>PVIW01001119.1:0-337944 GCA_004026585.1 Noctilio leporinus
AGAAGGGGGCAGGGCCTGGATGAGAGGGGGACAGGGGAAGAAGGGGGTGTGTAGAGGGATAGCTTGGAAGCAGGGCCATAGGCAGGGAGGGTGCGGGGAGAGGGCGGGGGAGAGAAGGTGTGATGGGGGAACACAGGGGCGGGAAGAGGGGTTACTAGGAAAGGGGCCTCTGGGAAAGGATATGGGGGTCAGGGATGAGAGACAGGGTGAGGGGACAGAGAAGCTGCGAGAGAGACAGAGAGACGGTAAGAGGGTGGGGAAAGACAAAAGGGCCAAATACTAGAGGGACAGTCCCCTGCCCGCCTTTTCCCCACATCTCTCCACAGGCAGTGGATGATGTTTTTCATAACGTCTTCATTTCTTCCTCCACTTAAAAAGCCGCAGGTTCCCTAAAAGGGCCAGACAATGTCACAACCGTACCCCGCCCCCACAGGGTGCTACCACCCATTCAAGTACACCCCAAGTCGCATCCATATTTTTTAAGTGCTGCCAACTCAAAAGGAGAACCTGACTTCGGTTTCACAACTTGGGGTCCCAAAGGGTAAAAATAACCCTATTATTCACTCAGAAACACAACTGTGTCTGGCACTGCCGGAAGCCCTTCCTCCAGGGACTTGGTAAAAAAGACTCTGAAAATGGAACATCCTCAAATCACCCATTACCCCTTTGTCAAAGACAGGAAATCTTCCAGCCAACATGGAGGCATAAGCGGACATGCTTCACCTTCTTCCACAACCCTAGGAAGGGTTACATCCACCTTGGCAGAGATGATGTGGTGTGGCAGCAGGGATGGCAAGGCAGTGGCTGTGGCTAGCCGGCAGAAAGAGCAGTCATTCGTTATAAAAACTAGGAGGGACACCTGGGGATGATCCCAGGCCTGAGCTGTGGCCCTGGAACAAATCCCTTTTGGATGAGCAGGCTTTGCTTGGCTTCCCCACTTGAAGAAAGTCCTTACTCCACATAGGACATGCAAGTGGAAGACTCTTTCTAACTCAGTGTAAAAGCAAAGTCTAGACTGGTTAAGATCCAGGACAAAGTTTCCACCAGTTAAGCCTCAGAGCAGTTAAGACTCAGTACACACAGAATCTTCTAGAGAACTCTTCCAAAATACACCTGTCCCTCAGTCACAATTGCATGAGGAGGACACAGGACCAGAGTTCCGGTGCACATCCCCAGGTGGAAACTCACCAGCTAGATATGAGTTCTCCCATCATCAATTGATCAGGAGATGAAATGAAGGGGGAAATAACAGAAATACCTATCTGCTGATACTGGAAAAATTCACAGGAGGTAAAATACCCACAGCCTCTGGGGATGAGAAAGGTGCTTTTCACTTTAAGCACTTCCCACCTTTTCAATTTTGAATCTTGTGGGTGTATGACCCAGTCTAAACACTAAGTTTAACAAATAATTTAAACATTTCTTGGGCAAGCAGCTCTATCTCTATGGCCCACAAACAGATGAATGTTGTGAACTGCTTCCCCTTTCAAAGGTTTTCCTCAATTGGTGACACCCCTACAATTCCCACTGTCCCCACATCCTCTTCTCAAAGCTAATTCCTTTCTTTTCTGACAAAGGTAGCAATTAAGCCAAAGGAAAGATAACCACCATCAACCTAACAAACATTTACTTTGCCCAACCTGCTTTAGGTATCACTGATGAGCTAATTAACAGACAACTTAAGTTGACACCTCTGTTCTCCATCTAATATTTGTATGTATTGAAAATTTTTTTTCTATTACATTCATCCCATTTTCCCCCTCTGCTCTCCCTTTCCCCATCCTCCCCATCTCCCCTCCCAGTCAATCCCACATGTTGTCCATGTCCATGGTTCTTCCATGCTAGAGTCTTGACTAAACTGCTCCTCTTCTTTGCCTCCTTCTCCCTCCCTCCTCCCCTCTGCACACTGAATGTCTGTTCCCTGTATTCATGCCTCTGGTTCTTTTCATTTTTTTCTGGTTCTGTTTTTACTTATTTGTTTGTTTGTTTTGTTCATTATTGTCCCATAATGGGTGAGATCATATGATATTTGTCCTTCACTGACTGGCTTATTTCACTAAGCATAATACTCTCCAGTTCCATCCATGTTGCAAAGGGTACAAGTTCCTTCTTTCTTTCTGCTGTATAGAATTCCATTGTGTAAATGTACCAAAGTTTTTTGATCCAATCATCCACCGATGGGCACTTAGGCTGTGTCCAGCACTTGGCTATTGTAAATAGCGCTGATATGAACATAGGGGTGCATAGATTCTTCTGAATTGGTGTTTCTAGGTTCTTCGAGTATAGTCCTAGTATTGGAATTGCTGGATCAAAAGGCAGTTTCATTTTTAGTTTTTTGAGGAAACTCCATACTGTTTTCTATAGTGGCTGCACCAGCCTGCATCCCCACCAACAGTGCACCAGGGTTCCCTTTGCCCACACCCTCACCAACACTTGTTTGTTGATTTGTTGATGATTGCCATTCTGACAGGTGTGAGGTGGTGCCTTATTGTGGTTTTAATTTGCATCTCTCTGATGACTAGTGATGTTGAGCATTCTTTCATATGCCTTTTGGCCCTTTGTAAGTCCTCCTCAGAGAGGTGTCTGTTCAGGTCCTTTGCCCATTTTTTCATTGAGCTGTCTCCCTTGGTGTTGAGTCACTTAAGTTCCTTATATATTTTGGAGATCCAACCCCTGTCTGTCTTCAACAAGTGGTGTTGGGAGAACTGGACAGGGACATGAAAAAAATAAAACTAGACCACCACTTACACCATATACCAGAATAAACTCAAGATGGATAAAGGACTTAAACGTAAGCTGTGACACCATAAAAGTCCTAGAGGAAAACACAGGAAGTAACATTTCAGATATCCTACGCAGGAATATTTTCACTGCTACTTCTCCAAGGGCAAAGGAAATAAAGGAACAAATAAACAAATGGGACTACATCAAACTTTCAAGTTTCTATTCAGCTAAACACCAGCAAAATTAAAAGGGAACCAACGACATGGTGATCCACCTAATACTTGAATGATCAAAACAGGAGACAGGCAAAGCTCATCTGCGAAGCCATGGCGCCGGATAAATTTCACCCAGGAAAGAGCAGGGCTGGGCCAAGCTGGGGCAGCCTTCGCCAGCCTGCTCCGCAACACATTCAGTACCTCCTCCTAGCTCCAGGCACACAAATGGGAACTCGCTGCAATAATTAGAGAGGCCGCAAAGCTAATTAAAGACTTTTCACACGGGGAGTGGGTGCGTGATGGGTAAAAACTGGTGCAGCCCCAGAGGACCAGACCTAGAACAGGGCCCCAAGTCTTCCAGGTCTAGAACAGTCCAGAAAAATCTGGCAACAACAAAGTGCTGGTGTTTGCACACTGACTGGTAAGATGTTTAAAGAGATGATCAGTTAAATAGTCTATCTTGTCGAATTTGGGTGCTTAAGGACTTAAATTTGTTATGCAAAACAAGAGATTAACGAGCATCTAAATATTTTAATATTTCATCCAAGATACAGAGGAAGAAGCGGCAGTATGAACTGAATAGCACCTCCTCTTGCTGCTCTTGTCGCCCACACCTGGGGGACAGACCAGCCTCCTGAGATGGCCCCACCATGTCCCTGGCCACTGGAAGGAATTGGCTCAAGCCCTTACTGGATGGGCTTTTCTTGCCAACTGAACACAGTTCGTTCAGGACAAACATCATAGGATTTTTTTTGCTGCTGTTCATTAGTGTTTTTTTTTTTTTCCTGAGGCTAAATATATGCAGTTTATTCCTGAAGTAAGGTCCACGAGCTACATTTTGCTCTGTTTAAATGTCCCCTAATGAAAACCATGGACCTGCCTGTAAGACATTTATCCATAAAATAACAATCAGGCTGAAAACTAAGTGCTCATAACCAACCATGTTGCCAGCGTACCTTTGCCAACTGCAGGAATTTAGGTGAATATATGTGAACTCTGTCAGCCCTCCACGTGTGAAGGCATTGCCGGGTTTTCTCCCATAATTGACGTCTCCTTAATGAACCCCAGTCACTGCTAAGGAAGTTACCCCAGCCACTAACTCACAAATGCTTCAGGATGTAGAGACATTCCAAATTGCCCCACAGGACAAAGGGGACGTAACCAAGGAAGGTGCCTGGAGGGACAGAGCAAAAATGAGGTACCTCCCAAGGGAAGCATCGACCAAAAATACAAAAAAACAGCAAAGCTGTACTCTCCCTTTCCCATTCCTCTGGGTTCTTAACTGGGATTCTCAGGCTTCCAGCCAGTGTTCTCCAAAGCAGCCAGGTGGTCCAGGAATCCCCTGGGAACACGGTTTCTAATCTCCAAGTTAGAACCTTACCAGGAAGGGTGATGAAAAAGGCTTTGAAGTCGACAGTGATGCTGGTTGCACACACTGTTGAATGTACTTACTGGCACTTCAACTGGTTAAAATGGCAAATTCTGTTATATATATATTTGCTTTAATTTTTTTAATAATGCAATACCAAAAACCACTGAATCAAACATGTTATTTTACATTTTTATTTATTGATTTGAGGGAGAGAAACATCCATTTGTTGGTCCACTTATTTCTGCATTCATTGGTTCATTTTTGTAGGTACCCTCCATGGGGATCAAACCCACAACCTTGGTATAGCGGCATGATACTCTAGCCAACTGAGCTACCTGGCCAGGGCCTGAATTACACATTTTAGATGGGTGAATTGTAAGTCGTGTGAATTGCTGATTTCAAAAAAGTAGTTATCAGGGAAATGGCCTGTAGAAAGAGCCTCACAAGGGGAAGTGCGAGCCTGGCGTTGGCTGAGCATCGAACATCTACATAAACTGTGAGCTCTCTCCTACCGAAAGGGGGTGAATTCCACAGCAACGGGACCATGTCACTTGGCCTCTCTAAGTCTCAGTTTCACCATCAGATGGTGCAGGCCGTGACTGCCAAGGACCCTTCCAGCTTTTCGGCTCCAGGGACCAATGTGTGAGTGGCAGAAGGATCCATCATCTGTTACCCGGCATGTAAGCCCACCCCACTAGGAAGGCAAAACACCAGGGGAGCCAAACATGGGACAAATAAGTTTAACAACTTCACGACCCAGGTACTGACAGAAGAGGGGCAAGAGCTGTGTTAAACACTTTCTGCTCCAAGAACAAAATGGTGAAAGAGTCCTGCTCTCTAGTGACTTCATGGTTCATTCATAAAACAATGGCTGTGGCTAACAGAGGAAAACCTGTTCCAGAGCAGCTGGTGACGAAGGAGGGAAATGGGGCTCCAGCCATCTGTGTAACACTCAGAGCCAGCTTCCCCCACATTTGGACCGGCATGCTGTGGTGAGGGCTGTCCTGTGCACTGTAGGATGTGTAGCAGTGTCCCGGCCTCTGTCTGCCAGATGCCAGTTCCACTGCCCTCCCCCTACCAGCTGTGACAACCAAGTGTCTCCAGACATGCCAAATGTCCCCCTGGAGGGCAGAATTGCCCTCAGATGAGAACCACTGCCAGGGAGAATTTTCTTTCTGAAAACTTGCCATTCTTTGTTGAAGCCATGTGACCCGGGTGGCACTGCCCTTCCCATCCACTGCAGTGCCGGCCACTGTGAACTATCAGCAAGCAGGCCTTGTCAGCAGGCTCTGCCTGGTGGATCTTCCACAATCACACACACCTCCTGGCAATCAATCGCCTTGGAGAATTGTATTAACTGCACTTGGGTAAAAGAGCTATTCATTCATTCACTCGTCAACATAGGGCACTTGCTGTATGCTGGGCAATGAGTCAGGGCAAGGAACGAAAGGCGCCCAGTCAGAGAGGAACTGCCAATGCAAGAGGAGGTGTTGTACAGCGATCACTGGAGCCTCCAAAGGTGAACAAGGGGTATGCTAGGCTGAATAACAGCCCCCCAAATATCACACACGCCCTCGTCCCCAGAACCTATAACCATGCTACCTCCCATGGCAAAAGGGTCTTTGCAGATGTAATTAAGTGAAGGGACTTGACATGGGCAGGATATCCTGGATTATCCAGGTGGGCCCAATCTAATATAGCAGTCCTTATAAAAAGAAGGCAGGAGGGTCAAAATAAATAAGAGATGTAAGCACAGAAGCAGAAGTTAGGCTGATGGGGCCACAAGCCACAGAATGCAGGCCATCTCTAGCAGCTGGAGGAAATGGGTTTTCTCTCAGAGCCTCCAGAAGGAAACAGCCCTGCTAACACTTCGATATTGACCCAGCAAACCCCATTTTGGACCTTTGACCTCCAGAAGTGCACAAGTTGATGCTGTTTGAAGCTACTGGGTTTGCAGTACTTTATCACAACATCAAAAGGAAACTTTAACACAGGGTGACTCCAAGGCAGAGACGAGAGTGAAATCACTCCCCATCGGGGAACTACATGGAGACAACTCAACCTGCATGAGCATGGAGCAAGAAAAAGCCTGGGTGGCTGTTGAACTTCACAAAGGTTCTGCTAAGGTACCCAGGACCTAAAGCAGCTGTAGAATAGTAGACACAAGGGATTAATTTCAGAAATGTCTGGGGCTTGGCTGCATTGGGAGGGGCTGAGAGGGGAGAGAAGAGAAGGAAAGAGAAGCAAGACAAAGAGATGAACGCCTATGGAGGTGACATGAAATGAGGCAATACCCTCAGGGAAATGGGGAATGAAACAGGAAAAGTACCATGGAAGAGAAATGAATGCTAAGCTCAATTTACAACATGCTCTGTTTGAGGTGTCTACAACATACTTGGGTGAAGTTAACTAGAAGGCTGGGAATAATAATTACCACAAAAGTATTCATTTTAGGCTTACCATGTGCCAGGCACAGGGACATCATGACCAAATAGATGCAGTCCCTGCCCTCCTTAAATGTGGCAGGGAGAAGCTGAAGAGTCAGTGTCGGAGTGATATGGTATCAGAAAGGCTTAACCGGCCATTGCTGGCTCGGAAGATGGAACGGACCACAAGGCCAGGAATGTGGGCAGACTCTAAAAGCTGGAAAAGGCAAGTGAAGGGATTCTTCCCTAGCTGTAAGACCCATTTCAGACTTCTACCCCCAGAACTATAAGGTAATAAATTTGTGTCACTATTGGTGGTAATTTGTTAGAGCAGCAATCAGAAACTAATATATAGGTACCAGGTACAGAAAATCACACATACACACACAAATCAAAACCCCTAATAATGCAAACAATCTATTTTTACTGTACCTTCTAAAGAGGGCGGAGGGACAAAAGATAGGAAAGACCTGTGTGATATTCTGGCAAAAGTCCAAATGACTAACAATGAGACAGGCCAGTCAGTGTCACTAATACCCAGGTGCTGGAGGTCTGGCTTGGACTGGATTCCAGGAAGAATCAACACTATATTGTTCTAGTAACTCCATGAGAGGTTTATTCTGGACTGGGAGCACAGTGTTCTCCTCCAAGGTCATGTGCCACTTACAACTGCATCTTATTTTATGACCAGGGCACCCGTGTAGTGGAACTTGGCCTTCCCAACTCAACCATGAGCACAGAGCAGAACCACCTGCACGGCTTGTTAATACACAGGCTGCGGGCTCCACCCCCAGAGTTCCCGATTCAACAGGTCCGAGTGGGGCCTGAGGATGTGTGTCTCTAATGGGATCCCAGGGGAGGCTGACGCCACTGGTTTCTCATATCAATCACATCACACTCTGAGAAGCACCATATTAGAGACGCTCCTTCTCTCACTGAAAGGAGTCTAGTGTTTCCCTGCCCCGCAGCTTTCCCACTAACAGCTGCCCTGACTTCTTGGTTCCCAGCAGCTTGCTCTGTGCTATCCTGGGTCTCTTCTCTAGTACAGGCAGCATTTCAGCTGTCCCAGGCCTAGAGTTGGCTGATGTAAGGAATTGGCCACTGAATATACCTAGAGAGCCATTCTCCTCCCCTCCCCCATCCTATTCCCTGCCCTGATTCATCACTTACTTAACTCAGGGACAAGAAAAGCAGCCCTTGCCACCCGGAAGCTGGCCGGGCACTTTCCTGTTGAACACCAACAACAGACAAGGCCACTCTGACCAGGAAGGACAAGATGAAAACAAGGCCACTCAGTAATCATGTCTGATCGCAGACAAAGCATGGACATGGTCCAAACCACAAACGTCACCCAACATGCCCCAATCCTGGCTAATGAGGGGCTGCTGCTTCTTTACCCATCACAGCCCCTGTCCAGACTTCGCTGCTTCCAGATGGCATTTAAGACACTCAGTCATGGAATTGCCCCTGCCCCCCTACCCATCCAGAGCAATGCCTGGCTTCCTCAAACACTCCCCAAAGCAGCTGATTCGGGCCCAATCCTTTACGTGGTCCTTCCTGACACCCTCTTGCTGTGCTGCCCCACGGTGTACAATCTCCCTCCTCACTGCAAGGAGAAAACCTGCTTGTTCCACTCCAGGTGTGCTCCTGGGGGTATGGCTGGAGGGGCGCAACAACTACTCAACGTGCAGATTTTAACTCAAACACCGTCTCCTCAATGCCACTGGCCTCACCCCTCTGCAGACTCAATCAGGTGCCCCCTCTCCAACCTCCTGCCACAGCCCTGCCATGGCTTCTGATCACACACCATTACGAGCACTGCACTCGAGCCCACCTTTTCCACTAGACAGAGAAGCCCAGGCCGGCAGGTCTGCTGCCTGCGCGGCATCTCTGTCCCTAGCACAGTGCCTGGCACAAAGCAGGACGACCTTAAAGCTTGGCTGGGTAGATGAATGGGTGAATCTCGACCACCGTCTGCACCCTACTTTAAAACAATGACAAAAACAAGAGTTGATCGGAGAGCATCAGCAATGAAGAACGAACTGAAGTGGTGGGAGAAGAAACAACTGAGGTCTGGGCAACCAGGGTGGTAGCAAGGGTTGGCCTGTGCCGCGATGAACCTACAGTCATGAGCGATGAAGGTGGAGCCTTTTCTTCCATTTCTAACGCGAGACTGCGGAGGCCAACACGTGATATTCGTGATATTCCTTTTAGCTGAAGTTTAGCATAGCATAAAGCAGTCCACCACCAAAACAATACAGTGCTAAAAACAGTCCAAACTTTGTTGTTTACTCTGTCTGGTATTCTTTAAATGGCAATCATTTGCTGGGCCTGCAAATTCTTCACCACTCACAGCTTTGGGTGGTAATAATATGTGTGCAATTGTAATTACAAGAGGTTTACCCTGCATCGGCCACTGCAGCCATCTTCCCACAAGCTCAGGGGGCATATGCTTGAGCAGGCTTTTGTAAGAGGCCATTTCACAACTAACTGGCTTCATTTCAGGGCTAGGGAGCTGATACTTTTCAGTCATTTTTCAGATCAAAGACCATATAATATAGTTTTATTGTGTTATCCATCAACAGAAAAATCATTATCAGGCCAGGTAAGAAGACAAGTGTCTCAAACTGATAAATTGAACAAACTTAAAAACCAAAAACTCTGGGGGACCGGGAAAGGGGGCAGGGTACCTGCACACACATACACACACACACACACACACACACACACTGAAACAGCACTGTTAGATGACTCTATCAGAAGTCATGCAGAATCAACAGAATCAACTGTTAAATATCTGCATGTGATCACAAATATTAGTACATCATTGAAAATGCTTTAGAGACCCCGGCTGGTGGCACAGTGGATAAGGCGCCGGCCTGCAAACCCAAAGGTTTCTGGTTTGATTCCCAGCCAGGGCACATAACTAGGTTGCAAGCCAGGTCTCCAGCCAGGTCCCCAGCTGGAGGCAGGTGAAAGGCAGCCACACATTGATGTTTCTCTCCCTCTCTCCCTTCCCCTCTCTCTAAAAATAATAAATAATAAATAAAATCTTTCTTAAAAAGAGAAAAAGCTTTAGAAAATACTAGGTGATCTTTAGCCACAAACTACTACACACATCTTAAATCCCACTATCAGCCTTTTGGTGATTTAAATGGCATTATTTATTTTAATCTTATTGCCTCCATTAACGCCTGAAATAAATGTTAATTTTCTGCACCACCCCTTTTGTAATGGTTAAGATGGGGGGGGGGAATAAGCGTGTAAAGACTACAAACTGCAGAAACACCACTAATTTTCTCAGAAGGGTCTGCGAAATGAAAACAGTTCACACTTGAATGATAAACAGGTCTGTTTCTTCTAAAAAAAGAGCTCAGTCCTGTTCCTACTGAGACAGAGAAGGCACAATCCAGCCCCAGAATTTTTTTTTTCTTATTCTTTGGGAGAAGATTTTCAAAATGTTTTTGGTGCAACCCTCTTGGCAACCCACCCAAAATGAAAGGTGAGCAAAACAACATTTTTGGTTGCCTATGGAGAAACCAATTGGCTACTAAAGTGACATGTGATTCTAGAATGTGTACTTTTGATAATGAACTAAATCATCTTATTAGGCGTCAAAGCACAAGAGGGTGTAAAGTTGTATTTTGTCTTCCACAGAGTAGGATGGTTGTGTATTCATTCATTCATTCATTCATTCAATATTTATTTAGGGCCTGCTCTGTGTCAGGCACCACAGAAAACAGCACACTGAGCATAAACAGGGCAACACAGCACTGACCCTATGGTCATAGCTTACAGTAGGAGAGATAATGCTAACAAACTTAAATAACTAAGTACTACTGTAATACCAAAAAAAAGAAAAGGTGCTCTGGGAGAAAGGGTAACAAAGAAACAACTTTAGACTGGGAGGTGAGGGGATCAGAGAAGGACACTGAGAAAAAAGTGCCTCTGAAGCTAAGAGGCCATCAGATCACCACCAGCTTAGAAAAGGAAAAACTGTTTTTGTCAAATGACCACAAATGGGATTTTAACTTGGCCTGTCAACCAACTGACTGGGCTAAATCTTCCCTTTCCAGTTCATCTGTCTTCATGTGCATCCTGTGATTGCTTGCCTATCACTTTCTGACTAGCCTATCCAAATCCTATTACCTGAACACAGAGAGGTCTCGCTTCATTATAATTTATTATAATCTACAGCCTTCCTATGCTTGGCCTAGAAACACCCTAAAATAACCTTCCAGAGGCATGAAAGAGATACTGGCTGCCAGCCAGAATACTGGCTGAGCGGATCAAACGTTTCATAGCTGAGACAGTCACAAGTCCTTTGCCCAGCAAAGTGTTAGGTCCTCTGGGAACTAAGGTGGCTCCAATGCCACAGGGTCTTTACCAGATGAGAACCAGCAGGGAGCTTCGGTTAAGGGTTAGTAGCCTACTTGGAACTAATGCTTAATAGGACTGGATAGGTGTTTCCAGTTCCTCGAGCCTGCAGACTTAGAGGATGTGGGAAGTGGCCTTTGAGCACCACAGAGCGGATAGCTCCCTGGGCTGCAAGAAGGCAGGCAGGCAGGCAGAGAGGGGGTCACGACCTGCAGGAAGAGAGGCGCCAGGACCCGGGGATGGCACGCCAAACCGGGCACTGGGATGTTTCCCGTGCCCCACAATGTCAGCCCCCAGCAAAGGCAACCCAGTTCCCGGCTGCCCTGAGACCCCGAGAATCCGGCTTCCCCTGCAGTAGTCAAGGCAGGCACCGCGAGGCCCCGCAGAGCCGGAACCCACCAGCTCCCAGTACCCTCGTCTTCAGCGCAGAGGAGGGTGCGCCGGGGCGAGAAAATGGCCAGAACCAAACTCCCCGCCCACCCGAAAAGCCAACCACACCCCCTGCATCCCTCAGCCCAGCAGTCCCGGCCGGCCCCCGCAGTCCTCCGGCCAGGCCCCCCGCGAGGTTCTCGTGCACACCGCACCGGCTCGGCAGGGACGTGGGCGCGAGTGGGAGTGAACCGGGGTGCGCGAGGCAGGGCGCCCAGCGCGGTGTCACCGTCGAGGCCCTCCCCTGGGGCGTCCTGCCCTGCTCCGTGGTCCTGAAGCAGGCGCGGGACCCAGGGTTAGGAAGGCACCCGGGGCGCTGGGGCGCGGGCGGCCCTCCACTCACCCATTGGCGTCGAGCCGGGCCGGGCCGCCGAGGCAGCGTGAAAGTTGGCGGAAGCGGGCACGGGGATACAGGCGCTGGGGTCGGAGCGCTGGGGTGGTGGCGCGCGGGGAGCTGGGCGCAGGGATAGGGGCGCGACGGCTGGGCCGGCTTCCTTCTCTGTAGTGGCGGCCGCGGCCGCTCAGCGCCGCCCGCTGCTGCCTGTGCTGCTGCTGCTGCCGCTGCCGCTGCTGCTGCCACTGCCCCGGGGCGACTCCTGCCGCTGCTGCATCGCGGCCGCTGCGCCCGGCTGCGCTGGGTTTCCTGCTCTCCGCAAGTGGAAATTGCGAAAAAAAAAAAAGCGCCGCCCAGCCCAGCGCCCGGCAGCCGCGGGCGCGCCGCCCGCTCTCCCCTCCTCCTCCTCTTCCTCCTCCTCCTCGCTGCCTCCTCCTCCTCGCTGCCTCCTCCTCCTCGCTGCCTCCTCCTCCTCGCTGCCTCCTCCTCCTCGCTGCCTCCTCGCTGCCTGCCTCCGCGGTACTCCTGCGGCTCCGCCTGCCGGGGACGAGGGGCAGCAGCCGGGCGAGGGCGGGACCCGAAGGCGGGGCCCGTGGGGCGGGGCTGGCGCCGGGGCGGAGTGTCCGTGCGGCAGCCGAGCTTGGGCGCCCCTCTCACCGCCAGCTGGGGAGGGACCCAGCTCTAAGCGAAGCCGCCCCCAACCCACGGAGGCCGGCGAACGCCCCAGGAAATGCCGCGAGACTCCTCGAGACCCGAGGAGGTGGGGTCTGTGGGGGAGGGTGTCGGAGTGTAAGGGCACGTGGGGAAGGAGGTGGGAGACACCCACCAGGAGGCGCGACCAGAGCGGGAGGACGGGCTGGCAACCCCGGGTCGGGGCAACGCAGAATGAAGCGTCACGGAAGGGGCTGTTGGGAAGGAGGGAAACGGGGTCCCTATAGACTGAGATCTATACTATATACTCGGCCCCTTCAATGCAGGTGGGAATTGGCGGGCCAGGTGCGAGTTTGCACGTAGGAGGTGGTGGGATAGAAATATGTAAGGACAGAGCAGGGCACAGCGGGGTGTGTTGCCCCGCTGCCACTTTTACGGGCCCTAACCCTGAGCTTGTGCCTGGGCCAGGCAGGGTTTGGCTGCTCAGCGATGTTCCCAGGCTCTATTATGCTTCCTAAGGCAAGGGCTAGTCCCAGCCACCCACCCCACCCCAGCAACAGGCATCATTATGCCATATTGATGCCCAGACCTGCGCAGCCCACCCTTGAGTGGGGGCTAAAATGAAAAAAGGGACTTCATGGGAATTCATGGCTAACTCACGAACTCCTTATTGGGTCCATTCACCACCTCACCTTTCACCATAGTCTGCCAGCCACCACATTCATTTACTATCCGTTATTTTCTTTCCCTTTCCACCATCTGGTGGTAGGAAGATATAACGAAATAGATGAGAGATATTCAGGAAGAGAGAAAATCACACAATAAAACAATTAAATCATTGGCCCCTGAGAAATGGAAGAGGCTGAGGGTTCACAGACCCACAGGTCACCAGTAAAAGCTGGCCACTACCCAACATAGGACTGCCTCTGTACCTCACCTATGATGTGGTGCAACTCTTGTGAACTGGTTACATCCTGGGATTTCTGCAGAAAGATGTTCGTGGAACTGTTTCATTAGCTTTGGGAAAAATCACACCTCAGCATCAGTGTCTTATGAACAAGTGATGAGTAGCCTCGGTTTTCTAATTAGTTTTCTTGAGTGTTAGAGATCCATCTAAACAAGACTAATCCAGGGGCAGAAAACCTATCCACACAGGTGCTGAGAAGGTAGTAATGGCGTCAATGGCAGAATCCTGGAGTACGTAGAAACTAAGAATCTTAAGTGTTGAAGGTCCAGATGAATACTCAGACCTGCTCCAGACACCATGGTGCCTTACTCATTGTATGCCTTGGCCTAGGAGGGTGATGAGGCTTTGTGATAAGACAGGTGAGTTGACAAAGCCTGAAACTCAAGAGAGACTGGCTAAGACTGTTACTGGGACCTTATATTTTCTTGAACCTCACCCAGAAGAACTGGTCTGCCCAATTCCAGAGATGGTTCTCGTTCCTAAGGCCAGGTCACTGGGCCACTTCACCCCTCTCTTGAACAGACTCAGAGCCCTAAAAGTCACTGGGCCTGTTTCAACATGGAAACAGCTGCTCTGGCTGGTGGTGGACTAGCATCCCACTGCTGAGGACTCTTGGTTAGCATTCCTAAAGCAAAGGGTGCCCACCCAGTCTTTGAACATTGTTGATGATACCCACCATGGCTGGGGTTACCTGGCCACGTCAGAGGTCAGTACAACCAAACCAGCAAACTGATGGCTGAACTCTGTAGGGTGCAGGGGGGAAAAATAGCAGCTTGTTTTATGTCTTGCTTAATATTACTCATCCTCTGTCCTATATAAGGAAGTCAGTCTTCTAGTTTACTTTGTTTTCCAGCATGAACACAGATTAGCTGAACTTTTGTGTCCTATCTTGGCTCCAGTCTATTTCAGGGCATACTTTCTCCTTCTTGAACCAGAATAAGGTATCCCTAGTCCTTGATCTGGTTACGCTTCCTGAATGGACAAATCCGTCATATTTCTTTCTCTTTCTCTCTCTCTCTCTCTCTCTCTCTCTCTCTCTCTCTCTCTCTCTCTCCCCCTCCCTCCCTCCCTCTCTCCCTCCCTCCCTTCCGCTCATGCATGGACAAGTCTGTCATTCTCTCTTTCTTTCTCTCTCTCTCACACACACACTGATGGCAAGACAGCATTTAAAAATATTCCTGATCTGTGCCCTAATTTTAATTCCTTCAATAAACTGAGTTGTATTAATTCTATTCAAAACACTATAGTTTCTCTAAATTACAAAAATGGATATTTCTTCCCCCCCCCAATGTTTTTTCTTTTGAATTGTGCCTATTGTCCTTTTATGTTTCCTTTGAGAAACTTTTGATGACAAGCAGCACAAGGGAAGTTAATATGAAGATTCAAATCCAGCTGCTAATAAGAATGGACATAGGATTCCCCATCCTGCCTTCCTCTTAAAGAGCATTTTAAAAACAGAATAGTTAGTGTAATGTTTCAAATTATGTGAATTCGTCTCATGAATGTTGGAAACATACATTGTATTTAATAACACATTTTGTCCCACCAAAGTCCCATTCCTACCAGAAAAGAAGATGCATTTTGGGAATGGAAAGTAGCTGAGCATCACGCTTAAAATGAGATCACGTGACTTAAAAGGCCCCACTGTGTTGCTTGGTGGTGGTAGCATTTTGGATAAAAATGGAAGGCAGCTGAGTCTCTGCTTATGTAGTACTCAACAACCTGTCATGCTTGCTCTCACCAGTACTTGGACTTGACATCTGTAATTTGCATGTAATGAATGATACTTTGCTTTGATAACCTTTAATGTCATTTTACATTAATATAAATTATATGCCGAGAGCTTTACAAAAGACAGTCATTATCTGGTGCTTCTCATGAGCATTATGGAGAAATGTAAAAAGCTCTTAGTGCCAGAAAGTAAGGACATGCTCAATAAAAATGGCAAGGCAAGTCAAAAGGGCCCAGGAGCCAACCTGAAAGAGCTCCCAAATGCCAAAGCTGGAACAATTCAAGCAACAAAAATAATGATCCTATTATAACCCACAGAATGAAAGTCCTATCTTTAAGTCCATATGGATGTAAATAGGGAGCTGACTAAGTAAGCCAGGAAGAGGGGACAAGTCTTCCTTACAGAGGGATTCCAATGCATAAATGTAGAAGAAATGAGGGAGAGAAAACCACCCTTGGGACACCTGTGTGATAACTGATGCAGGCACAGTTCACTTCAAATTTTCAAATTAGTGGAGTAACTTGAAGGAGAAGCCCTGGCAGACTGCACTCTTAAGCAAGCAGTCAAGGCTCAGTGCTGACAGTTTTGAGGTAGGCTTTCCCCTTTTCCTTTGCATCCTGTGTACTGGGTTCAAGGTAATTTGTTCAGATCACACAAAAGCTGTACAAAATCACATCTTGCTCTATTATCTTTGACCTGGCTGAATAACCACCCTTGGAATGACCGGCTCACTTCCCCTTTTGTCATTTTCAGTGAATGCTTTGCAACAAAGCCAAGAAAGCTAGTTTTTCCTACTCTATGGAGATGCAAACTAATCAATCAGAGAAGTAGATCATTTATAAGACAGCTAAACTATGATTAGCCTTATAAGATGTGTAGGAAAAGCTTGCTTTGTAAAGGAAATTACTAGAAGGTGAAATATGCTCTCCCACAAGGCTATAAAAACTGGAATAGGATGTTCTGTTTAAAAAATCTGGAGAGCCCCTGGTTAATCAGCTTCCAAGTTGATCAGCCACAGAAACTTATTATCAAAATCAAAAAGAACCTCAGTTTATGGACTAACTTGCCAAGAATGTTTCCCCAGCCTCTTTCATGGCAGTTCTTCATCTGAAAATATAGTAAGTTGGGAAGTGTCCTAGGGGATTCATAAGAAACATGATTTCTATTATATTCTGCCCACTCTACCTGGCCTCCTCCCCTCTCAAAATTACAAAGGCTTACATGTAAGGAAGGGCATTTTCACAATTAGAAATTGAGCCAAGTGATATTCCAAAAAAGCGCTGGGCAGTCATTTAAGATCATATGTATGAAATATGCATTATAGTAAATGTTAACAACTTTAGCCAGAAAAATTAGTGTTTAACATAGGAATAAACTATCACGACAGGCCAATTTCTTTAAATGAGAGCTGATTAATGATAGGGGGCTTTGGATCTTATCAGTAACGAAGATTTAAAAGTAGGAATTGCCTTGTAAAAGTGAACTTTCTTTTTTCCCCAAACCTTTCCATTGAAATTAAGCTCAGACAGAGGCCCCGTTGTACACTGGGGTTCCATTGGAGCTGGGTCTCCAGTATTGGCAGGAGTGTGACCAAATGTCTTGATTCTGTGGTCTCTATACAAGGCCCAGTGTGACAGAGGCCTACAGGCAATGGGTAGGAGCACACAGGTTTCCAAGAAAACTGATTTTAAGAAAGTAACTGGCAAGATACCTGGCAGCTGGAGGAGGGAGAGCCTGACAGTAGGAGGCCAGGGACAGGCTGGAGATATTCAAGGCGAGAAATATGATGAGGCTGACATTGACAAAGAGGAGAGGTCACATTCTAGAGTCATTTCTGAACGACATTTGACAGATTTGGTGAGGCAGTGGATTCGGGGAGGGCATAGGGAGCAAAGGAGGAGGATTTGAAAGAAGTATATTGTTTGGAAGCTTAGTAGATAGAGACCAACCAAGTGGAGAAGGAAGTCATTGGGGGTAGAGAGGAAAGAAATTCAGATTTGAATGTTATTAAGAGTGAATACAAAAGCGAATGTAGTGATCCAAGCTGTAACATGGATGGTCCCTGAAATCATGATGCTAAATTAAAGAAACCAGATATAAAAGGACAAACATTGTATGATTTCATTTATATGAAATGTTCAGAACAGGCAACTCTATAGAGACAAAGTAGATCAGGGGCTGGAGGAAAAGGGGAATGACTGCTAATGGGAAAAGGTTTCTTTTGGGGGTGACAAAATGTTTTACAATTTAAAATTCATGGTGATAGTTGCATTACTATGAATATATGAAAATTGATTGGCTTATAGGAGGTCTGTCCCGAAAGTATCGAGCCAATGTCAATATAATTAAACGTTTGCAAGGCTGATACTTTCGGGACAGACCTCATATACTTTAAAGTGGGTGAACTGTAGGGCATGTGAAGCATCTCAACAAAGGCAGCTGTGCATTTTAAAGCAGTGATATTGGGTACAGAGTTTCAGTTTGGGAAGATGAAAAGGCTCTGGTGGCGGATGAAACCATGTAAATGTAAAAACCACTGAAATGTACACTTAATAAAGGTCACAATGGTAAATGTCATGTATATTTCACAGAAGAGAGCAAGAAAGTGAATACATTTGTGATTGGTGGATTCCACGGGGCATGTGGAGATGGTTTTTCTTGTATTCTGCCTACTCCAAAAACAGCCCCACACTGCTTCCCAAACAGGATACGACTATTGCAACAACCATGACCCTATCCCCTCTTCAGGGTTCAGAGGAACCACCCTCGGTGGCTTGGGCGGAGGGTGATGAGCCACAGCCACCCCAGGTGGCGAAAGCCCCAATGCACACAGCCAACCCCAGATGGGTCCTCAAACGCCAGAGGCCGTGAGACTTCGTTGAAAAGTCTCCCAATGAGGTTCTCATTGAATAAGATACGGTGCATTTCTTTTCTAGCACAATTTCTATTTTTTTAATTTTATTTATTATTTTTTAATTTTATTGTTGTTGTATTACAACCATCCCCTTTTTGCTCCCCTTTGTCCTTATTAAATAGAGCCAGTCACATCAAGTTTCCTTCCTCAAAAATAATTACAGGTCAGCCAGAGGCAGAAATGGGGAATAAGTGACACTCCTCTTTGTTTGGCTTTGATTCCCCCATTGGGGTTTTCTTTCCCCAGCCACAGCAGTCCTTCAAGAGTGTGGCATCGCATGGGAATCTGTTAGTGAGGCACACGGTGGACTCTGCCTCAGACCTTCGGAATCAGGCACCTTGGAGGTGGGCCCTCCACAGGATTCTGATGCCACACCAGTGTGAGAAGAACCTCTGCTTTACCTCAGCTCCCTGGAGCCCACGTGACCACTTTGGTCATCTGATGACCTGGTGATCCTCAGTAATGAAAAAGGGCTGGAGGGAGCTAGCTACCAGTGACATTCACGCCTGAGCTGGTAAAAACCTATTTGGTTATTATTATTATTATTATTATTATTACAGCAGTAATACCTATTCATTTTTAAATTCATAAAACATTAAAGATACAATATAGCCCTGGCTGGTGTGGCTCAGTGAACTGAACCCTGGCCTGCGAACCAAAGGGTTGCCAGTTCAATTCCCAATCAGGGCACATACCCAGGTTGCAGGCCAGGTCCCCAGTAGGGGGCACACAAGAGGCAACCACACATTGATATTTCCCTCCCTCTAAAAATAAATAAATAAAATACTTTTTAAAAAATACACTATAGAATGTGACAATTTCCCATAATTTCACAATCATCAATTATTGCAGCGATAACTGATTATCACTGTTAACTCCTCTGGAAAGTTTTTATTTATTTATTTATTTATTTAAAAGATCTTATTTAGTATTTTTAGAGAGAGGGGAAGGAAGAGAAGCAGAGAGGAAGAGAGACATCAATGTATGGTTGCCTTTCACCTGCCTCCAGCTATGGACCTGGCTGGAGACCTGGCTTGCAACCTGGTTATGTGCCGTGCCTGGGAATTGAACCAGTGACCTTTGGGTTCCCAGGCCGGCATCTTATCCACTGTGCCACCAGCCAGGGCTCTGAAAAGTTTTTAAATGCACATATGATGACTTCCACATACTGTAATTGTAAGGTTTTGTGGGGTTTTTTAGCTGGTAACTGCTCTTTAGTGCTCTTATGATGGAAACTGAGAACCTTGGGGAGGAGAACTTTTTTTCTTGAAGAATTCCCAAACTGCCTTTTTGTTTTCTCATAAATTCTACCATGACATATTAGACCTGTCTGGAATAGAACTTTTTGAGAATATATTTCATAACCTTCTGGGGAGACATGGGAATTCCTGATAAAAATACTTAAGGAACTCTCTGATGTTCTTTAATAAGATTTAGCTCTTTTCCAGGAAATGAACTCCCTTCCCTCCTACCTACTCCCTCCACTAACCCCAGGTCAGAAGTCTAGTGAGCTTCAGCTGACATTCTTTTTCTTGTGTCAGGTCTAATGATGATCATCTAAGCATTCACTTCCCAGAAAACATCCTGACCAGAGTGATTCTTGAAAGGAAACTTTGCCATGTGTTCATAATTAAATTGTCTAAAGTTTTATGTACGAATCAGTCTCTCCTAACTGTAGACAAAACCACCAGCCTATCAGATAGGGACTAGACTTTTCCTCTGCATCCAAATCCAGGAGGCAAAAGGTTCAACCTTATATAAAACTACAGTGTATTACCGATCTTTTGAAAATCTCTCTGGGCAGTGAGGATGGTCTTAAGATAATCCCTACCATTTATGGAGGAACAGGGACCTGCGATACTCTTTTATACTCTAATTCTCACAACAACCGTGTAAGATGTTACTATCCCCATTTTACAAGTGATGAGACTCAACTTCAGACAGGCTAAATGTCATACCCCACGACCCTGAGCAGGAGAGAGAGATAGACCTGGGAGTGTCAAGTCAGCTCTGCCTAATTCCATTAGAAAGTACAGAGTTGTCTGAACTTGAACAAAGCAACCTTTTCCCAAGGTTTAGAATACCTACTCAGCTTTGTGCAGTGGCAGTATTGTAGCCAATGAGGTTTATCCAAGCTGTAATTATTGCTAATTAAAAAATAATAATTTCTACTGAATGGCCTTAGTATAAAATTTAAATGGATCCATGTGAACCTTTTACTGGGTGTGAAATTTATATACATATAAAATGCTCTTGATGTTAAAAGTGAGTGATAAAACCCAGAATGCACATTTACACATGCCCTATACTTATAATTGCTTTGAAAACTTTGCAAGCAAATATTCCAAAAGATCAAAGGTCATCTTGGAGTTACATGGCTATAACTGATTCTTTCCTTTCTATTTGCTGAGGTAGCAGAGGATGAGGGTACAGTCACTGGCCTGGGTATAAACCACTCAGGCTTCACCTACTACTACTAGTTGGTGTGAACTCTTGGAAGGTTTCTGAACCTCTTTGGGCCTCAGGTTCCTCATCTGTAAAATGGGTCGGCATGAGGCTATAATGGCTTAATGCTTGTAAAGTGCTCAGGATAGCATCTGGCACTGTTCCAGACTTTCTTTTTCTTTTTTAATTTTTTAAAAATATTTATTATTTCCAGAGAGAAGGGAAGGGAAACAGGCAGAGAGGAAGAGAAACATCAATGTATGGTTGCCTTTCACCTGCCTCCAGCCACAGACCTGGCTGGAGACCTGGCTTGCAACCTGCTTATGTGCCCTGGCTGGGGAATCGAACCAGCGACCTTTGGGTTCGCAGGCCGGCACCTTATCCACTGTGCTACCAGCCAGGGCTCCAGACTTTCTTTACTGAGCATACTTTTAATAACAGAAAAGGTTGTAATTTATAGCAAAGTCTTAAGACATATACACTTGGGTTAACCAGGGCACACTGGGTATTTCTGTTACCATCTCTCCTCAAATTGCAGTAAAGTGATGATAAAGGAGTAATAGGGAATTCACCCACAAGGACACAGGGAACAGGAGAGGAAACGTCACAGGACTAAGTATTTCAAGGTGCTATTGGGGTTCTAACAGCAGCTGGGAGGAATAACAGGCTCAGCAGGAAGCCACCAAATAGAAGGCCGCCCAGGAAGAGGGTGTCTTGGCTGAGCAAAAGCCAGGCAAGGCTCAAGGCTGCAATCAGAGGGATAGTATCGCTGTCTATATACCAAGTGGCCGGGCCCTCGGTTCCCTTCTTACCCTGCTTCACCATGCATTAAACTCAAGAGGATCCAGTTCCCAAAAGTCTGGTGACCAAGCCTGGCCACACCCCTGTCTGCCCTTCTCCAGTAAAAAACAAAAACAAAAACAAAAAAACCCAAAGGGGCCTGTAGGGAATTTCCTAGGTGCCAATGAGGGACAAACTGAAGCCAAACACTAGGTCCCTGGACACAGGTGGGCAGATGAGATTTGCAAGTGGCTTCCCATTAAGCTTTCAAGCTATAAACTGGGGCAATTGGTGGGATTCTCTCAGAGATTCGAGAGTTGCTGCAGCTTCTGTGCCAGGTTTGGAGCTTCGGGCTTCAGGCCAAGATACACAGTGTCAGCTTCTCTGACCTTTTAGGCAGTGTCCTTGACCTCTACCCTCACTGCCCCCTCCAGCTCTTTCAACCCCTACATAAGACCCTGACTCTACATTCAGCCAATTATACCTGAAACATGCAGAGTGGCTTCTGTTTTCCTGACCAGACCCAGACTGAGACGACCTGTGCTGGAGGTCGTCCATTCCACCCTTGGTCCTCCTGCAGCCTGCTGTGGGCATTAGAAGTAGAGACAGCTTTGTGTCAAGTTTATTCAGTGGACAGCACTGGCAGGTATGGATGATGAAAGGAGAGATGAGTCATGGCATATGTTCCCTGTGTGTCACCTGTTGGCTGTGTCCTTCTGCAGCTCCCACCAGTAGCCCCTTTCCATGTGGAGACCCCCACAGAATTCCAAACACAACTCCCTCATTCCAGCCTTATACAGTCAATCTCTGTTATCGCTACCCACAGCACACTGATCTATTCTTTGCTGGTTCCCCTAAACCCTGCCCACATCTTCATAAATAATCCATTATTAAACCCTTCTCAGAGGCCCAGTTTAAGTGCAGCATCTGTTTGCTACCAAGCCCTAAAAGACAACTGTCTCCATATGGAAAGGCCCCCTCAAGTGTCCAGAACAATGAGTGAAAAAAAGACTACAAGGCAGATTGTCATAAACTTCAAAACACTGTGATAAATCCTAAAAGCTTCCAGAGAGAACAAGCAAGATGCATAACACAGGTTTGGGAATGAGCATAGTGTCAGACTTCTCAATAAGGTCTCTGGAAATTGAAAGACAATGGAGCAATACCTTCAAAATTCTCAAAGTAAATGATCCTCAGCCTAGAATTCTACACTCAACCAAACCATCAATGAAACATGAAAGCTGAAAGAATGGTATTTTCAGACATAGAAGGTCTCTAAATGCACACCTTTCATGTATTTTCTTCAAAACCATCAGGAGGATGTGCTGCAGTGAAAGAAAGAGGGACACTAAGAAAGCAGAAAGCGGAAGATTCAGGAAACAAAGGATGGCCATACAAGATAGCAATGAGAGAACAGTCTCTGCTGCCCCTGTGAAGCGGGACCAGAAGAGAATCAGTTCAGCTTGAACAGCATGGAGAGCTCTGGGAGGGAGGTGTGGGTTAATTGGGTGTGTGGACTATGTTATCGATAAGCTTTGACAGATTTGGTGGAGGATGTGGGAGGCAGAATAATGATCCCCCCAAAGATGCCCAAACTCTACTTCCCAGAACCTGTGAATATGCTAGGTTAGAGGGAAAAGTGGGGTTAAGGTTGAGGATAGAATTAAGGTTGCCAATCAGCCAAATTTACGATGGGGAGGTTATCGTGGATTATCCAGGTAGGCCTGTAATCACAGAGGTCCTTACGTGTGGAATAGGAAAGCAGAAAAAGAGTCAGTGTGAGTGACACAGCACAAGAAAAGACATGACTAGCCTTTACTGGCTTGGAAGGTGGAAAAGGCCATGGGCCAGAGAACGCAGGCAACTTCTCAAAGCTGTAAATAGCAGGGAAATGGGTTCCCCACTAGAGCTTCTAGAAGAACACAGCCCTGCCAACACGTTGATTTTAGCCCAGTAAGACCCATTTTGCACTCTGGCTTTATAGTAGCACTAAGAAACTGATGCAGAGGATTTGTATGAATGCTTTAAAATTAAGCAAATAAGCCCTGGCTGGTGTGGCTCAGTGGACTAAGTGCCAGCCTGGGAAACAAAGGGTCGCTGGTTTGATTCCCAGTCCAGGCATATGCCTGGGTTGTGGGCCAGGCCCCCAGTTGGGGGCATGTGAGAGGCAGCCACACACTGATTTTCCCTCTCTCTTTCTCCCTCCCTTCCCCTTGCTCTAAAAATAAATAAATATTTTTTAAAAAAACTAAGCAGCCCTGGCTGGTGGCATAGTGGATAAGGCGCTGGCCTTCGAACCCAAAGGTTCCCAGCAAGGGCAACATAACCAGGTTGCAAGCCAGGTCTCCAGCCAGGTCTGTAGCTGGAGGCAGGTGAAAGGCAACCATGCATTGCTGTCTCTCTCCCTCTCTGCCTCTCTCCCTTCCCCTCTGTCTAAAAATAATAAATAAAATTTTTTAAAATAAAAACTAAGCAAATAAGAAAATCATCAATTTCATTATGAAATACAATAAATTGTAAAAAAGGAAGCAATCTGTAGTATAGCCTATGTGGTTCATCATGTATGTGGTCATATCATGTAAAGCAATTAATATTAATTAACTAAAATATGACAAAATATATTGGGAGAATTTGTGGTTGGAAGTTGGGAAGAATAATGCAGGAGAGGAGAGCTAAATCATCATCTATTATTAGTGCCTAATATTAATAAATCAAGAAATAGCAGTATAGGCCAATTATGTAGGGAGGCCAAATTCAGAAGTAACAGGTTTAAGAGTTGAAAGTGGCTCCCCCGGGAAGTGGAACAGAAATGCAAAGGATTGGAGCAGGGACCACTGCATAGGGAGGTAAGCCTTAGCATAACTGCTTAAATTCTGTCTATCAGTTTCCTATTGTTCTCATAACAGATGATCACAAATTTAGTGGCTGAAAACAATACACATAGATTATCTTACAGTTCTGGAGGTCAGAAGTTTAAAATGGGTCTCACTGGGCCAAAATCCAGATGTTGGCTCCGGAGGAGAATTCATTTCTTGCCTGTTCCAGCTTCTAGGGACCAGAGGCTTCTGGCATTCTGGGCTCCTGGCCCTTTCCCAGTCAGCAATCCCACCTCTCTGAACTCTGCTTCCATCCTCAGATCTCCTTCTGTAACTCCCTTGTCTCCTCACTCCCCTAACAAGGGCGATTACATTGGGCCCACCTGGATAATCCAGGATAATCTCCCCATCTCAAATGAATTTAATCACATCTGCCCAATTCCTTTTACTGGGTAAGGTAAGGTAACAATCATAGGTTTCAGGGATTAGCATGAGGACTTCTTTGGTGGAATGGCATTATGCTGCTTATCCTAATGTGTCTGTATTACTTTAATAGAAACATTTTTTTAAAGCATATACTCTTTGACCCAGGAATTAATTTCTATGCTAATGGGATTAGTCAAGTGTGTGAAAATCTATGCTCGTAGACATTGTTTACGGTGTTAGAAAATGATAAACACTACGTTTATAATTTTTTAAAGGTTTAAGATATAGCTATATGAACTATATGGAGCAATTAACCATTATGTCATAGAGCTTTATGTGTAGAAAAAGATATTCACTGTATGTAAAGTGACAAAAGCAAAATACAAAATAGTAAATTCACTACTATCAGGTTTGTTTAAAAAGGGCGTGTACTGTGTAGAAAAATGCGAGCATTTTGTATATGTGCATATACGTGTGTGCGCACCTGTGCAGTGGTTTCCATGTGCCACAAGCCCAGAAGAGCTATGGTTACGACTGAGCGCTAAAAGCACAGGTGATTTTAACCTTCTTACGCTTTCCATTATTTCTAGGATTTCCCCCACGATCAAGTGTACATTACTCTTATACCCAGAATAAGTTACTTCCATTTTGCAAAAATAACTTAAAAACGAGCATCTGAGGCCCTAGAGACTCACTATAGAAACAGCTGTCACCAAAGGTTGCGGATGTAGTTTTAATTAGCACAGCTAAGAAAAGATGTCAATAACACTTCTTAATTAACACTCTCTAAAACATGGTTTAGCTTCTACATGCTCTAGAAGTACATTGAAGCCGTGAGTACAAATCTCCCTATTTTTTGTTCTATTTAGAGTCTGGGTTTGTGCTAAAGTCTGGGAGGCACACCACCTTGGTGGGTGCAGACTCTCAACGAGATTTCAGGCGGCATTTGAAAAACGCAGTTCAATTCCCTTCCTCGACCATTAGGTGGGGCAAGAACACTTTAGAAGAGTCCCTACCCAGCAGACCAGGAACTGAAGGAGAGGACAAAGAAAGAACAGGTACAAGATTTCAAGAGTCATCCTGGCCCACTTTGGTGGGATGTGTGCTAACATTTTCCTGGGAGGAAAACTATTTATAGAGAGTTTTCTAAAGAATACTAGGTTGAGAGTCTATAAATGTGTTTCAGTAGCTGACAATTGAACCTGTAACCAAGTCTTCTTTTTTCTAACATTTTAAACATCAAATAGCTTTGGTTAAAATGCAAATGAAAACCTTGAGATACCATTTTTCATGGATCAGATTGGCAAAAATTCAGAAGCTTGTCAATGCGCTCCTCCAGTCAGGCTGCAGGGAAACAGGCAAGCACTGGCATTGCTGGAAATAATGCAAACTGCTTCAATTGGGAAAGAGCTGGCAATATCTAAGAATGTTCCAGATACCATTTGCCCATCAGTCCAGCAAGCTCATTTCTTTTCTTTTAAAGATTTTATTATTTTTAGAGATAGGGGAAGGGAGAGAGGCAGAGAGGGAGAGAGACATCAATGTATGGTTGCCTTTCACCTGCCTCCAGCTACAGACCTACCTGGAGACCTGGCTTGCAACCTGGTCATGTGCCCTGCCTGGGAATTGAACCAGCGACCTTTGGGTTTGCAGGCCGGCACCTTACCCACTGAGCCACCAGCCAGGGCTTATTATTTCTTGAAATTTACCCTGAAAATTCACCTCCAAAAAGATGAAAAACAATATGCACAAAGTTATTGATCACAGCACTATTTAAGTTGCAAAATATCAGAACTTACCTTAATGTCTAAATGTAAGAATATGGTTGAATAATGGTGCAGCTACAAGTGGAATATTATGCAGCTGTAAAGAAGAATAAACACAAGCTCATAATCTGATATGGAGCAACTTCCAGGGTTTAAGTGAAAAGAGTGAAGTGCAAAAAGATATAGAGGGTGAAACCTTTTGTGCAAGGCAAAAGGGGCGATAAGGAAACATATTTCCACACCTGCTAATCTTTATCAAAAGAAACACTCAGGTGAAGCCAGAAGTGGGTCACCTGCAAGGAGTAGGGGTCAACAGCATTGAAGGAATATGGGAGGGAGGGACATTTGTCTATCTTTTTGCATTTTTTTGCTTTTGTTTTTTAAGGTGTCTTTTATTGATTATGCTATTACAGTTGCCCAATTTTCTCCCTTTGACCCCTCTGCCCAGTACCCACTTCCCTCCAGTGACCTGCCCTTAGTTCAGGTCCATTGATCATGTGTGTAAGTTCTTCGACTTCACCATTTTCTATACTATTCTTAACATCCCCATATTTTTTACCTACTGATTATGCCTCTTAATCCTTGCACCATTTCCCCCATTCTCCCCATTCTCCCCCTTCTTCCTCCCCGCTGATAACCCTCCAAATGATTCCCATATCTATGTTTCTGTTCCTTTTCTAGTTGTATTAGTTTTGGGGTTTTGGGTTTGGGTTTTTATTTTGGTTTGTTGGTAGTTGTGAATTTGTTATTTTACTATTCATAGTTTTTATCTTTTTCTTAAATGTGTCCCTTTAACATTTCATATAGTAATGGCTTGGTGATGATAAACTCCTTTAGCCTTATCTTGTCTGGAAAGCACTTTATCTGCCTTTCCATTCTAAATGAAAGCTCTGCTGGATAGAGTCATCTTGGTTGTAGGCCCTTGCTTTTCATCCCTTTGAATACTCCTTGCCATTCCCTTCTTGCCTGCAAAGTTGACAGCCTTATAGGAACCCCTTTGTAGGTGACTCTTCTGTTGATGCTTTTAATATTCTCTCTTTAACCTTTGGTATTTTAATTATGATGTCTTGGTGTGGTTCTCTTTGCGTACAACTTGTTCGGGAGACTCTGTGATTCCTCTGTTTATCCTCCAGAATAGTTATAGTTGTTTTCAATTTCTTGCTATTCCTCTTCTCCTTCTGGCACCCCTATGACTTGGATGTTGGTACGTTTCAAGTTGTCCCAGAGGTTCCAAAGCTTTTCCTTGTTTTTTTGTTTTTTCAATTCGTATTTCTTCATTCTGTATTGTCTACATGAAACCAATGGTAAGTGACTTATCAATACTTCTCTTCTGCAGTCTTGAGCATTAGTGAATTCAATTCTTTCCAGTCAACAAGAAAGCAATGCTATTGGATAACCTTATGTTCAACCTCCACAATAAAACCAGATATTTAGATCCGAATAAACATATTCCACTCATTGATCATTTGCTCAACTAATATTTAATGAGCTTTTATGTGTCAGGTAAGATGTGGGGAGCTGGCAATACTATGGTCAACAAAATAGACATGGTCTCTGTCCTTATGTTGTTATCTAAATTATAAAGCAAGCCTTTCTTTTTAGACTTTAGATCTTATGTAGTGAATGTCTTCTGACTACAACCATGCTACAAATAGGTATTTTACAAATAACATGCTTTGCATTTTGAGATAGTGCTCCAGAAGTAAATCCAAACATGCCTAAAAATTAATATCAGTTCTGGGATGATTAATACTGAAACAATCATTTTACCCTGAAATCCTACAATAAAAATAAAGCTAGAGAATGAATGTCATTTAAATGTTTTCTTTTTTAGATTTTATTTATTTTTAGAGAGGGGAAGGGAGAAGGGGAGGAAGAGAAATATCAATGTGTACTTGCCTCTTGTGTGCCCCGAAATGGGGACCTGGCCCATAAACCACGCATGTGCCCTGACTGGGAATTGGACCTGAGACCCTTTGGTTTGCAGGCCAGTACTCAATCCACTGAGCCACACCAACCAGGGCAATGGTTAAAATTTTAAGGCTCATAATTGTCCCCCAGGCTATGAGAATAAATAAAATAAATCACTTTAAAATTTAAGGCAGATGTTACGAGTACCAAATAAAACATAGTTGTCATGTTACTGTGTACATGCATTTCATGGAATGTTAAATATATTTGGAAAATCTGACCTATAGAGATGGTACATTGCATAAGATAGCCAGCCACCTATCTAAATTATCTGATTTTAAAAGTTTTTAATAAAGTAGATTTTTATTTTACTTTTTTTTTTTTTTTTTTGAGAGAGAGAAAGAAGTAGATATTAATTGCTGCTCCACTTATTCATGTCTTCTTTGGTGCCTCTTGTGTGGGCCCCGACTGGGGATCAAACCCTCAACCTTGGTATACTGCGGTGGTGCTCTAACCATTTAGCAACCTGGTCAGGGCTGTTACCTGATTTTAATGCATCAAGTGTTCTCACCCCTCTTACTGCTGACCCATTAAGGAAATGGTGGCCCTATCTTTTAAAGATATGTAAATAAATTAAACGTTTGTAAGATTTCTCATAATCCAGTCATGAAAAATCAAGTTCTTACCAGATTTTGACTTAGGAATGTCTAAGTCCAGACAGGTGTTTTTGTTTTGTTTTGTTTTACTTAAAACATTTTATTTATTCATTTTTTAGAGAGAAGAGAAGGGAGGGAGAAAGGGAGGATGAGGAACATCAATGTGTGGTTGCCTTTGGCCTGCAACCCACACATGTGCCCTGACCAGGAACTGAACCACAACCCCTCAGCAGAAAAGTGTTTTTAACATCAACAGGTCCTACCTAGGGCTGTAATTCTTGTATGAAATTAAAATAATAGTCTCATAAACTGGCAAGTAACTTCCTCAAGCATAAGGAACAATAGTATCTTATTTTATTACCAATAAACATTTCACAAAAGTTTAACTGAGAATATATATGTATTATTAAGAGCAACACAGAAAACATAATAGGATAGATATTAAGGCCAAAAATATCCTTTATAACCCCATCAATTCTACCTTATACATAGTAGATACTCAATATAAATAAACTTAAACTCTTTATAATATATACTTGCAAAATGTGTAATGCTGTATTAAAGTACAATTCCCAAATATGAGATCTTGTCAAAAAATTTAAAAGCCTTTAAAAATATGATATGCACAACCCTGCCCTGAGGGAAAAATGGAATATGGATTACAAATCTTCATATATTTTTCACAATAGGACTTTAAAAGTGGAAAAGAGCAAATACTTATAGAAAAAAATTAATGAAACAATAAAACTTTAGTGCACTCACTACCTGATGGAATATTTTGAGGCACCTTTTCTCTCATCTTCTTATATTCAAATATGAAAAGTATGGATTATACAGGCCTTGAACTTCAGGAACTTAAGTAAACTTCCAGTAATAAGGCAAAATGGCATCAGAAAAAAAAAGTTCGGTATGAAATTTGCTACTGTAAGGCCACTATTTAAAGTTCTTTCACGTACAGACACTATATAATGCATACACTTTTTTTTATGTAATAAAAAAACTTTCAACATATAAACATTTGGATGTAATTCAGTTAAGTTCCCTATGAAACTATGCTCAGAGAAAAATTCAACAAATAACTCCCTTTTGAGACTTTTAAGAAACTTCAATACAACTTCTCACTTGAATACTGTAATTTAAAAGCCAGTGAGCATTTAAAAATTGCAGCCTTCCCTACAGAAAAATAGCTATATTTTCTCAAGAAAGTTACAGTATTAGTGGTTTTGGTGCCAATTCTAACTCCTGACAAAGATGCTCTCAAATAGTGTTGTTTCCATATGTAACAATTCCCGATTATATTGCTGGGGTAGTGTTTGTATATCCCTATCAAAAGAAAAAAGAAATACAAACTTCAAAAGAAGCATCAGTTATAACATCTGAGCTAGAGTTTTGTTCACATTGCAATTTTCAAAATATTTAAAATGATATAGAACCACTTGCATCCAAGATCCCAACAAAGGTATGTGGAGCCCCAAACAGAAACAATAGCACACATCAAAGTGGGTATCAAATATGTCAGTAGGACAAAGAAAATCCATGGTACTCAACACACCAGTATTAGTAAGGTGATGAAAATGGCATTCTGCCTATTGGGAGAGCCTCCCTGGCCAAAAAAAAAAAAATCAAGGCTTTTAAATATTAATCCTTCAGGTGCAAAGCCTGATGTGACACATGCACAACTTGAAACTGGTGTTTTTATCTTTGTCATCATATGATATCTAATTCTAAAACTATGTGGACTCTTCTAGCTTGTCCAGTAACGAGAGAGAAAAATCGGGAGTGGTGGTGCTTTCTTGCTTTTGGATGGTTACCTACAACATAAAAATATGTAAAGTTCAATAAACACAGAAAACAATTCATAAGAACAGTAAGACTATGATTAAAGGGTAATGAACATTAATTCCATACTGTGATGCCATGTAAAATATTAAATCACCAACCATGAACTGGACATAAAACCGTGCAAGTAACAGAAGAGCAAAAAATCGTAGAGTGACATGTTTTTCTGGGACATTAAAAATTAATTCGTATATCCTTACCTTTTATTAAGATCTTACGTTATTAAAACTGAAAGAAATGTAAAAGTTGATTTATTTTTTGGCATTTCTATTAGTATGCAAATGTTTAATTCTAAACAAAAACAGTACTGATAGAAAATTCTTATTCTTCTCTTTTGGTTAATGAAATATTCAAAATTTATGCATATATATTTGTCAACATTATTTATCTAAATAGAGGTAGACTTCATTGTACTCTATTTCTTTACTCATTATATAATATTTTAAAATCTGTTGCTACTAACAACTTTAAAAGAAAACTACTTATAATTCTTAAAACTTTTTCAACTGAAATACCTTGTTTATAAAAATGTACAATTATTCTGAATCATATTCACCTTTGACACAGCTTCCTCTACACCATTTTTTGGACTGATCACTCCAATCTTCCAATTATTTGAAAACCTAATTAAGCAGATTATTGAAGCAGCTAAACGAGTACCACCCTCATCTAGGTTTTCATATCTTGATACTTGTGTCATTGCAAATGTCCCCTCTCCTTCCCAGAACCCTGCCTATCAATTGATCACCCTCAAGTACCACATCTTCCTTCTCAGTCTCGGAAGATGTCCTATTACTACCAAATCATATCATATTCTACCATGCTTTTGAGATCCTTTATAATTTATATGTCCCTATCTCTACCCAACTCAATATTCTACTGCCCAACATGGATCATTGGCTCTACTCCTGTTGGGTATTCTTTGAAAGGCTTGCTTACAAGATTGGCCACTGGCTGGCATCTGGGAACTTAGATTTTAGGAGGGTTCACACTATCAATGAATGTTTAAACTGTGCAAACAATCTAAGTCCATGCTGAATACCTGTTTCCTTCCGGAAGTCTGGAGTTTGGGTATGTACCTGGCAGGGGCTGCCCATGTGACCAGCTCCTAGTAAGTCTCCAATGAGCACTGAGTCTCTAACAAGCTTTCCTGGCTAACAACATCTCACATGCATTTTCACAGCTCATTGTTAGAGGAATTAAGCAAGTCTTGTGTGACTCTACTGGGAATGGACTCTTAGAAACCTGTATCTGATGTCTCCTGGATTTGCCTGGGTCCCAATTCCCTTTTCTGACTGTGTTGTGTAGCCTTCCATAGTGACACATCATAGCTATGAGCATCACTATATGATGAGCTCTTTGACTCCTCCTAGTGAATCACTTAGCATGGGGTAGTCCTGGGGACCCCTTACACAATGGCTACTATTTACTAACTTTTTACAGCTGTGGATGGAAGTATTTATGTGAGTGTGTGTATGTATGTGTTATGCGTGTGTGTGTGAGAGAGAGATTAAATTTGATTCATTCAACAAGCATTTTCTAAAAATAGACTACTTGAAAAACAATTGGGGAATACGAGGTTTGTTTCGAAAGTATTGAGCATGCAAACTGTTTTAATTATATTGACATTGACTCGATACTTTTGGGACAGACCTTGTATTGATGAAAACTAATGAGGTACCCTCTGTCCTCAAGGAGTTGACCATCTATTTGGGGGAAAAGGAAGGTAAACAGAAACAGAGACCAAACAGAGAGGGAAGAGGGCTGTAGCAAGGCTTCACAGTGTGTCTTAAAAAGGAAATCAGGGTTTTAATAAGAAAGGATTGGGATCAGGAGGCTATTTCTAGCCAAGAGAACAGCAGGTACAAAGATACAAATATGTGAAAACATCTGTTATGCTCCAAAAAAGCAGAGTGCCCATGGAGAAATGTGATTAGAAAGGTAGTCAAAGACTGGACCTGGCTAAAAAGTCTAGTCTCTCTCTCTTTTTTTTTTTTAATAGGCAAAAAAACACTTGGAAGGTGTTTGCACAAGAGTGATATGACTCAAGCCTGTGTTTTGGGACAAGAACTGTGCTCACAGTGAAGGAATTAAATAAGCAAATCAGAGGAAGCAAGGAAATAAGTTAGAGGCTCCAAAGAGCCCAAAAGTAGACCAGGAATATGTAAGAATGTAGCATACAGTAAAGGTGGCATTTTCAATACAATTTTAGAAAAACAGACTATCCATTAGGAAAAAACATCAGATCTTGACCTCACATAGTATCATAAAAAAAAATTCTAAATGGAATAAATGTTTATACATTTAAAATTTCATAACCATAAACTGAATCATTATGGTTATAAAAATAACCATAAGGAATTTTTATAAGTATAAGCATGATACTTGACAGATTCGTCAACATCTACAAGTTCTGTAACATAAAAGCCACCACAACCAGTTGACAGATATCAAATAAATAGCAGCAAAATGTATAGCAGATGACTGACTACCCTCAGTAATCAGATCTTAGGAGTCAACAAGAAAAAGTACCAGAAACACTGGGAAAGCACAGAAGTAAGGAAATTGAGGGGAAAAAATACAAAGGGCCAATAGATACCTAAAAATATGGTCACATCATTAATAATCCAAGACAGGCAAATGGGAACTATTTTCTGCCATCAGACTGACAACAGAGACTGATACTGTGGAGTGTGGGCTAGGGTACAGGTGAACAGGCCCCTTCATGGACCTCTGGTGAGAATGGAAATGAATAAAAGGGGCACTATGGCAAGGTACCCACATGTCAATGTTCCCAGGAGTATTAATGAAAATAATGAAAACTTGTAAGTTATCCTGAGGTCATAGACAGAGGCTTGGCTAAGTCAGCCAGCAATCACCAAAACTAGGGTATGCATATCCTTAGGGGTATATAAAGACTTTCCAAGGAGTAGGTGGGTACAGCTAGCTTGGAGGGAATTAATATTCAGATTTTAATTCCCGATGCTTGCTTTCCAGAATTAAACTGCCTGTACAACTGATTAAGTCTGATTCCCCACTTCCCACTTTATACAAGAAAGAAGCACCTTCGTGTCCCAAATCTTATTACTTTGCATTACCTGGGGAGTCCTCCAAATGGGGCATTTGGAAAGATTGTTGATAGCATGAAAAAAATGAACCCATCTTAGCCTAGCTAGTAATAAATACCATACTTCTGCAGGTGTGATGGTTTCTGAGTCTTTGCCATTGAATCATATACTAAAAAATGGCAAATTTTATATTTTATAGTTTATCACAATAAAACATATATGAGTGGGGAGAAAAGAATAGTTAGTGTATTTTGTATTTATGCTCCCTTTTTATATATTCAGGTTTTTTTTTTTTTTTTTGGTTCTTAGATAATTCACATTTTTATAAGGCTAAAATACATCAGCTAAGTCTTTACCTGACTTTCCATTTCAAAAATTAATCATGCAACAGAAGTTCTAAATTCCAAGTATTTGAGATATAACAGCTAAAAGCATTTATACTCTATTATGCCAGCCCTTTAAGTTTTTCTGCAACTATCATACAATAAAAGTATTTTTGAAATCTAAGCTGTTTTCCAAGTCAAATTAAAAATCTAATTTACCTATTAAAGAGAGATAATTGATGAGTTCAAAAGTCACTCAACATTTTAACATAATCACAATTCAACTAACCTTTTTTTCTTCAGTAATTTTTCTCTGTATTTATTAGTGATAAATCCCTTTGAGCCAGCATACCATAAACACTGGTATTTGGCCTGAATATACAAGCTCTTCTGTACTAGGCCTGATTTATTATGGGATAGGAATCTGCCACCTTTAGAGTTGGTCTGTAAAGGAAAAAGAATTAAATGCTAACACTATAGCTGCTAAATCTACTTTATTAGCATAAGAAATGGGGAAAATATCTGGTATTTAGAGCTGCCCTTGATTCCAGGCACTACAAATATTAAAAGGGAAGAGTGTTTTTTAAAGATTTTATTCATTATTTTTAGAGAGAAGGGCAGGGAGGGAGGAAGAAAGGGAAAGAAACATCAATGTGTGATTGTCTTGCACCTGTCTCTAAAAGGGAAGAGTTTAATGACAGTTCCAAATGAAGTAGTGCATTTTCTTCAAACTAGCTTTCTAGTTTATTTTATATAATTATTTTTCATGTAATAAGTTTTAAATTAACCTAAAACCATTTTTTTAACTGTAAGTTTAAAAAATTTGAAGTTCTTGAAGCTTATCATGCTAACAAAAATACAACTTCCAAAGCCTCTAATGAACTAAAATTATCCTCCTTATTCATAGTGAATTTATTAAGTCAAAAATGGAGGGGAAGACATTAAGTGTCAACATCTTTAAGAATCAAAATCTCCCTTAACTTTATTCTTGTCAGTACCATCAAGCCAATCTATCTTTAACAGAAAAATTTCATTACAGCAAATATTTTCAAGAGTTATACTTAAAAAGTCCAATTCCTCACTGGCATACTGTAGAGTATTCTGACAGATGTAAAGGGACAATGAATATTTGTGTTTCCCATGTGGGAAACATACAAATGGAATATTATAATGGAGTAATTTTAAAAGCTAAGTACATTCCTCTTTCCACAATTATTTAACAAAGAGTGTGTCATGCATAATGAAGCACATAGTTTATAAAAAGTATTTATTCCACATACATTTTCCAATTATTTTCTTAATGCTACAAAAAATTCAGGTGAAACAGAATTATAATGAGATTGTGATTTTGTTACAACTATCTGCACAAACTAAATACATCAGAGCTAATCCTCAGATTTACATTGTCCACTTTTTTTAAAGATTTTATTATTTCCAGAGAGAGAGGGCAAGGGAGAGAGGGAGAGAAACATCAATGTATGGTTGCCTTTCACCTGCCTCCAGCTACAGATCTGGCTGGAGACCTGGCTTGCCACCTGATTATGTGCCCTGGCTGGGGAATCGAACCAGTGACCTTTTGGTTCCCAGGCCAGCACCTATCCACTGGGCCACCAGCCAGGGCCAACTTGTATATATCTAATGAGATGATTAGTAATTCTGACTTTGAATTATTTCAGTTAATATAAAAAGTAAATTTTAATGAAATAACTCCTTTTCTTAGGAAGGGTTATTTCCTTCTATTTTACTATAAAGAATGGTGGACTTCTAAATAATATTATATTATATAGTCTCAAATGAATGGTTAAGAAAGTTATTGCATATATTTTGAAAATATGTGCAATTAATATTAACTTTTCATTAAGGAAAAAGGGTAATGAGAAATAGACCTTATAACAATTGTAGAAAAATGTTATAATCAACTATATCTGACCAATGATTAGAACAACATGTAGGAAGCGCTTAAATCTGAAAGCCTATTTACACAGTCTCTAAGTTAGGCAGACATTTTCAGTTAATTTTATGCCTCAAGAGGTTAAAAAAGCATATAAAACATGTTGATATGTCTATTTTTGAAAACCTAATGTCACACGTGTTCAGATATATATACCACTGGCTACAAATATTATCTACTCAACACCTACTACTAATTGTGTTGTTCCCTGGAAAAAAAAGAGTCAAAAATTTTGACTCTCAAGAAGCCAGGTATTAACAGAATATCCCTCAGCTGCCCTCCTACTTTATGATTCAGGGGTAGTTTATATTACCTTTCTGCACATACTAACTTCCTAATACTGAGCTAACTACTCCAGCTGACCTGCTTGTTCCTTTCACACACACAAAAACTCAAATCCTTTTGAGTTTTGGAATGAAAAATATGAATAGTACCCATCATAAACAGTCTAAATGGATTTAAAAAGCACTTCAACTTCTGAGAGCAAGGAAAGAAAAATACAATACTTTGCACTATTATTCTTATCCCAAATATCTGGGAGATGAGGTTATCTTGAAAATCAAACATGTTGGTTGATTAAAACTATCACTTATATCAGACACAACTGTACAAATAGAATGCAATGGAATTGTTTCAACAACACTTGCTGTACCAGAATCTTTCTCTGATGACTAACCCACAAGGCCTCTGATATCTGAGTAGCTATGTGCAGGGTTTTTCAATCTGTGAATCCTAGAGAAGGCTCTATAGTTATGCACTTACATCTTAGGGACTGACTTAGAAGGAGGCTTTGGGGCTTTGCCTGCCTCCCCACCTGAAGCCACTCTATCTGTATGTGTTTTATGAATTTGTATTTCCATGTCATATTTGTAAAAGGACTCCACTGGTTTAAAAAAATTGAAAATCAAGTCCTGAGGAAAGAAGTCATCATTAAATTGATTCAAATTAACTATGAACGTCCAGAAATGATAGTTTATAACTAGTATTTGAAATGTTACAAAATAGCTTTTAATTCACTAATACTTAAAATATTATGTTCAAAGCATAAACCAAAAGCTAGATTTAAATGAAAAACAACATTTGATAACTTAAAAGATCTTCTAAAGCCTCATATTTTGGTAGTTTTTCTCAACTCCAAATAGTGACTCAAGTCTTTTCTTTGCATAGTATAATTATGTGTGAAATAAGTATTAGTATGACAAGGGTAGAAAAAATACTCCTGCGAAACACAATAGGTAGCATTTATTCAGGCATCCAGAAGAGAAACAAACCCATTTTATCAGAAATTGCTAAAGAGTTTCCACTGTGTAAGGAAAAAAACAAATTCTCAAGATGGCAGGAGGCAGGCCTGCCTTGCTGGCTTAGATGAATGACTTCAGTAGACAGATGCTCCTACCATGAACAGGAAACAATCAGTAGTCAAAGTATACAATGGTAACTACAAAGAACCTGAATCCTTTCATGGGAATAGAAAAATGGGGCCCATTCTGAAAGACGGTTTCCTTTTTCCAAACTAATATTCTTTTTTTAATTTAAAAAGGGAGAGTTTTGTTATCACGTGACCATTTCATTCACATTGAAGCACTCATAATTAATGTTTAAATTTTATTTTATGTACCAAGAGCTAGCCATTCTGCAGTAAGGTAGATGCCTCGAATCACCCATTCATGGAAGTTCACTTAGTCCAACTCAATGAAGCCTGTATCTCTCACATACTGATGGAAACACTGGCGGTACATATTAAGGCTGTACTTCCGGATCAGACCATGCTGGTTTAAGCACACATGCAAGAACGAGAGCCCTAGTGACTTTTCTCTGGGGCTTCAGGAGAGCTGCTGGTGACCCATCTTGCTCTCTCTGCTGCAATCAGCTAAAAGGCTCTAACCTTCTCCTTATTCCATTTGGAGCTTACACTTCTCACACAAATCTTCCTCTTTCATACCTTTACCTCTCTTCTCAATTTAAAAAAGTCACATAAAACCCTTTTCATAGAAGTCATTTTTAATTTATACTAAGTCTACAAATTTGAGTAAGTGCATGAAGGTACATGTAATGAGATGAGACTTCTGAGGACTTCAGGAGGGAGGAGGTGTATTTTGCCCGTTAAGTGATGCCAAGCACTGGAAACCCGTGGGACCAGGCCCCCAGTCATGCCCACCTTTCAGTGTCCAGGCCCCTATGCCACCCACCGCCTTCCTTTGAGTGTAGACTAGACCTAGTGACTTGCTTCTTACAGAGTATGGTAAAGTGATGGAATGTCACTTCTGAGATTAGATTACAAACACACCCCGGCTTCCATCTTTTTATCTGGCATCTGCTTGCTCTTACAAAAGCCAGCTGCCATTTGTGAACTGCCTCATGAAAAGGTAAATCTTTAAAAACAAAAAGGTAATTAGTGATTAGCAGGCATGAGGGCTCTTACTGGCATCATGAAAATGTTCTAAAACTGAATATGATAATGGTTATATATCTTAGCAAATTTACAGAAAACACATTAAATTATACCCCTAAAACAGACGAATTTCATAGTATGCAGTTTACCTTCATAAGGTTGTTCTTATGTGAAAAAAAAAAGGCTAGGCCTATATTAAATGCAATAAAATCCTGCTAAATCAGAGACAACCATTTCTTCTGTCACAAAAACTATATGCCTCAACAGAATCTTAAGGTTGAACAAGAGAATTATAACCCATACTTACCGAATAGTTACAAATGTTATGAAAAATATTGGTGATCCCTGTACATGTAGATATATGTGAGGAGAATAAAATGTATTAAAATGAACAATTTGGACCTGCAATCTTACCATGGAAGTGTTCTGAACAAAGTTTCCAGAATTTGATTTTATAGCACCTTTAGGTTCTTTGAGTCCATCACCAGTTGAAGTGGAAGGTTGATCATTCCTAATAAAATGAGAGAAAATCTTTTATTAGTTTACCTTTATCCAAAAATAAACAAGAGAAATCAAATCACCCCCTTCAGGGACAATTAAAACACCATAACAGTAAAACTAATCTCAATAATCCATCACTACTAAAATTACAAATGAAAGTTATCAGGGTTAAAATCCTCATTTTTTTCAACAAACATTATTGAGCTAAATTGGAAGTTAGCAACAGGGGTAAAACAGTAGTCCTTGGACCAGGGTTCTCAATCTGGGGTCCAGGGAAAAGGTGTCCTGAGAGCTGTAACCCCTGGAAACCATACTAGAATGTGTGTTTTCTGAGGATAGATAATAACCACTCTCAAGCCTTTGGCAGCACTGGACCTCCCATGCTGACTCTTATTGGTGAAAGCACCGGAGATGAGGCCTATGATGGGCTCACAGTCCCCTCGCTGACAAAGCTGGGGCCTCTGACAACGGCAAAGGACAGCTCCCTTCTACCATCACCACTAGGTCTAGAGGCCAACAAAGACTCTCCTCAGAAAGAAGGCAGCCCTATGTGGGTGGGAGGTCCTTCCTTGGGCTTCTCCTCTAACCCCGGGGCCTCATTTCCACAGTTCTTGGGGAGTCCTCTCCCTCCCTGTCCACCCACATCTCCCAGCTCCATAGTGAACCAATATCTCACCATCTCCGCCCTACTTCAGTCCCTCCCACAGGTCCCATCACTGACTTGGGGATGAAATCCACACTCTTCATCATGACTCCCAAGGCCCTTTTTCATCTGCCCCTTGCTGCCTCAACCAGCTGCTTCACTCCTCCAGTCTCCCCAGCACGCACACTGCGTGCCTGGAGCATATAATTACATGTGGCTCCTGGCACATACCACGGGCCCTCCTGCTTCCACACGCCGGCACAGGCACTTCCTTCTGGTGTAATTTCCTCCTAACTTAGAACAACTTCAAGGTGAAGCTCCATGTGCATTGGTTCCAGGAAGGCTTTCCCAGACCCCTCTGAGATGGATGGGGTGGGTACCCCTGCTAAGTGCACATGTAGCACCATAAGTCTTCACATTGTGGATGTGCTTAATGCCAATGAATTGTACTCTTAAAAATATTAAAATGGTAAAATTTATGATACACATATTTTGTCAAATTTTTTCAACTCCTTGAGGTCTGATTTTTGACCAGGCAAATGAGTGCCCAAATTAAAGAATATCTTTCCCAGCTTCCCTGCAGCTAGGCATGGCCATGAGACTAAATTTTGATCAGTGTTGCTAAGGTATTATGTGTCAATTCCAGGAAGCCTTTAAACAAAAGGTTAGAAGGTGCATATGATGGCTAGGGTACAAACACACATCTTGGACCATGACGCAAATGCCATGCACAGAAATCTAAGAGGCCCAGTTCTCTGATGTGTCCACCCTACCATGCTCTGACTTCCTCCTAACTTTTTGTACATGAGAGAGAAATAATTTTTCCTTGAACTCTTACAGTTCATATTCCACCCAGCAAGCAGAGTGATCCTTTTAAAATTTAATGATTATGCCTCTTCTCAGGTTAGTATCCAAAATATATATTTTAAAGTTTTCAGTTATTCATTTTTAGAAAGAGGGAAAGGGAGGGAGAAAGAGAGGGAGAGAATCATCAATGTGTGGTTGCCTCTCACGCACCCCCAGCTGGAGACCTAGCTCGCAACCCAGGCCTGTGTCCTGACTGGGAATCAAACTGGTGACCCTTTGGTTTGTGGGCTGGAGTTCAATCCACTGAGCCACACCAGCCAGGGTCCAAAATGTTTTCTAATCTCACTCAGAATAAATTACAAAGTCTTCATGTTGTTCAAAGAACTTCATGATTTGGCCTCATCTAACTCGCTCCCTTTTTCAATGTTCTATTCCTTAAATAAGGGCAAGTGAAATGATGCTTCAAGGCTTTCACATTTACTATTTCCTCTCCTGAAATGCTACCCCCTCAAAAGAAACCCTGTTGCTAACTCTCTCATATAATTCACATCCCTGCTCAGTTTTTTTGAAAAAACTGTAAGTGCATTCTATAACTATCATAAATAAAATCACATTACACTGCCCTGACCAGTGTGGTTCAGTTCGTCGCATGTTGTTCTGCAAAGTGAGAGGCTGCTGGCTTGATTCCCAACCAGGGCACATGCCTGGGTTGAGGGTTTGTTCCCTGGTCGGGGCACATACGAGAGGCAACTAATCAATATTTCTCTCTTAAATTGATATTTCTCTTCCTCTCTTTCTTCTTCCCTTCCTCTCACTGTAAAAATAAATGAGTAAAAGTTTTTTAAAAAATCATACCACACTTACCACTCTACTAAAATTCCTCTCTGCTTAACTTTCCACCTATCCCTGACAGACACACATTTGTTTTCTTTTTAATTTCTCCTGCCATTAGGTTATAAGATCCATGAGGGCAAGTTTTTTACTGTATGCCCAGTGCTTACAACAGTGACTAGAACACAGACATTAAATATATAAATATTAAGTTAATTCTAGTTCAGTATAAATTATAGATTGTTATATAGCAAAAATAATAACTGATGTTTTCTGTAACCTGCCTAGTTAAAAGAAAATTTGATGCCCTCTTAAAGTCTACTGACATGATTTTGAAGCTGCTTTTCATACACACACCCTGTCTATATACCACAACACCTCAATAGCACTGTAGGGAACTTCGTAATGCAGAGCCCAAGAGGGAGTAATGGTGTCAGAAGAAGACACGGAGATATCAGGGTAAGGGGTTGATCAGAAGTGGGAGAAAATAGAGAACAGTCTGGAAACTATAGTGTTAGGCTTGCTTGAGAAAGATTACCTATAGTATCAGGCAGTAGTGAGCCAGCTCTAAATGCATTACAATTTCAGTACCCTCTGTCATGTCTACACCTTTGGAATCAGCTTGAGCCACAGTCCATAAACTTGCTGGTCCTCGTTCTTGCTAATATGAAAAAAGCTGATATACTCCTTTCAGAATTATAAAGACTTCAAATACTCACCTACTCCCCACAATTTATGTTGTTTAAATCAAACAGCATATGATGAAACATTTTAATTGATATTATTTAAACATATAAAATAGATTTGAAGGATTAAATCCCTCCGCTAAAATGAAAATATCGTCACACAAAAATTTGGAAAATATGCTGACATCAAGAGCTCCCTTGTAGCAGGATTTTTTCAGGTACTGATTACCTCTCTATAGCACTATTCCTGTGAAGGATGTTCTCGTCTTCATTCTGCAACCGTTCCTTTCTCCTTCTTTCTATGTCATGTCGTAGGTCATTTGGCTCAATTACTCGGACCATAGTCTGAGGAATTTTGACAGGAAACAAACCATTCACATCACTGTTAGTTGCACAAAGACCATATTTAATAAGAACCTTAAGTAAAAGTCCTAAATAATCTTGTACATCCTGCTAACTGTAGTGTAAACTAATAAAAATATTTTGAGATACAATTGACAATAGAGTTGGAAGCATTTATGACATTGAACCAAGAATTCTACTGGGGCTTTAGTCCTAAGAAAAAGTTACCTACCCAATTATATTCAAAGTACTATATTTAAAATAACAAGAAAAAAACAGGAAGCAACTTACATATATTGAAAAAATAATTTAAAGGGAAGGGAAGAATGATTTTATGGTAAATTTAAGTCAAAGGAATAATGTACAATCATTTAAATAATGCTGATAGATTATGTGGAAGTACACATGGAAAAACATGTATTGAAAAATGTTAATTGAAATTAAAGAGCCTCAACCATAAGAGGTCATGGGGAATTCAGAGATTTTTACATAAAAGGGTTATTATTATGGTTTAAGTAAAACAAAAACAGTGTCCAAAACTGCCTATACTACTAGGATAGTGACTATGTCAAAATGCCAGATGCAAGACTGCAAGAAAAGATGATCAAACCATATTTTGTGTTAAGTGATTAAAGTAGAGGCTTTTTTTAACCTCTACTATTTAAAAACCCTCAAATTTTCTTTAAGTTGATTACAGTACTTTGGTGAGTTGAAAATTTCTGAAAATGTCATTTATCCAACAAATTAACCTATCTTCATAAGTTAAATAAGAATTGTAACCATTTACAAATGAAAAAATGATTATTCTATCAGAAATATATTATGGTGGCTCAGTGGATAGGCAACAGCCTGCGAACCCAAAGGTGCTGGTTTGATTCCCAGTCAGGGCATTTAACCAGGTTGCAAGCCAGGTCTCCAACCATGTCTGTAGCTGGAGGCAGGTGAAAGGTAATGACACATTGATGTCTCTCTCCCTCTCTGCCTCGCTCCCTTCCCCCCTCACTCTAAAAGTAATAAATACCTTAAAATTTTTTTAAACCAGAAAGAAAAATAAATGTATTAAAATCTCTCCTTTACAAAAATTGTTTAGTCTTGATGACTAAATGAGCAGCTCTTTTAGAACTTAATATACTTCTTCTAAAACAAGAGCCAATTTTCTCCCCCTCTCCATTGCTAGGTAAGATGGCTTATTTAATTAGCAGGTTGGGGGAGGTATTGGGTAGGAACCACCACATGTGACAATAAAATAGTTCAGTATTTATTCCAGTATATTGCTAGTTCATATTACATAGGCTCTAAAGGGTAATAGCAAATAAAACTAAGTTCCTTTGCATTCATTCCACATACAATTAAAAAATATATTCCACAAACCTGTTTGCTTTAAAGTGTGAACTTTTGGGATAAATATTAAATGCTATAATTTTGTGTCCATTTTACGAAGCTGTTGCCCTTTAAGGATTGTCACTCAGGGAGTATTTTTGTCTTTTGTCAGTTTTCTCTCTGAAACCTGGTGTAACTAGAATCATTTGGAGAGCTTTGTAACTTCCAATCACCAGTTCCCTTTCCCATTAGCATACCAACAATAAGATAATCTCTCATCAAAATTATATTCACTTACCTGTTCTGAACCACACACCATTACTTGTCTATTGTGAGGCTCAGTCAAAGATACATCTAGTTTCCTAAAATAATAAAGGCATATTAAAATTAAATAACTGTTATACACTGATACCTGGATTCCACTATGACCGAATAGAATTTGAGGTAAAGCTGGTGTGCTGTGGTGGAAGTGAAAGGAACTTGCCAGCAGGTAGTTTTTCATTTATGCGGCAGTTTCCCAAGACATATATAAACTTTGAACAACATCACAGTGACACTAATCTGTATAATCTTAAACTTGGCTCCGGTGATCTACTGCATTCTCACATTGATTCAACTCAGCTCACAAGACAGGGTACACCACCTGCTCAGACAGGTGCCAGTAGCAGAAGACATGCTTTCATCTGGCTGTTCTTAGAACAGCCATTTCTGACCACATGAAGCAACCCGTGATTTCAATGCTTGATAACTGTCTTTCATTCTTCCAATGATAATGCCAGTAGGCAATTACTAGAGACACAGCAGAACCAAAGGTAGGAAAATATTTTCAAAGTCCTACACATTACAATACCTGTCAATGGCTTCAATATAACCTATTCCATCATGGTGCACAGGCCCAGTCAGTACCTGCTGGGGTTTGTCATGTTTTTAAGTAGGAAATCTGTCCTAGAATCGACAGCAAGCCCAGAAGAAACACCTTCCCACATCTCTTCTAAGGCTTATTCCCATGAGATAGATGGGTATACAATAGTCAATCATTACCTGTGAATTCCTAGATCTGACTCCAATTTAATCTCATTTACATCTTCAGCTTGTTTATTTTGTATTTTTGAGAAACGCTCACTTAGAGTAATGCTAGATGATGGAAAATCATTTCCTGAAAAAAGAAAGTTTTATCTTAGTATAAAACTGATTTCACTTAAAAGATTACATATAAGCACAGAAAGAAGGGATTATTAAAAAAAACATCCAGCCTACTTTCTCTTGAAAATATGTGGGACCTAAATTATTCCACAGATTAATTCATAGTGCCCCCATGCTTTTTCAAGCCTGTTCAATAGTAAAACACCTGATTTATGAACCCAAGAACTCTGTTCCTATTTGACATGCCCACTTACTTGTTGGGGAAAAAGATAGTAGCTCTGTTAAAGTGAGAACCTTTCTTCCCCAAGATAAGACCTTACAATATCTGGGAAGTAAAGATGGTCCAGAGCTCTGCTTCACCTAGAGTAAAAAGTAATTCTAAAACAACCCACCCTGAAACATCAAAATCATTCTGAACAAGTGTTAAATATTATGTTTACATATCACAGAAGGCCTCCCAATGCCATTTAACATTAAGTTCATGAAGACAGTTTTGAAATCAGCTATGCTTATGGCTTTTAACAGGAAAGAGAGAAAGATGATACACCTGACTCATAAGAACGGTACTTCAGGAATCCTTTTCCCTAACTCACTGTTCCTGTCCTGAGACAGTCTCCAGGACTTTTCTGCACTACCAGTACCCGTTCTACCAAGAATCACACATCGTTTGCGTAAAAGGGGCTGGAACTAAGAAGGCAAATTGTTCCAGAAAAGCCGCATGCTTTAAAGTAAATATACTTTACTTTAAAGTTGGCCTTAGTTTGAAGAATGCAGACAAAATAAATCATTTTTGAAATATGTTTTAAGAATGTAAAAATGATTAATGCAATCATCTATAAAAAGTATAAAATAAAAATTTTGGAATTTTTGAAGGTGGTTAGTTTATAATACCTACAATTGCTTTATTTATGCAGCATCATTGAGGAAAATTGTTCTATATGACTGAAATTTCCAATTAATGGACCTTGGCCACCAGTAAAAAACAAAATAACTCAATGCAAATCTTCAAAGTATTTATTATACAACTCCCTAATGTTCTAAGGTATGCCAAATTGAACTGGAATCTTTCATTGATCACTTAGCATCAACCTTCTGGCTTCAAGTCTCATAATTTCCCCCGGGGATTCAGAATATCACTAGATGACCTAGACTTTCAAATTTCTTGAGTTTCATATCTGGTTTTTATTCCTTCTTCCTTCCTGTTCTGTTATCAGTTATTGTTTCTTGCTGCTCTCAGTACACTTGTCTTTTGCAGCAGCCAACATCTCCCTTTGTAACTTTTGATTTCCAATTTACTATGAGTTGAAGCACCAGATTATTGGAACTACATGTAAAGAACAACTAGGCCTAGGTGTCATGGTTACCTTAAGAACCTAATACTCTGTAAAATAATAATTTTAAAAAGCCAACTAGGCTCATATTAATAACTGCTACTCTCTTCAACAGATTTGCCAGTTAATGATCTAGTTTATAATAAAATATTAATTACTATTACAAGATCAGATATTTTCCTGTAGCTCATGAAAAATCAGTAATTATTTTGTGTTATTTCTAATGTATACGCAAAATATACTGACCTTTAACTTGATGGATTATAGTTATGATTTCCTGAGTAAATTCTTCTGTGCATCTGTTTCCAGCACACTGAGTTGAACCAAGATATTCAAATGCTGGATTCAAGTTCTCACTTTTCTTGTCAACAGCAACCACATCATCTGACATCTGTTCCCCTGTCTTGCTAGAAGCAACCCTAGAATAATTTGTAAATGTTTAAGTAAATTTGAAACTATTTTACTGAGAAAAAAATATTAAAAATTCATCAATATAGCTATACACCTAAAAAGGTGTTTCTTTTTGTATAATCAAGGCACTGAATTGTATGCCATAAAACATGATTGGGTAGAAGAAAATAACATGGTTTTGAGTTCTTTTCAAATCAGAGATCATTAAATATTTGCCACTTTGATAAGACCCTCAAAATCCTAAGTTAAACAATTTTTACTTAAAAAAATACAGCAAGGCATACTTCACATGCAAAAATAATCAATTAGATTATTTTCTACTCCCAACTGTCCATAACATTGTAAATCCAGCAAGTTTATAGTATCTTTAAAAACTACCACATTAGAAAAGGTAACATCAAACATAATAACTTCTCTGATTTCATAGAAATCCTTAGAACTCTGTATCAGTAATGAGAAGCTTAGAATAGTATTTTGAAATCAAATTCTGCTGAGGTTAATTTAATCACTTAGAAAGCTCTCAGAAAATAGTCTCAGTTGCTAACAAAGTTATGATCATTATAACTAATTATAGTGTTTACTCTAAATGTATCCTTAAAGAAATACTACCGCCCTGGCTGATGTGGCTTAGTAGATTGAGCCCTGGCTTGTGTCCCAAAGGGTTGTCCAGATCAGTTCCCTGCTAGGACACATGTCTGGGTTGCAGGCCAGGTTCCCAGTTAGGGGAGTGTGAGAGGCAATGAATTGGTATTTCTCTCACACATGGTACACTGATGTTTCTCTTCCTCTCTTTCTCCCTCCCTTCCCCTCTCTCTAAAAATAAATAAAATATTTTAAATACATATACACATGTATATTTAAAAAATATTTTTGTGCCCTAACCAGCGTGGCTCAGTTGGTTGAGCAATGTCCTGCCAAGCAAAGGGTCACTGGTTCAATTCCCAGTCAGGGCACATGAGTGGGTTGCAGGGTTGGCCCCCAGTTGGGGTGTGTTATAGGAGGAAGTCAATTGATGCCTACCTCTCACATGGATGTTTCTCTTCCTCACTTTCTCCCTCCCTTTCCCTCTCTCTAAAAATAAATTAAAATCTTTAAAATTATTTTTTGCAAATACAAAAAACAATCAAGGTACAGGGACTGACATACATAACTTTAAGAGAATAAACAAAATATATTTTGTTTAAAAAAGGGGGGGGGGACTTTGGGTTTACCTATTTCCTGTCACATCCTAACCTTGGATTTTGTTTCATCATTTTTGACTCAAATACAGGTATGAGTCAACAGCAAACATAAATACACCAAATCAACATGGTCCATCACTTTTTACCCACATACTGTTAGTATATTAAAGTAATGAACAGACTTAGCTGACACAGCAAACTGCGGTGTCTTACTATTCTTAGAATTCATAAACAGAGGTAATATTCATAATGCATAAGAGCACACAAACCATGTTAGGAGAATATAACTCATTACAACAGTAGTCTATATTTTTTAGAGAATCATGGAGAGCTAAATCAAATGTCTTATAAATGGGTCTGTTTCTAGACTCTAACCTAATTTCCCCTACCTAGGAGATTCTGGTAGGTTGACACAGTCATTTTGAGATAGCAGCAAGAACCACATTAGGTCAGATGCCTCCCTGAATCACGAGACGTCATGTGGATTTGAGACCCAGGCTCTCTGACTTAAACAAGTCACTTCATGTCTCAGGGCCTCACTCTCCTGCTTTATAAAATCTTGGCCTGCTGTGGTCCCTTTCAGGTAAAAAAAAATCTCTGACTTTCAGGCAACAGGGAAAACAGGCTCTAAGAAACTGAGCAAGGAATAGGCCTCCATGAATTCCACCCAGCCTGTCCCAGGATACAGAACGTTGGGGAGCATAACAACACACACATTCATGAAGAGAACAACTCCATAGAATGCTCTGCCCCCCAAAAGCACCTTGAGATATGATGTGGAACAAGCAGGCATGAGATCATCCCATATACTAATCATAAGATTTATCCTCATTACAGGGCTTTTTGGGGAAAATCTAGGCAATCCCTCCTCCTTGATGGACTCTAGACACACTATTAATTTCATTTCCAAATCTTTAAATAAAGATGGCAGAAACAGTTATTAAATATCGTTAAGAAAAAACAAACAAACAAAAATACCTGGATGCATTTACTGTTTTCGAGTTATCTATTTTAAACATAAGCAATGTCTTCCTAAGACAAGCAAATGAAGGTATCACATCAGAAGGTTTACTTTCATCAGGTTGGTGATTGGAAGATTTGCTCTCTTTTCTGCCATCCCCTTCTTTCTTTTTGTTCTTCTTCCATTTGCCACTAGAGGTTTTCAGACCCACATCACTTTTATTTGAATGAGTAGATGTAGTGTAGCCTTTCTTAGATGGTTTAAAAGATTCTTGGACTTTCCCAGCTTCAGCTTCTTTTTCTTTTCCTCCCTGCCTCCTTTTCCCTTTTCCAGCTTTAAAATTGGACTTTCTGTTAATGTATTTTCTATCTTCCTCCTTGGAGTATTTCTGGGTTTTTTCATCAGACAAATCCTGGTCCTCATCTGAGGTCTTGCGGCGTTTGTGGTGAGAGTCCCTGGATATACTGGTCGCTGGACTGGTGTCTGGGGATCTCTTTAGAGCCTGTTGATGAGAGTGGAATCTAAGGTCCCGCTGATCCCTCCTGTCTTCATAAGGTGCAAGATAATACCTGGACATCCACTGTGGGTTTCTGAAAGGCTCTCTATTTTCATACCTCTCCATGCCTGTGTATCTTTTTGATGTGTGTCCATATCTTCCGAAATCACAATCATTAGTATACCTGTGGGGAAATAACACAGTTTATATTTGCACTACAGGGAACAAAGTGAGAGCTTGTATGTATAGAACCATGAGTAGCATGGTTTTATATGAAGAATACAGTGACAAAATTAACCTATAATCCTTCAAGCCAACTCGCAGAGGTTCATTAGAGGAAATACCATCTTATTTTTCAATATTCTAGCCACCAACATAATTTACTATAAAAATAAATACTTCACTACTACCAATAGAACTAACTACATCACAATGCTTGTTATTTTCTCAGAGAAAAATCTTTTCAATGTGGTTATTTTCAACTATAAACACTTTCTCACTTGAGGCTTTATAGCAACTTGCCCAGGTTTATGTTATACCTCTTCTGAAAAAAGCTCCTTGTCTCAAAATCTTCAGGGCCTCTTCTAAGCAAGTGAGAATATTCTTCATCTCGTATCTTCTGGTACCTCAACTCATTTTCAGGCCACTTTCCTTCAAATCTAAAAGATCTTGCTATTGACCTCTGATGTGATCTCCCTCTCATTCTACCTCTTCCAAATCTGTGTCCTTCAGGTATTTGGCATCTTTGCGCTTGCTGGGAGTATAAATCCCACCAACACTGTTGGTAGTATACACCATCTGAGTATTTGGGCATATAGTGAACTCTGTTAGTGTCCACTCTTCTTGGTGAACATACTTGGTAAGGCTTATAAGGATAAAAATTGTCTACAGAGCTTGTGTTTGAAGGAGGTGACCTATGCTCATAAACTTGGTAATACACATTTTCGTGAGAAGGAATGCTTGGTCTTCTGTGTGCATCCTTGTGAATTCTTGAAGTGGCAGGTCTTTTCAGATCCAACCTATAGTCAGAGCTATGATGCCTATGAGAATGTCTTTGCTTGTATTTAGATTTTCTTGGTGCTGGTGATGAAGACCTATGTAAACAAACACAGAAAAGTTAAGTTCATTTAAAGACAATAAACTAAATTTGTCTTAATATGACTTACCCAAATAAGAGATTTGTTTTCTACTGTTTCTTCCACTCAAATTAAATCCATCAATTTGCTATATTCACATTCTAAACTGTCCATGTGGGGCTCCGATTATGCTTGCCCCAATTCAACAATCATACTCGTTCCATTTGAACTAATGTATCCCATGTGCATATTAAAATGGGCTGAACACTCCCACCCTGTTGGAGGACAACCAGCTTAGGTACACAGCAGACTCCATTTCGGAACATTGCTGACAGCAAAGTTCTGGCAAAAGGACCAGTCAGCAAGAGCTTACATCAGGTTTGGGTCAGGTAAGAAAAAGGAGGAAGGACAATGAACTGATGCTTCTCTCTTGCATCCATGTTTCTTTCTCTCCTTTCCTCTCTCTCTAAAAGCAGTGTGGAAAATAACTGTCCTTGGGTGAGGATGAAAAAGAAAAAAAAGGCAGAACTAGGGCTGGCTTCATATGAATAAATATGTAGGAGAATCCCTGGCCAAACTGAACATAACCTATGAAATTAAATTAGATTTTAAGAGTTTAATGCAACATAAACTCAAACTCAGTCCCAAGCTGACCCCATAGTTTCTCAAATGGTCTATTCTCTCTACTAAAGCTATATCAAGTAGCAAAAAATACATATTGAAATGGTGTGTGAAGGTGGGGGAAGAAGAGGGTCTTAATACTTGAACCTCATGCTTAGTTCCTCCATTAAATTCTACTAACGTAGGTAAGTTGCTTTCCTTTCCCAGACCTATTCCCTTACATATAAAATGAAAGGTGTGTAACTTTGGTGACTGTGTGCTTTTATGCTATTAAAATGCTCTCCAGGAGCAACACATCCTTTCAATAACTACCTTCTGTAACATCTCAGCATTGCCAACATTGAGATTTTTATTCCCACTGAGGAAGAAGGCTTCTGTAACCAGAGAAACCAGCCAGCCTAGGGTCAGCTAGACTTCAGGATAAGAGGGAGGAGTGTCACTATCTGGCATACAATGGGGTGCAATTTTGCCCCTGCAGATGTTTCCTCCCATTGGACCTGTCCAAACTCTCCATTCCCTCCCTGAGGGTCTAATATCTTTTAGTAGATAAGGCTCCTCCCTGCAGCTTTTGTTATTACTCCCTCTTTCAGAAGCTGACTCAGAGCTTGAACAACCATGAGTAAAACTCTTCCATTTGGTGACCTGTGTACTCCCTACAGGAAAGGAGGCAGATTCAACTTCCCCATTACTTACGGGGATTTATACACTGGACTTCACAATAGCGCCCCCCCCTAAAACCACCAAGCTACATGTACCAGCAAGTGTGCTATTATTTAGCTGAAGCTGAAGCTGAAGCTCTGTCATCCAGCTGGCTGCACCTCACCAACACAGGAAAAAGCAACTAGAGCCTCTGAGGACTTCCTGGAAGATTTAATTTCTTCCACTGATAGAGATTAAAGCTGGCAGCCAGAGGCTGTCTTCCAGACTGGATAAAAGATTCAATCTCTTTAGTCCATGCTTCACCTTGAATAACTTTGATACATTTTACTTCATTATTTTATTGTATAGAGCCCCTTTCTTCTCAAGATTACCAGAATGGTTGCTATCATTTGTGGTTCTCTTAAAGGAAAAAAAAGAGACCCAACGAGTCTACTGGGAGACAATTCTCCATGTGTCTTTCCTATTCCGCACACCTTGTGAGCAGAGGTGCTAACATCTTTTTCTCCAAAGGCAAACAGTGTGGGAAGACGGGGCTAGGGCCTCCCCCAGGGGCAGAGGGTGTATTTGTTTGCTATCCGGGGTTGTAAGATAATGTCTACTATAAGGCAAAAAGCCCCTCCTGGGACTTGGGTTTCTCAGCTATGTTGTCACTCAGCACTAAGCTTGGTGGCTTCTTTGTGGTGCCTCACCAGGGCCTACTAGAAAAGGGTGACACAAAATGATCTCTGGGATGCCCTCCATGTTAAAATCATGTGTTTCTTTACTTTTTCTTTTTAAGATTTTAAAAAATTTCATTATTTCTAGAAAGAGGGGGAGGGAGAGAGGCAGAGAGGGAGAGAGACATCAATGTATGGTTGCCTTTCACCTGACTCCAGCCACAGATCTGACTGGAGACCTGGTTTGCAACCTTGTTAGGTGCCCTGGCTGGGGAATTTGGGTTTGCAGGCCAGCACCTTACCCACTGTGCTACCAGCCAGGGCTTGTTTCTTTACTTTTTAAAAAATCCACCCAATTACAATTTAGTCCTGTAAGCTCCAAATTAAAATTATTGAAGAAATGACTGATTAGTCATTGTAGAACCATAATAAAATAAGCACAATGGCCAAGTCATATTAACATGAAAAATCTTGGTCTGCTTTTTTGTGTAGGTAATTATGGTTCTTTCTAGGAGCCCTAGAATGTACCAGTCACTTTCACAGCTCTGTGCCTTTGCTCCTGTTGTCCCCTTTAACCGGAATACTTTCTTCTTTTAATCCTCACCCAAGGATATATTTATTGATTTTAGGGAGGAAAAGAGGGAAACAGACAGACAGACAGATATTGATCAGCTACCTCCCATACATGCCCCTACCAGGAATGGAAGGATGAAACCAGCAACTTTCTGGTGTATAGGATGATGCTCCAATCAATTGAGCCACCTGGCCAAGGCTAACTGGAACACTTTCTTTCTCTTTTTCTGCCTTTAGAAAGTCCACTCATCCTTAAATGGCCAGCTTGAATGTCATCTCTTTTATTAGAATTTCTTAGTATATCCCCCTTTTCCTCCACAAAAGTAGAATTATCCCCTGCCTGTGGATCCACAATACTTGGTCTCAGTCAGTAGCACCACTTTTCCCACCATGCTTTGGTGCCAATTTTCCCAGCTAGCCTGTGTGCTTGCTGATGGCCCATAAGGTATTGTATTTGCTTATGTAGCCCCAGAACTTGCCTGTAGCAGATATACAATAAATACTAGCTGAATTCTTATGATCTAATTACATATCTACATTTCATACTACCAACTAAGAGGAAAGTTGAACTACAATTGAGTTATTCAAAACGCTATTATTCTGCAACGAAGAAGAAATAGGAAACTCCCAATTTCTTAAAACATATTGATTATTTAAAATACACACCCTCAAAAGTTCTAACCGACTTACTGCTGCAAAAATATGCAACACTCTCAAAGATGCTTCCCACTCTCCCTGGTTGTGGCCACTACATTTCTTTTTATTATGGATTAATTCTAGCTGCCAGCTGTAATTAAAGAAAGCTGTCAGCTCCTAGAAATACAACCTTTATCACTGTAAAGCACCTACTGTGAATAACCATGTCCCATGAGCTCATTAAAATAGGTTCTTAATGACAATGGTGAATTTGAAAGTCAAAGTAAATCTCAAATCCAAGTTTGCCCTGCTAAACTAAGAAGTGCTCACCTGCGTCTCCACCTGGGGGATCTGGAGCGTGAGCGTGAGCGTGAGCGTGATTTGGCGCGTGATTTGGCGCGTGATTTGGAGAGCGATTTGGCGATCGATTTGGAGAGCGACTTGGAGTGCGACTTGGCGCGTGATTTGGAGAGCGATGTGGAGAGTGATGTGGAGAGCGACTTGGAGTACGATTTGGAGAGCGACTTGGAGTGCGACTTGGCGCGTGATTTGGAGAGCGATTTGGAGAGCGACTTGGAGAGCAACTTGGAGTGGGATTTGGCGCGTGATTTGGAGAGAGATGTGGAGAGCGATTTGGAGTGCGATTTGGCGCGTGATTTGGCGCGTGATTTGGAGTGTGAGCGTGACCGTGCCATCCTTTGACACGTGAGCCACTATCCACTTTTTACACTGCAAAGAAACACAATATTAGCAAGTTTATAGAAAGAGCCTGAAATCTGCTCTAAAAACAGTGAATACCACGGGCCAAAAAATTACTTAGGCCCACAATGCCTCAGTTTCCTCATCTGTAAAATGAGAATGATATAATAGGACCCACTTTATCACAATGTTGCAAGGATAAAATAAATCAGGGATGAGCAAACATTTTCTGCAAAGGGACGGACAGTAACTATTTTAGGCTTTGCGGGCCATATTCAGTTTCTATGCCTCTTCTTGTTTAAACAACCCTTTAAAAATATAAAAACCATTCTTGACTCAAGTTCCTCCACTCCAACCCACAAATAGGCCCCAAACACTAAATGCAGTACAGCTTGATGATCCCTGATTGACTCATGAAAAGAGTTTAGAATAGTGCCTGGCACACAGCAACTGCTGCCAAGTACCTGTTTCGAAAGAGGAAAATATTACCCAGAATTCTTCTCTCTCAGTATAACCACTACCACCCTCCTGTCTTTTGCTATGTACATAAACAATTTATATAATCACAGGCAAAATGTAAGAATATTTGTTGGTATCTCTTTTTTAACTTGTCAAATAATAACAATTACAATGCCCAATTATACTACTCAATTGCTACCTAACTTCTGCTGAACAAATATATCAAAACTTAATTAAGCATGATTAAACATTTAGCTTGCTTCTGATTTTTTCCTAAAATAATGTCACATAAGTAAATTTAAAAAGATATAGACTTGATTTTTTAAAAGATATAGTTCAACCTTTAAAACGAACTGATAGCTTCAGAAACTGAATTTTTAAAATATGTGATTAGGGTATAATCTTCTGGTACTATTGTTTAATTAAGTAGTTCTCAACCTACTGGCCCCAAACCTCTGGTGGCTTTCAAAATTACTGTCATGGGTCCATGAATAATAAATACATCCACCATGCACACAGTATGTAGTACATGTCTCATGTACTATATAAAGTAAAACCAGAAGTACATTCAATTCAATTCATTTCATTATTATACTGCTTCTTTCCAAAATAAATATGAGGCTAGAAAGAACAATTAGTTAAGATGTACTGTGAAATTAAGATATTAAAGGGGAAAGAAACCAGCCTGAGGAGGGGGTGGGAAGGGGAGACGGGAGAGAAAGAGGGAGGGAAAGAAAGGGAGAGAGGGAGGGAGGGAAAAAGGGAAGAAGGGAGAGGAGGAGAGGGAAGGAGGGGGAGAGAGACTGAAACAACAGCAGATGTTGTTACTGGGCAGAAGGAGATGTCAGTAACACACAATAAATCTGTTTATACTACCGCTTCAGAGTGAACTGTACAAGGCCAGGGACAGTGAATGAATCCAGTTGCCCTTAAACATAGAAAGATGATGACAGGACAGCAGGGGCACTCACCCTCAGGAGGATGCTGATACCAAAAGAGGATGTGGGATAAAGGGAACCCTCATGCACTGTTGGTGGAAATGCAGACCAGTGCATCCACTGTGGAAAAGAGTAGAGTTACCTCAACAAATTAAAAATGGAACTGCCCTGGTTGGTGGCACAGTGGATTAGACACCAGCCTACAAACCCAAAGGTCACTGGTTCGATTCCTAGCCAGGGCACATAACCAGGTTGCAAGCCAGGTCTCCAGCCAGGTCCCGAGCTGGAGGCAGGTGAAAGGCAACCATACACTGATGTTTCTCTCCCTCTCTGCCTCTCTCCCTTCCCCTCTCTCTAAAAATAATACATAAAAAATCTTAAAAATTAAAAATAAATAATAATGGAACTGTCTTCCCATTCTTGCTTGGCTCCTCACCAATCAATCTGGCTTTCTACTTCACCAATGTATCAAACTGCTCTGTCAAAATCACTCATGAAACCCATGCTAATCCAATGGTTATGGCTTCGCCTCCTCCTGGACCTCCTGAGATGAGATAATAATAAACTAGGCAAATTCCTGGATGAGCGCAATAGGGGAACAGATAGCTGAACACAATGACTGAGCAATTTACAGCCAGGTGCAGATGGTATCTGGGGTAGAAGGTCCCCCAAGTGCCTGGCAGGGGACAAACCGGGGAAAACAAGGACCTCAGCCCCAGGGTAACCTCTCCTCCCCAGGCCTTTCCTCCCTGGAGATAATATCTAGGTTTCAGAAATGCAGCCAAACCAGGTTGGAAACAATAGAGCGAACTGCAATGACTAAAGACCCTGTCGCTGGCCAATCAGAGGGGACCATGACCCTGAAAAGGCACACCTAGAGAACTGAAGAATGTTCTACTGAAACCCTTCCCTGAAGCCTCTCCTAAAGCCTGCAGGAGAGAGATAAAGGCCTCAAGACAAAGGATCCCAGGGGGTATAAACAGACCAGAGAACTAACGAACTGACCTCCCACCAAAATCTGCTCCTATAGTCTGCCTCACCTCAGTAAATAGCAAATAGCAGCTATACCTTTTGAGTTTTCAACAAAGGGAAACATAAATGCCCAATAAACATAGAAAAAGATCATTAACCCTACTTAATCAGGAAAATAAAATTAAAATAAGAGATGAAAGGAAAAACACAAATAATAGGAATATTTTAATATAGCATTCTCAATGATATATTATGAGAACCAAAAATAAAAAGATGAAAGATTTAAACAGCACAATCAATAGAGTAAGTCTTAAGGATATTTAGCAAACTACACTCTGATACTAGAGAATACATATTCTTCTAAAGTGTCTACCCTACTATGTTCACCAAAAATAACCATATATTAGGTCACCAAAAAAAAAAAAAAACAGTAACTTCCATAAAATAGAAATATTACAAACAATACTCTCTAATCCTAATACAATAAAACTAGAATTTACTAGCAAAACCAAACAAAAAAACAGAAAGGCCCTTCCATCTGTGTGAGGTTGAAGCCCACCATTCTAAAAGTCCCCGCCATTCCACACATACAAAAAAGAAAACAAACATACAAAAAACTGAAGCCTGCCATTCCGTACAAAAGCCCGCCAGGATGCAGCTCATCTCCCCACCCCCACCCCCGCCCTAGCTATTCTAGGCTCAGGGGACTCTCAGGAGATGCAACTGTCCAACAGCCAACCTGCCAGCTGTACAAGGGGGCAACGCAGCCTGTCCTGTGCTGCTTCCATATTCTAAGCCTCAGAGCTCCTTCAAATCCAGTCCATCCTGACCCTTGCTGGGGGTTCTGCCCCAACCCCAGCCCTCGTGTTACATACTCAATAGCTAGCTTGTTCAACGTTTGGCTGCTGGCCTCCTCTACATCTGCTGTCCCTTAAAACCTAACAACCTACAAATTTAAAAACCTCCTATTAAACTACTCTTGGTATTCTATCTAAAATTATAGATTTTTAAAGAAATAATGAAAGAATAAAAATCAATACACTCATTTCCATGGTAAAAAAATAGCCTATAAAATAACAAGGTAAACTAAAAGAAAGCACAAGAAAGGAAATAATAAAGATAAAAGTAGAGGAAGAGAAGAGAAAACTAGTCCTAAGTAACATTCAAAATTCTGTAGTTTTTATTTTATTTTATTCTGTAATTTAAAAAAATATTAAAATAAATAAAGCACTATATAACTTGATTAAGCAAAAAGGGAGAAAGCACAACTATACAAAGTAAGAAATAGCAAAGGAGAAAAAAACATTAAAATAGGAGAAAAAATTTAAACCACAAGCAATTACTTTGTAGTCTTCTTATCTGATAAATCTGAAAATCCACATGAAAGGGCTAATTCGCTAGGGAAATACAAATGACAAAATTTGACCCCAACAGAGTTAGAAGGCTTAACTAGAACAATTTCCATAGATGAAATAGAGGAAATTATTAAGGAAATAATAATTTAGTTCATGAAAACGCATCAGGCCGAGGTGATTTCACAGTGGAATTCTACCACACCTTCAAACACCAGACACACTCAGTGCTCTATAAATTCTTTCAGAGTTGGTATATCACACACAAAAAATATCAAGCCTATATAGAAACACCAACCTTTCGAAGATGATCTAGACAGAGACTAAAAGGTGTCTGTCCTTTGACAAAGAAAATCCTGGAACATAGAATCTCAGAAATCAAAAAACCGATCCTATTCACGAAGATGGCGTGCCCAAAGTGAGGAAAGAAATCACCGAGTCTGTCTTTCAAGGCCCCAAGCCAAAGCACAAGGAATGCAGAGCACATACACCTCCGCAGCAGGAAAAAAATAGATCTGGAATCCACCTACCTTCTGACTTCACCCTTCAGGCCGTCAAAAACCCTGTACGGCTCTGAAGGCAGTCTAAGTGTCCTGGGAGGTATGTCCTCAGGACAAACAAGCTTGACCAGTGAGCCTTCACCAAGTCCCCACCCCTCAGTGCTGAGGAACAAAGACGAAAGTATACACTGGTGTTCACTATGGATGTCAAGCACAAACGGGCTGTGAAGAAGCTCTATGACAGTGACTGGAGAAGGTCAATGTCCTGATCAGGACCAATAGAGAGAGAGGACATATGTTTGATTGGCTCCTATGATGCTTTGGATATCGCCAACAAAAGTGGGATCATCTAAACTGAGTCCAGCTGGCTAATTCTAAATACAAAAATTGTACACTGAAAAAAAAAAAACAACTAAAAAAGATGGTATAAGGGAGGATGAGGGGGATAAGTAATAATGAAAAATATAATAAAAATAAACTATTGAGCTTTTTTAAAGGATATTTCAAGAAAGACTTTAATGTCAAAAACTGCATAGAAATCCAATAATAGGAATGAAAAATGTTAAGCAGGAACAACTGTAACAGCATAAACAATAAAAATATTTTCTTTAAAAAGACAAGAAATATGTGACCACATGGCTTTGGTAGAAGGTAAGGAGACTGGAGAAGCCAATTATTAGATCCTTCTAATAGTCTAGCTGGAAGGGGAGGAGAGAAACTGGGTTGCTGCTGGATGACAGGAGTCTAGGGAGTGGGTTTGTTGTTGATAAGGAGGGACTGACTATATGCCTGGCACTGAGGATGTACTGTAGAATGACAGTAATATTAGAGATGCTCCTAGGTCCGAATAGTTTAATGTTTCCTTATCCCTTCCAAATAATAGTCAATTTCTCCCAGTGTTCCACATTTACATATTACCTTCTTCAATGGTCCAAAGTTAATTTTTATCAGCGATCCTATTTTATGTTAATTTAACAAACATGGGCCAGGCTTTGGAAGTTGGAAAAGACCTCTTTTTTCCCCTGGAGATGCTAAGTCTTCAATGGATAACAAAGATCACAGGAGTGCCAGTACTAAGTGTTATTACTTCCTCATTTAATCCTTATATAAACTGGGATTACCTCCATTTCATGATGAAGAAATGGAGCCTCAGAAAGATTAACCGATCTGCTCCAATGAAGGACCTGAAACTAAAGTTCAGGTTCCAACACTTCCCCACCTTGTAACTCTACCTTCAGAAAAATGACCCTGGAGGGACTGCCAGGTCATTTCATAGATGCTCAGTTGGCAGAAAAGGACTTTAGCACCCTCCAAATAGTTTAATCCTGCATCACATCTAAAATTGCTGTCTAGCTTTGGAATGCAGTTTTTATGCCTTCTAACTGCCTGGACAGTCTGTAACCTATAGGACACAAAACCTATATTTTATTTATCTTGATCTCAAGGATTATATTTTATTTAGCTTTATTATATCTGTCCTCCTCAGTTTTATATACAGTGTTTTGACATATTTTCTCCTTCGACATTTGTATAGATTCATTAATTCACCTAATTTTATAGCTCAGAGATCATTTTTAATATAATCTAGGGCAGCAGCATAAAACTTAACATTTAAGGAATGAAAGAGTGTGGGAATAAAACATATCACAAGATAGCTTTTTGAATTCACATATTTACTTTAAAAAATCAAGATGCTTTTGTGCCCTGAGTTTTCACAAGATGACAATAATTAACAGCAAAATAAAGAACAGTTAGCTATACTTTTCCACAAATGCCTCATTTGACCCTTTAAACCACCCTGTAGGAAAGGTAAGGTAAGTGTTCTATACTCTCTAATTCGGAGTTGAGGAAAGAGTTTCTTAGAAATAAGTAACTTGTTCAAGGTAATCAGATACATGGGAATTCAAGGAAGTCCTGATTTCAAATCTTCTACTCTATGATGTTTTTGCCTCACCTAGATAAGCTTTCTTTACTAAGCTGGTAAAGGAATTAAAGATGAAAAACTGAAATACTGTCAAATACTAAACAAATAAGGGGGAAAAGGGAGAGCTAGAGAAGAATTTCTACACATAGTTGGAGAGAAACAGGCAACTGTTCCTCTAGAAATTCTTTAAATTTTGCTTCTGGCTAGAGTATGGAAAAGGACACACAGATTGTCAGCCAGAGTGCAAAACTGCACATCCTTTCTGGAGAAAAAATGAGCAATTCACATTAAAAAAAAAAAAAAAAAAGGCAACAAACCAACAATTCTATCATCTGGGAATTACACTAAGAAAGTAATCATGGATATGCAGATTTTACACTTCTCCAACAATGTATTTAAGTAGTGAAAGACTGGTAATAGCCAACTAAATAAATTCCTACGGTTATTACCAAGGAGTACCACTTCAGAACAATTCATCCCTGCAGAGAAAAAGACCGGAGGTGTACACACAGTGTAACCAACCATATTCACAATGCTTATTAGGAATGGTTAACCAGTGCGTCTTCTTTATAACAGTGTGTGTCTTTTAAACGGCTGTAATGAGACATTTTAAGGCTTCTAGGGATGTGTGTGAAACAGGGGCTTTCCCAAGAACATTTTAGTAGCCATTTAAAAATAACATTAAAACCCAAAGAAACCTGCCCTGGTTGGTGTGGCTCAGCGGATTGAGCACTGGCCTAGGAACCCAAAGGTGGCTGGTTCGATCCCCAGCCAGGGCACATAACCAGGTTGCAAGCCAGGTCTCCAGCCAGGTCCCCAGCTGGAGGCAGGTGAAAGGCAACCATGCATGGATGTTTCTCTCCCTTTCTTCCTCCCTCCTTGCCTTTCTCTCTAAAAATACTGAGTAAAATCTTTTTCAAAAATAGCATTGAATTAAAATGCTGTACAGCTAAACTTGTTTTTAACCAATGTTACCTCAACTTTTTAAATGCCGTTGAAAAATAAAGTACTCATGAATCCATACCCGAACCTACACTTTCCATATCCCAGCCTTTCATTCCTACCAGTTCAAATTCTGAAAAAATGCCACATCGGTTGCGTGGCCGGAAGTCCGACGGACATTCCGTATTTCTACCTGTACTTTTTACTTTGTTCCAGCAAAGAAAGGCATCGCCCACCGGGCAGGTCTAACAGCACCTCGGCAGGGCAGTATTCGGGAGGGAACGTTTCTCTCCCCTTTTTCTTCCCTCCCTCCGGACAAGACCCTGGCGGTGACTGGCCCGGTCCCCCAATGCTCCCTAGAGAAGCACAGAAGATGAAGCCGTTTTCGGCGTACGTCTCGACAGAGGAGTTTAACTCTCCAGGGTCAAGAGCAGCCTTCACCACTCGTTCTGGGGGAAGGCGACACGGCGTGGCAGAAGTGTCTCTGAAGAAGGACAGAGCGGGTCCCTCGGGCAACGCGTTCGGGGCTGCATCAGGGACAAGGGCATCGTCCCCGGACACCGCTCCCTGAGTCCGCCAGGCAGACACTCCCAACAACAGGGACTGCTGCCTTCCCAAGTGACAGGGACGCGGCAGCTGGTGGCCGAGTTGCCGAGCCTGAAGAGAAGGCACCGGCCCAACGGCCAGAGGTAGTGACAGGGATAAACGGTCGCCCGCCCGGGAGTCCGTGAGCAGCCGGCGGCGGCCGCCGCCGCGCCTCCCCACAGCCCAACCCGCCACCCCAAGAACCGCCCCTCCCTGAGATAGACACGCCTTCCCCACAGGTCGGAGCCTCCCGCCGCCTCCGCCCCACTGAGCTGCTCACCCGTCGGGAAGGTCCCGGTAGCCGCCGCCGCCCCCTCAGGCCTCGCCCCTAACAGGCAACAGTGTTCCACGAGAGCAACTCCTCTAGCCGCCGTGACTGGAACCACTTCCTTCCTCAGCCACCTCGCCCCGCCCAGTCCCCGCCCACAGCTTTGCGAACAGCCAACCAGTGCTCTCAAAGCTTTCCCGGCCACTTGGCCCCGCCCTGGCTGCTCCCGCCAGAGCGCCTGCGCCCCCTGCTGGCCGTTCCCACCTCTGCGGTTCTGTCGGAGCGCGTGAATCTTCTGTGGCCTGATCCGGCGCCCGGTCCGCTTGAACGGAAGGACCTCATAGGGGCATTGCGGGTGCAGAGATCCTAGGATCCTAAAGATTTTATTTATTTATTTTTTCAGAGGGGGGAAAGGAAGGGAGAAAGAGAGGGAGAGGAACATCAATGTTCGAGAGAAACATCAACTGGTTGCTCTCACCTGACCCCAACCAGGAACCTGGCCAACGACCCAGACATATGCTCTGACCAGGGATTGAACCTGTGACCTTTTGATTATGCATGCCAGTGCTCAATCTACCAAGCCCCACCAGCCAGGGCTCTGTTCTGGTCTTATAGAAGGCCTACCTTCTTGCAAAAGAATACTAAACTGGTCATAAATTTTTCCTTTTGGATTTTATAGTCAATTATTTTTATAAGTATACTCTTCTATCTATTCTATGACTAGTTTTATGCATTTCAGTTTCTATAGTGACATCTTTGAACAAGGTGATCTTTGTTCAGATTTACTGGTTAACAGCACAAGTGAATGGCTCTCACCCTGTTTGCTGTCTACTTGTGTGAACAGAAAGGGTAAGTAGTTAGCACAAGGTCATGTGGGAGAGGAACAAACTTTCCTCTACCCTTCTAAAGTTCTTTCTGCTCATATAACAATCAAATCAAATTAATATGAAACAGATTAACAAGACAAAATAACCAAATTGAATTTTATACACACACACACACGGGAACCCCACAAACAGGAGAGTCACAGGCAGAAAGGAAAAGATGAGACATGCATGACATTCTGAGATAAGGACAGCGTAACGTGCCTTAGAGCTTGAGGGAGGGAGGTTGGTCACAAGCTAGAAAGAAGAGCAAATGTTTGGTCATTTTGAGTTTCCCCTGCTGTATATATAGGTCCAAAAAAAGTGATTTCTGGTAATAATTCTTATTAAGGGAAAGGCCCCAAATTTTAAGCCTTTTAGGAAGAGATAAAAGTTTCTTGTGAGCCCTGGCTGGTGGGGCTCAGTGGACTGGGCTTCATCCTACAAACCCAGGGATTGTGGGTTCAGTTCCTGGTCAGGGCATAATACCTGGGTTGTAGGCCAGGTCCCTGGTTGGAGGTGTATGAAAGGCAACTGATAAATGTTTCTCTTGTACATCAACGTTTCTCCCTCCCTTCCCCTCTCTCTAAAAATGAATAAAAATTTTTTTTTAAGTTTCTTGTGAGCCTGGAGGGTCTCTATTGCCTTTAGCACAAAATAATTCACACGCCAAAAATGGCACATCTTGGGGAAGCCTGCTCTGAACCCCTTTAGTCACATAGCTTTTGGTGTGTATATGAATAGCACACATGCGCACATACACACACATGCATACACAGAATAAGCCTAAGAGAAATGGACTATTATCTGCCTTTCCATTTATCTCATTTTTCTTTGATTTTTCATACAAAGCTAAATCTGCTATAGAACGCTAAACATGCTGAAGGATTCCATATTAGTAAGAATATGGCCCTGGCCACCGGGGGCACAGTGGATAGGGCGCCAGCCTGCGAACCCGGGGGGGTCGCTGGTTTGCTTCCCAGCCAGGGCATATAATCAGGTTGCGGGCCAGGTCTCCTGCCAGGTCCTTGGCTGGGGGCAGGTGAAAGGCAACCATACATTGCTGTCTCTCTCCTTCTCTCTCTGCCTCTCTCTCTCTCTAAAAAAAAAAAAAAAAAAAGTTGTGCTTATGTCTTACTTAGAAATCCATCATGGGTCAGCTCTGGTTCTGTCCAGACCCCAGGCTAAGGGCATAGTCCTTGTCTGAGACATTACTGGTATCATATAGAAGAAAAGTTGTCGATGTTAAAGCTTCTGCTGTAAGGTTGAATCAGAAACTGCAGTGGGTGGGGCCCCCACAGTTTCAACAAACCCTCTGGGGATCCTGAAGCTTGCTTCAGTTTGACAACCATTTCTCTCTGGCTTATATTCCCTGCAAATCAGGGAAGAGATGTAGAGGCTTGATGGAATTCAGAATAATTTTTAAACTACTAATTCTAAATCAGAAGAAAAAAAGTCAAATTAAAAAAGAAGAGGGACGCACACTTCAATACAGACTTTGGCTCAGTGCCCCACTGTTCTTGTCATTTTTTGGACGGACACTGCTTCTGGGAAAACCTGCTCTGATCTATCTCTCTGGTTGTCCTTTTATGTAGCATTCTTTTGAAAATGCTGGTTGATGAGGGAATAGGATAATTAAGGAGGAGTAGGACAAACAGCTTTCTTGTCCCTGACAACCCTGCTGGCCCAGATTTTTCCAATCGTTTTTGTATAAATGATTAGTACAGTGTTGGTCATGTCTTCAGCACTTACATTTGTCCTTATAACCCAAAACTAGGAGAACACAGATGAGTTTTCTCTTTCCTTAACTACCTGATGTTGGTGGTGTTCCTTCACACTAGTAGTGAAATGTGAGGTATATGAGCCCCGTGCTTGGCCACTGAAAATGACAGGTGTGGCTCACTTCATATTCCCATTAGACAGCTGTGATCTAAGTCAGTCATGGTACAGCAGACTCAACTATCACCAAATTACTTGTGTGCTCCCTTGCATAATACAGCAGTATCTTTGGTAAGAAGTAAAGCAGCCAGGGACTATACATCTCAGTATCCCTTGCATCTAAGAGGGGTTGTGTGACTAGGCCTTGCCAATGAAATATGAGCAGAAATGGTATGAGTCCCTTAGAGGCCAAGATGGAAGCACGGTCTCTTTCATGAACTATTCTGTTGGCTTGATGCAGAAAACCTTGATAAAGTTGTAAGATGGTGCAGCTACAAATGGAAGAAGCCCAGTCCCTAAATTACCACTCAGATGAGAGTTATAATAAGGCACATCTATTTTGGACTTCAAACGAAGAAGAAAATATTTCTATTGTACTTAAGATATTCTGCCTTTGGTGGCAGGGGTGGGGTTGTTACAGCATTGCCTTAACTAGTATATGTAATCATCACCTTCCTTTGGCCAGTGATTAGCTTAGCTTAAGGGTCAATATAAGATCTAGTACTGGCCAATGAGAAGCAGAAATCTGCTGGGAGCTTCTGGGAGTCTCTTCTAGTCCTAGTAGAAGGACAAAGCAGTACAAGATGCAGCCTGCCACTAACTTCTGCACACTTTTGACCACAGAGGAGTGAGAATGGGATGCTGGGGCCACAGCCACCTTCTTCAGAGCCAAGAGATTCAATGTAGTGCTGCCTCAGAATCATGATGTTATCAAGTTACCTTTAGAGCTTATGTATTATGTGTGACTAGTAAATACCCTTATTATGAAGCCACTTTCTGCTGTATGCAGTGGAATCATTCAAACTGGTATACATACTCAAGTAGAAAAAAAATTTATTCCACAATGATTTATTGTAAGGCTACTTTGTGACAGGGGCTATTCTAGGTGCTGGGGATCCAAAAGCAAACACAAAAACCAGGACCCTTAAGATGTCATCTCATGATAGAATGTGGGGCAGAAAGATCTGATCAGAGGCCATGGGTTTTAATCCATAGATTTCCTTAGTAACAACTGTGTTTATTCACTCACAAATATTTACTGAACACCTGTGTTAGTGGTAGGGCTACGGAGGCCCAATCAGGATGCTTACAGTGAGGGAGACGGACGTTAATCAAAGAATCAAAGAAATACCTCATCACAAACTGTAATACAAGAATGTGTAACAACAGACCTGACCTTTTTATCCATCCCAACTGCAAATATCAGCTATGTAAATTCTTTGTCTACTGTCTTTCCTATAGACTATGGGCTTCAGGAAGGTGGGGACAACCTGTAGCCTCATTATCTGTTTCATCTCATCCTTAGCAAAATGCATGGCATGGGGGAAGGAGTGGGTATTCATACATAGTTGCTTAATAAATGAGCATTTCCTTCTGGGTGACCAAAAAAATCTAATACCAACTTTCTGTGCTTCCAGACACAGGGTACAAGTATTCTACTGGACTGTGAGAAAGATAGATCAACTGCCCTCTGCCAAAGATTCCCATGGATGTGCAAAGTCAGCAACAACTCCTGGTGAGGGCAGCTGGTTGAAATCAACTGGGACACTTGCAAATACAGCTAAGAGATGTGTAGACTGGAAAGAGCCTCTAGGGGTTGGGGGTGTGTGATTCCCCAGGCAGAAACTTTGAGGTGTGGTGGGCCATGGTAAGCACAGGCTCCAAAGGAAATCTTGGCCTGGGGGTCCAGCTGTGTACTTCCTGGTTGTACATGACTTTGGACAAGGAAGTTCACCTGTCTTGGTCCTCATGGTACAGTGAACAGGGCCACAACAGTGCCCACCTCTGAAAGTCGTTCTTTAGGTTAAGAGAAAGAATGCACGAAGTTCTTAGCCCAGTGCCTAGCTGGCTCAGGTCTGGGTCTTCGGGAACAGACTCAGAGAGCAACTAGCATATAGGAAGGACGTGGGGAGTGCTGGGGGGTGGAGGAAGCAGGAGCCTACACACTAGTAGGAAAATGTAATTAAAAGGCAAGGACAAGTGCCAGAAAGCTGTTGGCTCTAATCTGAAAGAGGTGACTTTACATAGCGGTTCAATTCCTTGGGACTCTACTCTTTGCATCTCGCACTTGCTTTTGGTGAAATAGGGAAAGGTTGCCTTCATACTCTCTTGGACATGCAGAAGGCTTCCACTAATGCCAACCATCCTTGTGCCAGTGGGTAGATTAAACAGTGGCCTTTCCCAACTGCCTCGCAGAAGCTTCTCGTGTGTCTCCCGCAGAGCTAAACGGAGAAGTGGGGCGTGGACTCTCCAGGTGCGCCAACTGAAGCCAATCAGCTCCCCGTGCCTCTGCAAGGTGCCCCTCTGGCTCTGCGCCGCGGAAGGAGCTTTCTTTCCAGAGTGCCTACAGTGCCCATTGTCTTAGGCCCTGACTGAGACCTTAGGAGAAAGAAAATAGGCAGCACGGAAACACTCTCTGATCCTGGTCAACACGGGCCATCTGTCTCAGAAACACGAGGGCAAGAAGAGCCAGCCCTCACCCTCCTGATGTAACGGCAACAGTGAAAGGCACATCTCCAAAGATTCAGGATTTTCAAAGCGTTTTAAATCAGTTTCACCCACTCTATGTCTTGCACCAACCTGTAAGTCCCATGCTGCGTATCTGATAAATGAGCCCATGTTTGGCATTTAATCCAATATTTATGCATGGAGAATGTGAAACAGCACAAAGCAACCCACATGAATTATGTTACATACACGTACCCCTAATTTGACCCATTAGAAGAGGGAGAAGAGGATGGGACTAGTTCAGGGGACACTATTTTCAAACCCCATGTTTTTGCTTCCAGGTACAAAGGGAACCTGAACTAATGATAGAGCCAAGCTGCACTTGGAGGAGACGGGTAAGAAAGAAATGCTTGCAAAAGCACACTCAGGTAAAAATGTTCTAGAATTAGATGGTGGTGATGGCTGCACAATTTTGTGAGTAAATCAAAGGTGGAGATGTATACTTTAAAAGGGGTAATTTTATGGTATGTGAATGATGCCTCAATCTTTTTTTTTTAATAAAAGCATACTCAAAACTAGGATTCCCCATGGGGGATCAGGCTCTTCTCAGGTACGAGAACCCGCTCTAACAAAACACTTGCCTGCTCTCAGGGGCAGAGGAGCATGCCAGCTCTCCCATGGGTACCAAGGCTGGGGCCCTAGAGTCAACCGCAGCTCTGCCGAGCTCCAGCTGTGTGTCCTTAGGCACATAACCCTTCTACCTACCTTGTCGCTGGGGGAAGTCTTAGGACCATGTCGCGTACAACAGGAACTCAGGACTTGCTGACGGTTAGGTCTACGCCTGGAAGAAGCATAAACCACGGGGAGTAGAAGCCACTGCTTCTCACCTCCTGAGATCAATGGCACATCCTGGGGAGAGGGAGCATCACTTTAGATCTTCAAGGGCTGGTACCAAGCCTTACATCTAAGTTTTCCCAACTTAAAGCTTGAACCGTAATTTGTACCCATGCTTCGAACTGCACTCCCATCTTTAACATTCCCTCACTGATTGCTGAGCCCTTATCCCGCCGCACCAGATGCTAAACTCACTCCCGCAGGAGACCGTAAGCATGTGCTCTCTCCTTCCAGGAACATATGTTCCAGCCCTGCCCCATCATGCTTCAATTCCTACAACTGACCTCTATTTCTATTCCAAATTCTATTTCTCTATCAGGTTATACTGTTTTTGTTTTGGAAGTTTAATCATGTAGTTTACTATTTGATGAGGGCAATTCTCCCTTTTTAAAAACCCCTTTTTCCCTGGCGGACTGGCTCAGTCAGTTGGAGCATCATCCTGTACACCAAGTTGTTGCGAGTTCAATTCCCAGTCAGGGCACTTACTGACGAAGTTGCAAGTTTGATGCCTGGTTGGAGCATGTACAACAGGCAATTGATCGATGTTTCTCTCTTTCTCTAATAAACATATCCTCAGATGAGGATTTTTTTAAAACCTCCCTTTTAAAAACTCTTACATTTCTTAGCTTAGTGTTCATTTTCTTTAAAAAAATTTTTTTACAAGAGAACACATTCATTTTCTTTATTTACTTTTCAATGTTCAACATGAACACTGTGTCCGGGGGCTTTAGCAGGAAGGCTGCTTTGGAATTTAGCACAAACCATGTCTGGTTGCGTTCAGTTTGCCATCAGAAATCACTTTGGTTTTTGTTTTGTACACATAAGCATATCTCTTGCTGAGAGAGAATTGTTTCATCTCAAGCTTAAACACCTTCAATTTTCAGAAGAGCTGTGCGCTCCCTCTGGCTCCAGAGACCCCACTTACAGCTGACAGAAATGGCCTCGGCCCACAGCCTTCCAGACGTATTCATCCTTATAAAAGTCCTGCTCCTGGCGGCCTCCCATGCTCCAAGACGGCGTAGAGTGTGACCTGTAAAATTATATTTTCAAGTTGCAAAAAAGAAATCTCATTCATTGGAACAGAGGACTGCAGAAATATGAGGGCCACCTACTATTAGTCTTCTTCACAAGCCTAGGTTTCCCCATTTGAAGACATGGCTTGTCTTTCCATTTTTATCTACGCTAATGACTGCAGTCAAGTTTTAGACATAGCCTGTTATTTCTAGAAATGATGTGGGTTTCATTGGGATCTATTTCCTATTTATTGTTAATCTGTAAGAAAACAATTTTTACTTAGTAGGTGGTTCCCCAATGAAATTATTCTAAGAGTTTTTCGGTTGTTTCTCTTGGGTTTCCCCAGATGAGACTATCTATAAAGGCTTCTCTTTTCTAATGTTTCTAAGAAGTCTCACTCCATTTTCTTACATAATTGTGCTTCCTGAAGGATGATGAAGAGTGGTGACAGAGGTCACCCTGTGTTGTGCCCTGATGTCATGGGTGTAAATTGCTAAACTTAGTTTACAAAAGCCTTTGCTAATAGGAAACCAGTACATACTATGAAAAATTTAGAATGTTCAAAAACTAGAAATTGCTCTTAGGAGTGACTGGCCTCTACTGTGACCCTCTGACCAAAGTGCGTGATGACAGAAGCTACTTGTAATACCACTGTCAAAGGCCAGCATACGGAAAGAGTTGGTCCACCACTGTGCCCTTGCCAAAGCCTCTGTCGGCAGACTGGGCCCAGCTTTGGAGTCTGCAGCCCAGAAGTTACCACCAGGTTCCCACATCTCCATTCTAGCCCTGCCTCCCCAGCTCCCGTCCTGGCTGGTCCTGTCTCCGGCTGGCAAGTCACGGAGTAGATATGAAAGAGCTGGTCTGGGTTTCAGCTTACTGGAAAATAAGGGTCAACATTCCATTATAATTGTGTTTAAATGCCAGATTGCTATATGGAATATTTTCATAGGTTACACTGTTAATCGCATCTTAACTAGCTAGAAATCCCTCCTATCTGTGGTCTGAAAGTACAGCAACTTCATTGTACGTGGAAGTTCACCACGTCCTAGGGCAGCTCATCACTTCAGCCTATTTCCACAGTTGGCTTCACTCAGAACCAACAACAGAGGAACTTTAATGAGTTTGACGGGGAAAGAACAGCCACGCAAGATTTGAGAGATTTTTTCCCCCACATGGGTTTGAATATTTCTGGTTTGGGTTCAGCAGATTTCTTCATTGAGAGCCTATAGAAACAAACAAAACACTAACACACCATCAAACTCTTCAATGAAAGTGTATTTCACGTTAAAGACAATGTATACATCATGCAAATGAGGCATCACCACAGTCACAATGATGCTGTGAGGTACAACAAATCACAACAAAGCAGACCTTTAGCAAAATAAAGATGTAAGAAGATGGTGAGGCATTTTTTGAGAGTCAGACCATGCTATGATTTTTTTATATACTTGTCACAAAAGGGATTTTCCCCATAGTCACCAAGATCAATGGCACTGCATAACTGGAGGCATATATTTTATTTAGTATATATACATACACAAACATACGCAGTTTCCATAACTAACAAAGTCTAAAACTATAGCTGGTTTTGAAAGCACGTAAACAAGATTACTACTGACACTTCATTTCCTAGTTGCATACCTCAGTCAGAATGATGGATCTTTCCAAACTCTTATTGTACAAGTCAAGAAGGAGTTTCAAAGAAGAAAGGGTCATTGTAATCTGAAAGTCACATTTCACCACAAGAAACGAACTTAAGAGCACATATTATATGGCATAAAATGCAGAGAGTACACATTCTAGCATCATTTGTCCTTCGTTCAGATGTTTTATGTTAAAGTACACATAGTGACATACTGAGTCCCATTCAGGGCCCCTGATTTTGGAGCACTATCATTTTCATTTGTGCCGGATTTTATTAGACTCGCGCAAACACAGGAGCAAACAAACAAAAGCCTCAGTATTAACAACATGAAAACCAACCACCAGGGCATGAGACACACAATTCATTCAGTCCAAAGGTGGCTCAATGGTTTGGAGTGACTAGAGCTTGGAGATTCTGAGGTGCAATAGGAAAAGGTCCTTTCTAGATTTAGCTGCTCATGTCTACAGGGATATGCGTAAGAAAACAGATATCATTCCACACTGTTTAATGGCTTTGTTACTCAACCAGGCATATTCCATTAGCTCCCTAAGGAGTAACGTGGCGCAACACATTTTGCAGGCGGCTAAGCTTAATAATAGAAAAACACCTTCTTGATAGCAACTTCCAACAAAGAAACCCCACAGAGTGGGGAAAACCCTCTGAAACTTCTCCTTTCAAACACAGATGGGGAAATATGCAGCTCAAGTTCAGTACATGTTTAAGGAGAGTCTAGGTAAATGTGTAGAATATTTACAGGGAACGATTATCTAAACGTTTATGTGCTCCAACTTTGGGAATAAGGATGGTTACAAGGTGAATTTCCCAGCTGGAATGACTCAATTTTGGTTGTTTACTATAACAGAATAACTAGTACAGGAAGCACGTTATCAGCAGCTGAAGCTCATACATAGAACCATAACATGAAATGTCGCTAAAACTTCGCAAGGTTTCTACCAAGAGTGGCTAGTGTTTGACATACTAACTAGGCATAGTTACAATTCGATCTAAGATGCTGGAATCCAGTGGTAACGGATGACAGAAGTTTCTTCTGAGGGCCGGCAGCTCAAATCTGACCACCAGCAGCTTCACGGCTTCTCGAGATACCACCTGTATCAATTCACAAACAAACCCTGGTGAGACCAACGAACAGAGTATTTGGCCATTTGTAGCATCTATTCCCTCGCACTAAAACATTCACGCACTATGAAACTTTCTGCCTTCTTGGTGATTTTATTTCCCTTGGCTCACAGTATTTCTCAACAGAAGTACCACAGCATTTTGTAGACGACTATTCGTTTTTTTGAGGTGGGAGGGAAGATAGTTTTTTTGTGTGTGTGAACTGTCCTAAAGGCTGCAGGATATTTAAAGCCTTTCCAAATGCCAGGGCTGCCACCAAACCACTGCCACAACAAGCACCCTCAACACATTTCCAAATGCCTCCCTACCCCAACCCCACAGGGGAGATACCACTTCTGATTGAGAAGAACTGAGAACTAGAGTATAAGACAATGAAAATATACAAGCAGTATGAAGGCAATTGTTTAGCCAAGATTTTTTCTTCCAGGACAGGGTTTTGCTCTTCTTTTAGAGATGTAGGAAATAGATTCAAGGAGGCTAAGTTTTGTGGATTTTTTGGATAATGAGGTCAGCGAACCAAAGGGTTCAAGGTGTGCTAACAATCAAAGAAACCTGTTACTAAATCTTGAGCCATGTGTCAGGGAAATAGAATGCTTAGGTGCATGGCTTTTGTTTTTGAAATGTCCAAGAAGGCAGCTGCTCTTCCAAACCAGGCTATTGTTCATTCTAGAAATGACCTGTCATGCGGGTCCTCACGTGTGTGAAAGGGACACTACTGCTTTCCCAAGAGCCAAGAGACTCAGACTGTAACGTGTGCTGCCTGCAGCCGGGAGCAAAGCCAGGCAGAAGTGTCTATGGAACACCAAGACCTTGGCCATGTGGCCTTCCCAGCCCGACTCCTCGTAACAGAAACAGACAGGTTAGATTAAATCATATCAGGCAGCGAAGTTCTGCTATAGGAGTGGAGCATCATCAAAAACAAAGTGGTTGAGAGAAGACAAACTATAAAATGTCTATATGAAGTTTCTAGAAGGACTCCGGGAAGAAAAAAATGCAAAGGGTGGGAACTAAAGCTTCAGGGCACAAACTTCAGTCCCCTACCCCTCCCGCCATGCCCCAGTTCCTCAGCAATGCTCCCTCCAAGAATAAATGTTTGCTTTGGAAGATTCCAGAATGGGTCAACAGAACAGGAAAACATTTGGCTCAATACTCATCAATGGATATAAATGATTCTGGATAGAATGTGCGATGTCACCAGGTAAAACAAGGGGAGCTCATTTTATTGGCACTGCCTTGCACTGCTATTAGAGCATTCTCTCTTTGCTTCTAAGTAAGTTGCTAGTCAAGGCAGGAGGTGGGTCAAACTTTTAGGCAGCACTTCCCCCTGCCACAAAACAGCAGGGCTGGGTGTGGTGGGGTGCTGAAAGCTCCCATATGAAGGATTTACTTGAAATCAACTCCAGTTCCTGCATGTGCTGCAGTATATACCATATGTTCATATTCATGTTCACATTTTGCAAATAAAACTGACCATCTAGGAGGCTGAGTGATGTTTATCCTACTTTCACGACCCAGTTGGGGAGTTACATATTTAGACTATCACCAACAGACTGTACCTTTCGTTAAAGAGGTGCTGTATTTGTCAACAGAAGGTGTTCAGAGTATTTTCTTGGCTGGGACTGTTAAATCCTTCGATCAGGTTTTTGTTACAGTCATCCAGGCTGAGATTTTCACTGGATCTCTTGGGGAACATGGGGGGCCCGGTGAAATCTAAGAGATCTTGAAGAGCTCGGGCATTACCAGTTCCATTTTGGTCCAGAGACACCCCAGGAATCATTTCACTCACTGGTGAAAATTCTGGGATGGAGATAAGCTCTTCTTTTGAAACAGGACTGGGGTGGGGGGAGTGAGGTGGAGAGAGGAGGGAAGAGGGAGAGACAGACAGACAGACAGATAGAACTATTAATTGTAATATTTTGTTATACTACTTCTCTAGAGAAGATGGATTTAGAGCCAGAGCTTATGTGTAACACATTGTTAAAAATACACACACACACACACAGTATATTAGTTCAGATCCGAGATGCTGACAGACATAAGGCCTCCATGGATGAGAACAAGGAAAGTGGACTGAGCAGGGCTGTGAAGGTCAACCTCACACTGTCCACACGGAGGAAGAAAATAACCACAAGCACCAGCTCTCTACTGCTGAGAAGCCAAGAGCTTCTCAAACCTCTGCAATGGGAAACCCAGACAGGAGACAAATGCTGGATGTTAAAAGTGAGTTGAGGAAGGGCCTGAATCAACTCAGACACCAACTGGGGGCTTAGGGCACTACCCATCCCTAGCAGTGTGTCCCTGGCCTCAGGTGCCACCCCTGTAAAATGGGATGAAGTCATTTCTTCCCCGCAGGGCTCCTGTGAGCAGGAAGTGCTCATGCACCACTCCCTCTTTAAAGGGAGGGTTCTAAGACTATACTTTCAGGGATCATTTTTATAGTTTGTTAAAGGGAGGGTTCCACTCCCTCCCCGCGACCTGTCCAGCTCCTGCCCAGTGGGCCTGGCTCTCTCTCTCTCCTCTCCCTATAGATGGAAGGCTGGCTGTGTCAACACTGGCCTAGCTCAGATGAGTGGTGGGTTTCCATTTGAGGGCCCGCCATCTGGAGTCTCTTAACAGTTAGAGTGAGGTTGCCACCAGGCTGATCTGTTCTTCCTTCCCTTGATAAGATCTTGGAGAAGAATCTAGAGAAATCCGGTGAACTGCAGAAGCCCAGAGGCTCCATCTTCCTGACGCTGATAAGCAGCTGATCTACCACTTTTGGTGCCTGGGGCCCAAGCAAAACGCCTCATTAGCAGGCACCACCCCCTCCATTTCCTGGGTTTCAACAGTGGGACAGAGATTGGGGAGGAGCAAATGCTATAAGCCTGGGCACAACCTCCCTGAACCACCCTCCTCCAAAGGCTGCACAGAGCCCCTTCACTGTCTTGATCCCTGGCTGGTGCCATGTCTTGCCCCCTGCCCCACCCAAAGACACAAAGAATGAGCTGGGTCAGCAAAGGGGTGGAGGGGGGCGGAGAATGTTGAGTTCACCTTTAAGATGCCTCTGCAGCTATTTTCCCCCAGGGGTAGAATGGTGCCAGTTAGGAGAAGCCTGCCATGATGGTGGCTGGGGGTGGCCAGTGCTGGCAGGGGAGATGGCAGCAAGGGCTGAGGCAGCCCTGCTTCAGTTTGCACAGGACTTCCTCTTCGGGTGACGGGCTGCTGGACCCTGGGTTTCTAGATACCCCGCTCGAGGCCAGGGTGCACGAGCCTGGGTATTTACGATCAGTGTACCCCAGGGAAGACCCTCCACCCCATTCCCCCTCCTCTGAGACTAACCTGAGAATTCATAGCCAAGAACAGCAGGGTAAGCTCTGGTAGAGCTTTTGCATGACATTGTCGGTCCCTCCTGACTTGAAGAGCTGCCCCTGATGCCAACAACCCTGCCCGGGGCAATCTGTTCCAGTGCCTCTGCCCCGAACCCACACTAACTGAGTTCTCCTTTCACCTGAGATTAGTTTGCCAGGTGGTATCATCTACAAACATACCAGTCTGAGAATTCCTTAAGTTTTTAGAGTCTGAAAACAACTTAATTCCTTTTTCAAGTCTCCAATGACAGGCTCACTTAAATGTGAGATTCCAGGCATAGTGGGCCCTGCTGGTGCCCCTCACTTGCAGGTGCACCCCCAGCTGCAGAGAGAGAGAGAGCTGGCAGCTAAGGATTCACAGCCATCACCCTTCCTCTGACAAAGGCCTTAAGCTGACCGGAGCCCCATGCCCACAGACATTACATCTGTATCCCCCCGCCCCGAGTGGCCCACGGCCAATGACTGACAGATAGTCGCATGAAAGCGTCTCCTTTCCGTCATTCAAGCCACTCTCTGGTCAATATTCATCCTTCAGGGCTCCCGTGGAACCAGCTGGGACTCCCCTGCCCCATCCTGTTCCCTGCTTCCTCCACTTCTCCTGTGAACTCTTTCCGATAAATCCCAGGCCCTAGACCCTCTGACTCCAGGCACTGATGTACCATTGAAAGCTTTCCTGAAGGGCAACTGAACCTACTGGAAGTAATCTGGATGTATAAAAAAATGAACAGATTAACTATGAGGCAGGGGAGGTATTTGGACAAGAGATGAGGCTCGAAGGCAAAAGAAAGTGACCTACCTCACATCCATGGACTGAACTTCTTCAGTTGAGTCATCCATACTATTTGGTTTCCCATCAAGCGGGTTGAGATGAACAAGCCCCCCAACCGGTTTAAGCCCATTGGAGAAAGCTTCTCTGGGGAAAGTGGCTGGGCCAGCGCGCTCCACACCATTAACTTCCTGGCAGGTGCTCAATCCATTGATTTCTGATCAAGAGCACAAGGTCATTCTGTTAATGATAAAACATCCCCAACAATGGAGCAACAGGGGAACTACATATATAAGGCAATTAATTTATTCCTCTGCTTTACCAACAATGCAACATCTTTTGCAAAAAGAGTCCCAGGTAATCCATTTTGCACAGGGGAAGAGGAGACACATGGTGTTACCAGTTCTGCGTGTCAGGACTCATGACCCACCTGGGAGACTGTACAGGTGCCCAGGCTCTGCTAGAAGGAACTTGAGCCGTAAGACAAAGGAGAAATGAGGAGTGACTCTGAGATGAATATGCCTTTTCTGACTTGCACTGCTATAAAATATTCAAATCTAAGGAGTTTTTAAAAAGACAATTTATTTTTAGAGGAAAGGGAAGGGAGGGAGAAAGAGAGGAAGAGAAACATCCCTATGTGGTTGGCTCTTGTGCACCCCCAACTGGGGACCTGGCCCACAACCCAGGCATGCACCCTGGCTGGGAATCAAACTGGCAACTTTTTGGTTTGCAGGCTGGCACTCAATCCACTGAGCCACACCAGCCAGGGCCAAACCTAAGGAGTTTTAAGTGTATGTGCTAGATAAGGGCTGGACTACCCAGGAGTGTGGGAGGCAGGAGAAACTGCCATAAAACAGTACTCAGTAATTTATTTATTTATTTATTTTATTATTTTAATTATTATTTTTTAAAGATTCTATTATTTCGAGAGAGAGAGGAAGGGCGAGAGGCAGAGAGGGAGAGAGACATCAATGTATGGTTGCCTTTCACCTGCCTCCAGCTACAGACCTGGCTGGAGACCTGGCTCGCAACCTGGTCATATGCCCTGGCTGGGGAATTGAACCAGCGACCTTTGGGTTCGCAGGCCAGTGCCTTATCCACTGTGCTACCAGCCAGGGCAGTAATTTTTTATTAATTAAAAAAAATATGTTTGTTGATTTTAGAGAGAGAGGAAGGAAGAGAGAGGTAGAAACATTGATGTGAGAGAGAAACATCAATTGGTTACCTCCCACACACATCTTGACCGAGGATCGAACCTGCACCTAGGTATGTGCCCTAACTGGGAATAGAACCCCCAACCTTTTGGTGCATAGGATGACGCTCCAACCAACTGAGCCACACTAGCCAGGGCAGTCAGTTCTTAACACAACTTGCCCAGCAGTTAAGCTCCCTGGAAAGCAGATGGCTGGCTCCAGCACTGGGATTACTAGAGTAACCAGGGAACCCAGTGCTTCCAAAGGGACCTGGCAGACCTGTGCTGGAGACAGAGACTCCATCAGGGAAGAGAAAATGCAAGCTCCCTTGGCAGTTTTGCTCTTAGGACCCACAGGTGTCTGTCCCCTACAGGAAGTGCGTCGAGCCCTTACCTGCTGAAAGGAGGAAGTCAAGAACCAGACTTCACACTCACCTATTTTGTTTGGGACAACTGCCTTTGTCTTATTTTCTAGGCACACAGCAGGCTGAAGCTCCATTTTCAGGTCTTCTTTCTAAAAACAAATACAGGGAAGACTAACTTCCATAGAAAGACACGCTTTTGAAAAACATCAGAGGCTATCTGGAACCATGCTGGAGCTTATTACAAATGAACTGTTTCCTGTACTAATACGTCACCATTCTCCTTTTTATTCATGACTCCTTTGTCTCTCCTGCATCCCCCCCTCCATTATCTGAGGAAATTCTTAATTACCACCCTAGCTCTGAAACTCCTCTTTTCAGTCACCTAGTCTCCTCAATGTAGCTGGGAACAAAGCAGGAAGTGCCCATTCTGTCTGGCTGTACCTCCGAGATCTACAGCGCCACCGAATGTTTTCTTCCACTCAGCACGCGAACTAGGAAAACTGTGTCCTGAATGCCTACCTTCACTTCTGGAGACACATCACTCTTCCTTGTTCTCTTCATGATTTCATCTATTCTCTGGAAACCAAAAAGAATCAGGTAAGACGAATGCAAAACCAAAACCACATAAAAGCAGCTGGCTCTATATGCAATTTCACATTTCTCAAAAAGCTCCTAAAAGAGAAACATTAGCAGAAGATGGTGAGTGTAGAAAGGGTTTCCACTGGCTTTGCAGATGTGCACCTTTGCCCTATGAGCAAGGTCAAATGTTTGAAAAGTGCTAGTAAGTATCTGGAATGAGCATTTCATTTATATCCTATCTTTCTCCTTTTTCTTCTTAGGTGACCTAAAAATCAATAAATCACCCCCTGCCATTCAAGAGGACCACTCTAGACAAAGTGAGGCTGAGATGCAAGCTGGGAAGGGAGGCCACAGACTGGTGTCCTGGCTCCCAGGACTACAGCAACATAAAGCCCAGGCTGTGGTGAGGGCACCAGGAGAAGCGACCTTGATAAAATCTGCCTCCTTAAACCCAACATCACCCATAGTTGCATTTAATGTAAAGAGACCAAACACTACAATTTAAAGGCCAAGATTATCTTAACAAACCCTGACTATGTATATGCTGTTTTGCAAGAGATATACTCATAAGGACACACATAGGTTCAAAGTAAAAGGATTTACTAAAATGCTAATTATAAAAAGACTGACAAAATGGACTTTAAGCCAAGTATTGCTGGCTCTGACTGGTGTGGCCCAGTGGTCTGGGCATCATCCCACAAACTGAAAGGTTGCAGGTTCAATTCTTGGTCAGGGCACATGCCTGGGTTGCAGGCCAGGTCCCTGGTTGGGGGCATATGAGAGGCAACCAATTGATGTTTCTCTCCCTCTCTTTCTTCCTCCCTTCCCCACTCTGTATAAATAAATAAATCTTTATTAAAAAGACAAGTATTACTAGAGATAAAGGACACTTCTAATGATAAAGGTGTCCATTCAATAAGAAAATTAAGTAGTATGAAATATATATATTCACCCAACAGCAGAACTTCAAAACATGTAACACAAAAGTTGATAGGACTGGAAGGAGAAATGGCCAAACTCACAATCACAGATGGAGCTTTAACACGCCCCTCTCAGTAACTGATAAAAGATGACAGAAAACTAATAAAGATATAGAAGATCTGGACAGCACTATCAATGAATGCGACCTAATTTGACAATTCTAGGATCACTCTACCGAAGAACTGTGAAACAAAAACAATACAAACAGAAAAACTGGATTTGCTTTCTGAATCCCTTAGCTCTTACCTTCTTCCTCTCCAGTCGCTCCTGTTCAATCTGCAGCATGATCTGTTCCCTGTCTAGACGCATCTGTTTAGCTGCCTCCTGGGCTTTGGCTTCAGCTTCTTCCTTCTGACAGAAACAGGTAAACCAAGGCACAGGCTTTACTAAGCTAAGAAAACACCTAGCAATTCCGTGGGGTTTGCGCATGTTCTTCGGCCACACCATCTACCCGAAAGTGGGTGTTGCTCCAACATTCGGTGTGGATTGACAGCAACACAGCAGGCATGACTGGGCCTCCCTCATCTCCCCCTGGTCCACCAAACAAGGCAAGTTCAGACAATTCCCATTCGTGGCCAAGGTCTGTGTTGGATGGTAGTTTCTGGGCACGAAGTGTATGTGCAACCAGGTTTTAGGAAATTAATCCCCCAAGGATTGACCTTCAACCATGACAGGCAGAAGTTGGTAGAGAAATAAACTAGTTTCCCCACCTCTCGGAGGGACAATTCTAAAGCATGTTCCACAGTTTCTTAGTCCCAAAAGGAGTGAGTTCCAGTCATGAACTGCAACCCACTCATCAATGTGCTTACACTGGCTTTCCTCTCACTCCCCAACCAGCTTTCTAGGATCTTCTGAATCAACGACTGACACCCAAATTCTCATCCTGGGTGTGTCTTTCGGGGAACCTGAGCCAATATACAGCAAACGTCGCCAACTTTACTTTTATTGCCCAAAGGAACTCATATTTAATAATCAGCTCAGCTGGTTTAAGAAAATACTTCAAGTAGACCTGACCCATGCAGCTTGGTTGGCTAGAGGTTGTCCTGCAAAACAAAAGGTTGCCAGTTTGATTCTGGTTCAGGGCACATGACTGGGTTGGGGGTTGAGTCCCTGGCTGGGGGCACATGAGAGGCAACCGATCAATGTTTCTCTCCCTTTCTCCCCCCATTCCCCTCTCTCTAAAAATAAATAAACCATTAAAAAATACTTCAAGGAAATATTCTGAGTTATTCAAATTTAGTTAATTTTACCTAATAGAAACTAAGGCCCTTAAGAAAAGTCTATAGGAAGACTCAACCAAGTACCTGCTTTTCAATCATGGCTTTTTCTTGCTTTTCTTTTTCTTGTTTTTCCTTTTCTTGCTTTTCTTTCAATAGCAACTCCTCCTTGGCCTTCCTCTTGGCCTCCTCTTCCTCCAGTCTTTTCTTTTCCTCTTCCTGCCGCCTTTTTTCCTCTTCCTGCTGCTTCTTTTCCTTTTCCTGCTGTTTCTTTTCCTCTTCCTGCTTACGGGTTTCCTCTTCTAGGTGAAGTCTTTCCTCTTCTGCCTTTCTTTCCAATTCCTCTTTCTCTAGCCTTTTGAGAACATAACTGTTGTCAGAAGACAAAGATACACATAAAAGGCGAACTGGCAAAGAACCAGGCGCTGACAGGACAGTGTGATGCACAACACAACCACAGACACAAACACTTCAATTAGTACGCACTGAAGAAAATGACTGGTCCTTCCCGAAAAGCCACCCCAGCCCATATACTTACAAAAAAAAAAACTATTAGCCAGGGTTGACTTTAAATCCTGTTACATAAAGAGTAATGATGTTTTGATTTGTGAACATATTGTAATGAAGGACTAGATGTTCCCCAGTCAATCTAAATGACCACAGCCCCATTATTCTTATTTAATGACAATTCTTTAAAGACAAAAAAAAAAAGTATTTAAAACCAACTTAAGCTATAAAGAATTAAGTGTCTCATCCCCAACTGTGCCAGTCAGCAGTCTGAGAGCAGTGACTATGACCTCAAAAGGTTCAAGTTGGGTTTTAATCAGTAAATGACTTCTGAAGCAGCAAATGAAAGAAATGCTCAAAAAACATACATAAAATATCTATTTTCCATTTATTTTGAAAATCTCTAAAAATCTCTTTTAACTTTCATTCTTTTGCTATTAAATGGCATTTGGACATTTTTCTTTCAGATAAAGAATTGGTGATATGATGATAAAGAGCTCTAAGCAGTGAAGGAAAATTCTGTAACAACTCAGCACTTGTTTTTAAATTTTTTTTAAAGATTTTATTTCATTATTTTTAGAAAGAGGGGAAGGGAGAGAGGCAGAGAGAGAGAAAGACATCAGTGTATGGTTACCTTTCACCTGCCTCCAGCTATGGACCTGGCTGGAGACCTGGCTTGCAACCTGGTTCTGTGCCCTGGCTGGGGAATTGAACCTGCAACCTCTGGGTTTGCAGGCTGGTGCCTTATCCACTATGCTACCAGCCAGGGGGTTGTTTTTAAATTTTTAATGTTCTTCTTGCTCTTATAGGCCACCCTTTCACCAGCCATAAAAAATTGTAAGTAATCACACTCACCTTGCAGTGTCTTCCTGACCACAGTGCGACATATGGGCAAGACCAAAACCGCTTTCTGACTGTGCCACTCACCGTGTGACCCTTCCTTAAAAAGTGACTGAACATTTCTGATGCCCAAATTAAAAATGGGAATAGTTTTATTATTGGCTCCATGACATCGTTATGAGAATTAAATGAGATAATGCATGGGAAGCACTCAGCGCCATACCTAGCTCTGGGCAGGTTCCCAAATACTAGTTTGTCTTATAATTGAAAATGAATCCTCTCTCCAACCTTTGAACTCAATTTATAAATCTGTATGTTTTTCAGAAATTACCTTTATTTGGAAGCATGTGTCACTGACTTACCAGATGCTATTATACTGTTATAAAAAGATCAAGACTTACAAAGAAGATCCTTCTATCCTAATGTTTGGCTTTAGGAATCATGGCAACAATTGTGTCACAGGAGAGATATTTTAAAAAGCAAAGAAGTACTTGCAGACATGACTTAGTCCAAGACTGGAACAATATGTGATAAACATACTCTACAGTAGCAGACGTTGCAGTGCTGAAAAGTATTGGGGAAACAACTGAAGTTATTAACAGATACTTTAGAAATCTTAGATCCCTCAGTAACTAAGTTCATCCAGCCCCCAGGATGATCGCAAGTGGATGTGTGCAGAACAGGATTTATCCAGATGTCAAGCAGTTCTCTTCTCTTCTCCCTCTCTCTCTCTCAAGGTTTTATTTTTAGAGAGAGGGGAAGGGAGGGAGAAAGAGGGGGAGAGAAACATCAATGTGTGGTTGCCTCTCTCACACCCCCAACTGGGGTCCTGGCCTGCAATCCAGGGATGTGCCCTGACTGGGAATCGAACTGGTGACCTTTGGTTCACAGGCTGGCACTTAATTCACTGAGCCACACCAGCTAGGGCTCAGTTTTCATCTGTTTTAAGAAGCTGGTTGTGACTGTCCCAGAGAAATTAACACACAAAGGCTAGGTTGTATGTGAATAAATGCTCAAGTTGCTACACCTTTCTCTTTCTTTTTGGAATCTGAAAAGCCACTGTTCCTCCTGTTTTACTATGAGGACTTCAGAGGTGCCCAGTGCATACACACACAGTAAATAAGATACTCTCCTGACCCCTAATGTTTCATAATCACCCACAGCACAAATTCCTCCGCACAGGCCCAGTAGCCCCTGCTTGTCCCTCCTATTACAAAATTCCCCCCATTAACCACACTCTGCTTCCTTCAGAACTGGCTTTGCTGGCATGAAACTCAGTCCCTCAGTATCCTCAACAAGGATGAACATCCCTTTCTTGCTTGAAGCACCAGAGATAACATGGGTTTGGTCATTTCCCCACTGCCCCTCTGATGCAGCCCTGTCCACCCCATCATCAGCCTTGCTGTCATTACCCAGTTCCCTCCAGACTTCACCAGACCTGTATACAGTTCTGTCACCCTCTGTCCTTGTTCCTTTCACCTACCTCCTTCCTCACCAGGTACAAAGCATTCGAAAACTGTGCACCATGGTCAACAGTCAGCAATTGCATCCTTATCCCCATCACCAGCCACTGGTGAGGATGTTCGCTGAACAACCTGAAATCTCCAGCACCTCACCCCTCCTTTCCACCCTTTCACACTTATACCACATCCCTGACAAGTGTTCAGCCTTGAATTGTTCACTATTCCCTGTTTCTTATGTGCTTAAAAGGTTTTATTTTTAAAAGCTTACCCTTTAACACCCTGCAACTTTACGTTCTGTCCTGTGCTCTCACCTCAGCCCTCACTGCCTTCTCTCCTGACCGGCCACTGTGTCTGCCCCCTCTTCTCTGCGCCCCCAGCCGCCCACCCCTCCTGAGCACTGCTGGGATGGCACGGAGCCCACTGTGCCGCCCAGCTCCAGGCCCAGGTGGCCCCCGGGCCCCCTTGGCTGCCAACAAGGCTAACTGGTCATCTGTCACTGAGTCTTGGCTGCCACTGTGCATTTTAGCCCCATCCCTTTCTCTGATGGGAACAGTGCAAGCCTCTGCCTTTTCTCAGTCTTCACCATCCTCCTTAGTTGATGGCATCACGATCATTTTATAGCGAAGCCTGTGAACCTCCTGAAGTTTTCTCTTCTGTTGTGCTGCTACTCAGAAATGTCCCGATCTTCTGCTTAGAGGCAAAGGAGTGCAAATGCCAACCCTTGTGCTACTGATTCCACTCTTTGCCACACCATGTTCCTATCACTCTCCCGGGTCTCCCTTCTATCATTTCACTCTCCCACATGGACCTTTCCACCCCCTGCCAATACATTCAGGTCTTAGGCATCCCAAACCGCTCTCCCCCGCCTTCCATGTGCAGCCTCTTAACATCCAGCCAATGGTTCAGGGCTTCCACCTTCGCACCTCTTCCAAGCTGGCTTAGGCCTCTGCCATCTCCAGCTGCCCTCCAAAATCTCCTAACTGTCAAGACCCACAGCTTTTCCTCAGCCTTGGTAAGTCCTGTGAGGACCTCTCCCTAGCCCTGTGTGCACCTGGCGCTCCCTCCTGCCCTGGGCCACCCACACTGGATGGGCCCCTCCTGTCCCAGCAGCAACCACCCGGAGGCTCAGCCAGGCAGGGGCCAGCTCTGAGCCACAGCAGAACCTCTTGTGCGGACACCACAAACTTGCTCACGGGAGCCGCCTGGTAACACGTGGCTGACCGATCATGAAAGAAATCATGTTTTCCGGTCCAAACGTTGTTGACCCATAAGTTGACTCGTGCTTTCCCTTGCATTAGCTTTTGCTATAAAACTGCTGGTCAACAACATGTTGAATGTCTTCCTGCACAGGCCCCTAGCACCTATTTTAGCAGCTTTAGAAAAAATTCAATCCTCACCTCAGGACATTTTTTCATCACTTTTTAGAGAGAAGGGAGAGGAAAAAACATCAATATGAGGAAAACATCGACTGGCTGCCTTCTTGTACACATCTCGACCTTTTGGTGTATGGGACAAAGCTCTGACTGAGCCACACCGGGCAGGGCTAGTTCAGCTCCTTAATGTAACTTAACAGGCTCTGTTTTGAATTCACAGTAAGATCTCTCACTTGCTCGTTTCTGCCAGTGCCTTCCCCAGGGTGGACTGGGGCTGCAGGCTTCCTTGCCCCAACTCCAAGAATCCTGATTTTCATCTTGGGCCATGCACAAGCCCAGGGGGCTACGCCTTGCTCTGCGTGCTTCCAAGAGAGCCGTGACATGACTGCTCATAGTGACTGGACCAGCTTTTGCTCCCCTTCCTTGGCCCCAGCTACCGGAACTTTTGGCAGCTCTTCTATTCTGAATAGTCTAATCCCTGGCATTTCCCTCACCAGTTTGTGACAATAATTGGCTTTCCATGGTTTGGATGCGGAGGCTTTATTTTTCACTACATTGTTTTGGTTGGCAACCAGTTTTCTGCGGCTTCAACTATTGACTGTAAGCACAAAACAGTTGTGGGATGATCTTATTCCAAGTGAGTGCCGCTGTTTTCCAGCCCCAGGTTGTTTGGTGCTGTCTCGCCTCCCACGCGGCGCTATGCAAAGCTTCACATTCTGGCAAGAGAGAGGAAAACTAGTTTCGGGTCAAGTGTATTACTCTCATTTTCATGTAGGCCCCAGGCGTCAGCTCCATGTTCAAGCACCTGAACATTTTGCAGGTACCTTCAAGTTAAGCTTATCTAAAATCAAACGGATAGTTTTTAACCTCAAAACCAATTTCTTATGTGCTATCATTATTGGTTATTGGGCCTACCAAAGACCGTAAGTCTTTAGAATCAAACCTCAGCATCAGCTTAGAATTGGCCCATTTCTGTTGCGTTGCACAAGTCCGAAGATGGGAGCTGGCCCACCTGATGTGAACTCACCCTCCCTTTCCCAGGTCCACCTTCCCCTACTGTGTTAGCTCTCGCCTTCTCCTAGCCCACAGCTGCAATGGTGTCTCAGCTGGGCCTCTTCCTCCTTCTCTGCCTTCCTTGTACATGTACTGACCGCCAGCACTGGTGATCCCAGGGCTGTATCTCAGCCTTTTGAGGTGCTTACTGGGGGAGGGGGCCAGTGAACGAATGAGGCTGTGTTAATTAGCCAAACAGTGGGGCTCAGGAAGGGGGAGAAGTCAGTTCTCTCCCAGGTGCAGGGCCAGAAAGGCTACAGTCATGCAGATATGCCTGACCTGAGGCAGGAGAAAAAATGCGTCTGGCAAGGACCAGTCCATGTGGGGCAGAAGGAACGCAGAGGGAAGGAACTGCATGGTGGGGGCATGTCATGGAGCTCTGCACGTAGGTGTCTGGAATGCTGGAGGTGGAGGGGCACGTGGGGCCAGGCCATGGCCAGCCTTAAAGGCCTGTTGATAGGTTTGAATGGATTCTCAGGGGAGGGCTTGCTAAGGAATGGGAGCATGACAATGACACTTACGTGTGAATAGTCACTGGGAACACAGTGGGAAGAGTAGACAAGATCTGGCCCGCCTAGAGCAGGAGGCTCACCCCGGATGCCACAGACAGTCCAGGTGATAGACAACAGGGGTCAGAGCTCAGAGGAGAGGACAGGCTGGAGGGGAGGGAGAGGAGGGAGGTGAGGGAAGAGCTGAGAGCTGGCTGGGGCTACTGATTTGGGTGCCTGCAAAGATGGGGACAGAGTTTATGAAAGGAAAGGAAGTTTGGGTGAAAGATAGTAAGGCCTGATTTGGAAATGCCAGATTTCGGGTGTACATGGCACACAGGCAAGTGAAAGCACAAGGCAGCTGGAAATCTGGCCTCTACGTGCTATACAATAGAACTTCCTATGATGAGGGGAATGTCCTAGAGATTTGTACTGTCCATAGTAGCTACTAGCCATGTAGCTGTTGTGCACCTGAAATGTGACTGGTATTGTTCAGGAAGTACAATCAATTCTTTCAGGAGCTGAGCTGTGAAGAAAATGCAAGAGAAGCTAGTTGCTGGAAGGTAAAGAACTTCACCCTCCTCAGCACAGAGCTACAATCATATAACTCACCTGCTTAGGGCCTGGGATCACCATGGTCTGTCACTGAGGTCCTGAGACTCATTTCCATCTCCTGCAACCTCCCTTCACACACTCTGTGACCCACCCATACCAGCCCAAGCACATCATTCAACAGTATAATCTGCCACTGACAAAGAAGAAATCATTGGAGAAGTCTGGAGTCTGAAGAAGGAACCAGCCACACCTACCCACCTATACACATACCAACACACACCCAACACACACACACACCCCACTTAAGAAAGATACATCAAACCTGGAATCAGAGACCATGAGAGACTTCTCAAGGTCACTTCAGGATCAAGATTACTACTCTATTATTTATAACTCTCAATTCTGTGCAGGTCTACAAGTGCTGCTTCCTGTCATGTTACTTCTCTAAATAGTATCGGATGCACTCTGTGATTATCCTAAAAGCTTCCTTTATCAATTCAGAGATAAAAATCTGCCTTGTTCTTCAACATGCATTCCTTTCTGAATACAAAGATCAGAACAGGCAGGCTGTCTATATTTTGACCAATTGCCCACTACTAATAATGCAGTGGCTCTCAAACTTTGGGGAGCTGGTGAGGGAGGACAGGGCCCAGGCCGGTGAGTTTTCACTGCATTTCTGGGAAGATTTGGACACCCTCCCAAGTTTAAGGATTAGTCCACTGTCATGCTTCAGGTTGGGAGTCCTGTACCTCATAGTTCTCACGGACTATGAGGCCAACTTCCACTCCCTCCAGGGGCCTCTGTTCAACCCTCCTCCCTCTCACTTGGGGGTGGGGGATAGGATAATTTGGGGGGAAAACACGATTCAGGAGGCAGAATCAAAACGCTTACACCCAGAACCTCCTATCTTTTCAGGGAAAACGTCATTCTATAAACAAAGCTCAAACTCCTTTGATGGCTCTGTAAGGCCTGCCCTGTCCTATAGTGCAAGAGGAGAATGGGAAGCTGCTGGCAACATTTAGATCCAGGAACTATGAGTTTCTAGGTCTTCTGAAAAGAGTCAAGTTCCACTGCTGTTAACAACATCTAATAAAAGGTGCAGTCTCCTCAACACCTGCCAGGCAGACCTGGACTTCCACTGAGGCTTTATCAGTTCCACAACTCTGGAATGAAGGGTAAGTTGTTCTTTCCACTGCAGCCTTTTGTGTAAGATCACGACAAAACCCTGGGCATCCCCATACCTGTTTTGCTCAATCTTCTCCAGCTTCTCCTGCTCCTTCCGCTCCTTTTGCAGCCGGGCCAACCGTCTCTTTTCAGTGAGGATCTTGGCTGCCTCTCCTGCATTGGTGGTGCCTGCAGTAGGCTTCCCGAAGGCTGCATCAGAGGACAAGATGGAGGGTGCAGTTAGCCACTGAGCGAGGTGCTGCAATGGGCAGCCGTAACCTGAATGACTTTCCCCGTGGAGTGCAGTAGAAAGGCAAGGAGGAAAGACAGGGTCGCTAGTAAGTCCCCCAGCAGGCACCACCGCTGTGCCCGTCTTGGAACTCCCTGCATCTGTGACAGCAGCCTACAGGACCAAAAGAAGAGCCTCTCCGTGGGAAGTGCTGAAGATTGCCCAGTGCAGCAGAGGACCCTCGGGAGACTGAGCGGAAGGACTCAGGAGCAACCTGCAAGCCTGAGAGACCACAGGGCATGCAGTTGTCTAAGGCAGCCCCTCTCAAACACGAGGCTCCCATGTAGATTACGGAGCAGGTCAGAGGGTGGACCGGCCAGGACAGCTGAGGCTGCCTGGGAGTCCGCAAGAAGAGCTCACCTGCACTGCCCGCCGCCTTCCCTCCTGCAGCCACCTGCTTCTCGGTGACAATCTTGTCTGCTACATGCTTCTCTGGGATTTCCTCCCCCGGCAGGGTGGTTGACCATGGCCCTAGAGCATCATCCCTTTCCTTATTGCTTTTTTCTTTCTCTTCTTTTTTCTTGGACATCTCCTGCTCGGAAAAGGCGGCTAAGCGGTACTTCACAGAAGACTCTGCATACGGTAGCCTCATAATCTTTGGAGAGTCTGGAGAGTCTTTGGTAGTTGTTCTGGAAAACAAAAAACGTACAAGAAGATAGTAACTGCTGCTGAGCATGGAACTCTGTTCCCAATACACGTGGTTCCAAAAATCAAACAATTCCACCCTTTAAGAGCAACAAGTGTAAGGTTTAGCATGTACTCCAAAGTCCCTGGCACAACATCACTCTTGCAGGAACGTACGGTATTGGTAAAATGTGCCTGGTGGAAGGGACAATATTTTAGGAAGCCCATTTGGTGACACCATGTCCTAATTTCAGTTCACCTGGATGAAAACACAAAGATGGAGGGTTAGGCATTGTCCCAGCACCTGTTTTCAGATGGGTGCCAGTGCTGGATCTGGCTTTAGGATGCAGCAATGGACAAGCTACCTCTTTTTCTCCTGTTGTAGCGAAATGCTTATAGAACATAAAATTTATCCTCTTAACCATCTTAAGTGAACAGTTCACCAACATTAAGCCCCTTCACACTGTGGTGCAGCCATCACCACCATCCGCCCACAGAATTCTGTTCCCATTAAACATGAACTCCCACTCCTTCCTCCCTAGCCCGTCAGCCCCCTCTATCTGCTTTCTGCCTGTGAATCTGACTATTCCAGGTACCTCACAGAAATGGAATCAGTTGGGATTTATCCTTTTGTACCTGGCTTATTTGGCTCAGCATAATGTCTTCAAGTTTCCTGGTTCCTTTTATAAAATTATTTATTGTTAGAGCGAGGGAGGAAGAGAGGAAGAGGAGCATCAATGTGTAGTTGCCTCCTGCGTTCCCTCAGCTAGGGACCCAGCCTGCACCCCAGGCATGTGCCCTGAGCAGGAATTGAACCTGCGACCCTTTGGTTCACAGGCTGATGCTCCATCTGCTGAGCCACATCGGTTAGGGCCTCTTTCTATTTTTTTTTTAATTCACCTTTATTATTGTTTTTAATTCACCTTTACTGAGATGCAATTGACACCTGATTCCTTTATAAGTGCTGCAGAACAAAAGTAGTAGGGAGCAGAGGTGTTTTCCTAGGGGTCTTCAGGTTTAAAAGAACCTCTCTTGCTACTAGGAACGCAAGTGGATAGAACAAGCCCATTTCCACCCAGGGAAACACCGTTGTGTTAAAATCCAGAAGCTTGCCTTATGTGTAGTGGGAGACAGTCCATGCCATGCGCACTGGACTAGCCCAGGCCCTGGTGAACACTGGGTGTTCGTGATGTACGTGACCACTCAGCTGTAGACACTGATCTTACCCGGAAGTTTGAACAGGGGTGTGGCATTTATACGGAGTTTCTTTAGGAAGAACATGGAGTAAGCTGCTTGTAAGTTACAATTGTCCCTCAATCCTGAAGCACGTTGAGAGATATGAAACAGCTAATGTTCAACTGTTTTTAATCTATCAAAACAGCAATAAAGATGGCAGCTCAGCCTCATAACCAAGGCCAATTTCTCACCAGAGTAGTAAGGGTTACCTAATCGAATACTGGTGATAAGGAAATTATATGAAATCAATGTTCAACCAGGCCTGGAGCTAGGAAATAATCCTCAGGGGTATGTGGGTTAAGCGCTACGCAGGCCAGTTTTCTGAGAATGCTCTCAGCTCCTGGTGCGCAGGACAACACAACACCTCCTCTCATTCACACCAGGCTCAGGGCCACACTGTCATGTGGTCACTGTTTAACATCGACCCCTTTACTAATACGGAATCAGTTCAGATCCCGCTTCCATGGTGGGCTGTCTGCCCCTCCCCTATGTTCTGCTGCTATGGGCTACACTGACTTTCCCATGAATCTCATGCACGTGGACGGGGCCTCCCCTCTGCAGACTGTTCTCCTTTAGTCACTGGGTTCAGCTGACTCAGCCCATCATTCCTAAGAGACCTCTCAGCAAGCAAGTCTTTCTTTCCAGATGCACTATCACAACCCTGGTTTCCTCATCTTGTTCCCAGGCTCCTAATGGAAGTAAAAGCTGTAAGCAGAAACCTCCTGTCCCCTCCAAATACACACGCATATGCACCAGGGTTTCTCAAACCCTGCCATCACTAACATTTGGGGTTGGGTCATTCTTTGCTGCGGGGCCGTCCTGTGCACTGGGGGGTATTTAGCAGCATCTCTGGCCTCAACCCATTAGAGGCCAATAGCAATCTCCACTCCCCACCCAGGATGTAACAATCAGAAATGTCTCCAGACATTGTCAAACGCCCCCTCAGGAGCAAGATCACCCCCAGCTGAGAACTACTAAAGGGAGACATGCATAGAGCCACCCTCACATATCTTCTACCTGTGAAACGCAGAGAGTACAACTGCTGCGGTTGAAGGGGCAGTGTCCTAATCCCTGACTCCGTGGCACACCCATGGGCTTCCTGAGAACCTGAGCTTGACAGGGAATTACTAGATTTCCATTAGCACCCACCTACGAAAACTGGGCCCATGCTTCCTGGCCCTGTCTGCATACCAGGCACTGTGCTGCTAAGTGTATACACAGGTATATAAATTTGTGTACATACTTGTGTATATGTGTGTCTTTTCATTGTCGAAACACAGTATGACACAGGTAGTACTATTAGGGTCACTTGACAGGCGAGGAAACCAGGCTGAGTAAGGTTAGGAGCCATGGAGCTGCAGTCTGAGCCCACTTCTCACAACGCTGTCCTATTCCATGTTGCAGTGATGGCCAAGCCTGAGTTTGGGGTCACCAAGATCCCCAGATATTCATTTTAGAACTGGCACAGAGCAAGCACTCAATAGCTCTCCATGTTGATGAACTATATGATTTGTAAAAATTTAGCCCTGACTGGTGGCTCAGTGGATAGGCACCGGCCTATGAACCCAAAGGTGGCTGGTTTGATTCCCCAGCCAGGGCACATAACCAGGTTGCAAGCCAGGTCTCCAGCCAGGTCCATAGCTGGAGGCAGGTGAAAGGCAACCATACATTGATGTTTCTCTCCCTCTCTTCCTCTCTCTAAAAATAATACGTAAAATCTTTAAAAAAATGTGAATTCTCCTCACAGACAAGAATGAACTTGCGACAAACCAAGAGGCACTGCGCCAGGGTGACCACAGCCCTGGCCTCTTGTCACCATACTATGTCCACTGAGCACAATTCTCCAATCAGCTGCAAAACCCTGTGTCCAGGTTCAAGTCACCTGTACAAACGCATGGCAGGCGATCTTTTGCTGAGCAACACGCTCCCTACACGCTGTTGTCCAGGACAGTAATGTTGCCGTAACTGCCAGGGGGGCATCTTGAGGGACCTGGTCTGATGCCTTGTGAAGATCAAAATGAGTCACTTACTCCCTGGAGTATCTCTTGGCTGCAGGGTGCAGCTTTGGTCCAACCACAGGGTGTGGCTGGGGAATGGCAAAGGTTTACCCTGAATTTGGGATCTGGAGAGAGTTGACAGAAAGAGCATTATTTTATGGCAGAAGATACAGACGTTGATAGCTTCCCTTCTGTAGACATTACTACCTTGACAAGCGAAATACAAATTGCTGGTATTAGAAAGACAGACAAAAAACTTTCTGCTCTTCTTCCTTGCTTTCCTCCCCGTCTCTGGCCAGTGAGACTGAGCAAAGGTGCCGGGCACCTTCAAGCACTCTGTCCCTGGACCTGCCTGCAGCGAGCCACACCCTTGGGGGACTGGGAGGAGGACGGACAAGGAGCCCTTCCTCTACAGGAACAACTCTCACCATGAAGGCCCCAAGGCTGGACTGGAGGGTGTGGGTAAGAGACCAGAAGTGGCTGCAGGCTGAATCCATTCGACAGCCCTCAGCAGCAGAAAGCCAGCATGTGGATCCCAACTCAACCAGAGCCTGGATCTGGTTTAAATGGCTCACTGCCAGAAGGGAATGGAGTGTGATTAAGTTACATCCTCCATCCGTGTGCCTGGAGCCCGCAAAGAGCAACATGGGGCAGGATCACAATCCCAAGGAGGAAGGGCAGGACTGGCATAGAAGAGGCTCTGACGATTCAGGTCAGCTCAGCCCCAAGCAACCTTGGTTCCACTTGCTTTAACAGAAAAGTCCCATGTAGGCTCTTGTCACACCACGGACTATTACTCTAAATAAAACTGGGTCAATTATCCATGAGCACAAAAATAATTTCTACCTTGGAAGGAAGGATGGGTTATTTTGGAAAAAAACTCAAAATATTAAGAAGTCTGTTTAAAGTCCCATATCCCATCTCCTGTCTAGTAATAGAAAAATTAGAGAGAAAGCACACATACACACATCCTTCAAATTAGAGTAGGGGGAAATCATAGATTTTCAAAAGCGAGTGACCAAAACACAGAAGGAAATCTTAAAAGTTTCCTATTTTATTTCCGTATCTTTAGAATTTCCCACTCATTCTGCTTCGTCCTTCCCTACATGATTTAGCCCTCTGCCAGGCACCTACAAGAGCTGCTAAGCTTCGGTATCTTGAACCAGGTGGTGATGTGGTCCCACAGCCCTCAAGGCCCCCTGGCCAGCTCTGCTCACACCAAGTTTGACAAAGTCATCCTCCCACCAATTTCCTAGAAATAAGTATCTTGGTTGATGAAAGAAATTATATGCAAATTAATCTGGGGGAATGCACTGTGCTTTCATAGTTTTATTTTTGAGTACTGTCTCATCTAGTTAATAAGGGTCTATTTGCCATAAGAACCAAGTGAGGTAGGTAGGAAATCACTACTAACCATATTTTAGATATGAAACCCCAAGTCCTAAATGCTGAAGACCTTTCCCAAGAGATGTCAATAGATGAGAGAGCCAGGGGTGGCATCCAAGTTATTGATTCTTCATCCTGCTTTTTTAATAGCTCTTCCAGTTTAATTTTTAAAAGTTCAATGCCTCCAGTGGTTAAAAATCTAACAAAGGGTGCTCGCATCGGCAGCACATATACTAAAATTGGAACGATACAGAGAAGATTAGCAAGGCCCCTGCGCAAGGATGACACGCAAATTCATGAAGCGTTCCATATTTTTAAAACAACAGCAGTAAAAAAGAAACAAATCTAACAAAGGGGATTTATAAGTTTTGTTGACCTGATAGCGCTAGGCCTTCCTGGTGTGCAAGGCAGAATCATATAATGTTTTAAGGTTCCTGAGTGTAGACAACATGAACAAATACCTCTGTAAGCAGAGCAGAAAGAATAGCTCTCAGGAGAGGGTTGTCATGTTTTTGAACACGAGTTGGCTGCAAAGCAGAACCCCAAAGGACTTTTTCCCTCCACAATCTGGAATCTAATTCTATTTTATCCAAAGCCACATGACTTCGGGCACGGTGAACAAAGCCCGTGCACAGCATGGGAGGAGTTTGTGGCCTGGACAGCACCGGTCCACCAATATTCTTTCTTTTTTTATTTGTATTTATTCCAGAGAGAGAAAGAAACATTGACTTGAGAGAACCCTCTATCGGTTATCTCTCATACGTGCCCTAACCAAGGACCAAACCCACAATGTATGCACATGCCCTAACCAAGAATCAAACCTGTGGCTTTTTGGTTTATGGGACAATGCTCCAACTGAGCCACACCAGCCAAGGCTTGGCAGGCATTCTTTAACATCTCTGCTTATGGTCAAGGTTTATTCCTTGCCAGAGAGGAAAAGAATAATTTTATACTAGAAAGACCTGTGGATAGCACCTTAACACATTGGCCAAGTTATCATCACCAGGAGTGTAACCACCTGGCATGCCAGCCTCCTGATATGGCATGGTGTGCTGAGAAGGAACAGACATCCCTCCAGTGGGATACCTGCCCCAACAGTACAATCATGAGGGAACAGCAGATTGACCCAACTGAAGAACAACCCCCAAAATAACTGGCCTGTGCTCTTTGAAAATGTGTCAACTTCATGAAGAAGAAAGGTTGAAGAATTGTTCCAAGTTAAAGGAGACAAAGGAGACAAGACAACTCAATGTACTCTGAAAGCCTAGGGTGGAGCCTGGAGCAGGGGGAGAAAATGCTACATGCTATAAAGGATCTCATTGAAACAACTGGCAAAAGTGGCATACAGACTTTAAGTAACAATATTATGTCAGTTAAAAAAAAGGGGGGGGAGGATTAAGACCTCATTGCCCCAAGAACCACTGATTATCTACATGTATATATTCAGTGTGACCAGGTATATGCATATTAAAAATCTATTGAACTTTTAAAAATAATTTATTAATCTACATCTGAAAACCCATCTTAAGAAATATTCATAAATATGAAAAATATGCATTTGATAAAAGGGAACCATGTTCCATATACCACTTTATAACAATATCCTGACCATCTTTCCATGCAATTCCATATTGTTCTTCATGACTTTTTATGGCTGTATAATATTCCAGTACTTGGATATGTCATAATTTGTTTACCAATTCCCTATTGAAAATATTTATGTTGCCTTCCATTTCGCAGTATTAAAACAAGGCTATCCTTGTAGCATTCAAAAAAATTAGCACTGAGCCTACTCAGTGCTTGCTTCTAAAAACTGAATTCTCTTTCTACAGAGAGGGCAACCAACCCCCTCTTTATCTTGGTGAAATTTACAATGATGATGATGATGAAATCCACTAGCTACTATCGATATCCTGGAAAGAGAGGGGGAATCTGGAAAAATCCTGATGCGAACATGCTTCTCTCTCTGCTAATGCCAACGTCCCAAACTATCACCAGAGTAATGTCATGTGAATGGAAGGCTCGGGAATAACACAAATAGAGACCTTACAGGTTTAGAGTTTGCAAGAGAGCAATACCCTAACCAAAGGTAGGTGATACAAGCACAGAAAGGATGCAATGGATTTAAACAATTAACCAACCAACGTACTACTCATTTAGTTATGCACCATGGAAGGCTTTTCCTTGTGGAAGGCGGATACAGGAATAACAGGAATCTGTGATCTGTATAAACCATAGTGATCTCTGAGCAAAATAGTAATAGTGAAAAAGTATCTGTCAGAAAGTGACAAATTAGAAATAAGAGCTGCTGTCATCTTGCAATATTTTTAAGAAACTCCCGGGGGACAGAGGGGAACAAAAAGGGGATGGATGTAATACAACAACAATAAAATTAAAAAAAAAAAAGAAACTCCCAAGTGTTCATTCAATTTGTGTTTTATCCTATGTTCTCTGAGCCAAGCTGATGCACTGAACAAGTTTTATATAATTCTCTCTATATAGTTTCCTATTTTCCCCAAATTAAAATCATATTTCTCTTCCTCTGTCAGTTCCACTGAAGATGTTTCCATTCCACTGCTGCACTGAGTTCCTTATTAAGCCACTGTTGTCAGTTACTATCAGTAAAATATGTTAATGACTTAAGACAGAGCTGCACAGTGTAAATTTGTTTCCCAGTTACACGGTTTCATTAGTGAGTTCACCAGTTCTTAATCTTTAAAAAGGGCTTTATTATAAATAACTATGCTGCTCATCATAGCTGACAAGTTATTGCTTCTTTTAATGAGACTGACCCAAGCAGAACGCGATCACTTCACCCCAGATGCAGCTGAATGGGCAAGGAAAGTGCCAGGAAAGCATGCATCATGGAACTGATGGATCTAAAGAGGAAATGCTGAATGGATATCTCAGTAACCAAGAGCGCCATATTTACCAGGCAACAAGAGCCCTCAAGACACTATTGTTTATATGGAAGATATGCAGGGAGAGAAGCGCCTGCCATGCCTCGTGGGGGAGCAGGAGGCACACCCCACACTGCTTTAATCATACAACTGTAACAAAGGGGAGTGATGCTTACCTGTACGCCACAGGAGAAGATGATCGATTAGACATGCCCCTGGGAAAATCGCATCTTTTCTGAGGGGATCCAGGTACTGCGCTAGGACAAGTTGTTGCCAGTTGTGAGCCCCTCTTCATCATCTGTAGGGGACAGAGAATAGGGTGCCATGACCCACAATTACAATTTCTAAAACTACCCCAGATGGAACCAACGCAGCTTTCTTTCAGAAGGATCTATCCAAACTTATAGCGCTAACCACTATAGGAATATCTGCAGAGAGGCACCATGAGATCACCGGATTTAGGTGACTTACTTAAATAAAAAATAAATCCAGTGTCAAAATGCAAAGACTTCCTTCTTCTTGTTATCTTGAGAAGCGCTAACACCAGAACCATATTCTGGTCCTGGGTGCAGGGGTTAATAAAAGTAGGTTACATTCAATAGCCATTGTTACCCAACAGATAAATCATAAGAAAGGATATGAAATAATAACAACAGGAATAATAAGACAACCCAAATAAATAATAACAATAATAAATAATACAAAAAGACTGTTTTTGCCTATTCACAACTGTAAACCTACTTTTGCTCACCCCTGTATATAGAAGCTGCAAAGAGTACAAAGGTCTACAATCACTACCAAAAGTTGGGGGTGGATACAAATATAGTTCTAACTCCTAGGACAGCGAGCTGTGGACCGTAACAGTGTACTCTGAGACCCCCACCCCATCTGCTTCCCCCGGCCTCCCTCAGCAGAAGGCCAGAGACATGGGCCTCAGCACCTGGCCCACAGTGCCTGCTCTGCAAGGGTGGTCCCTTCTCTCCGTATAGCACTTTTATGCAGCAAACCCTCACTTGGTTCCCAGACCCACATATGTCAGCCTCCTTCCACAGTAATCCACCCTACAGTAAAAACCAAGGGTCCGAAACATTCATTTCTCATGTGAGAACCTGAGGGCCGCACTGGATTAAAAAAAAATTAACATGGCATTATAAAAATAGATGCCCAATAGTACAGTAATGTGGCAGTTTTAAAATAAGTGCACACATCATTGGGTGTTCTCCCTTCAACAGGTGAAGCTCAAGTCCTATGTCCCTGAGTATGGGTTGGTCTCAGTAAAAGTGAGGCTGTGGAACAGCTGAGGCTGGCGCATCAATGTGTTACAGGTTCCCCCGTGCTCTCTCTCTGATCTCTCGCCCAGCTGCCATGTCATTTGGACACTCAAGCAGCTCTGTGGAGAGGTCCACGCAGTAAGGAACTGAGGCCTTGGCCAACAGCCATGTGAGTGAGCTGGCCTGGAAGAGCCCCAGCCAAGCCGCCAGGTGGCTGCAGCCCTGGCCACCACCCTGACTGCACCCTCATGAGCAGCCCTGAACCCAACTAAGCCACCCTTGAGGTCTGACCCAAAGAACCTGTGAAGTAGTAAGCATTTGTTTTAAGCTGCTAAGATCTACAGTCATTTGTTATAATAAGTGATGACTAAGAAAATGAGTGTATGTGTCATTTCTAAATATCCCTAATTGGGGGTACCTGCTCAACATTTGTTTTGCTAATGGTGTCAGTGTGACACAACAAATGTTGATAGGTCACTGTTGTGAATGAAGGCTGCCTTAGAACCAGCCCAGATTCAGATGCCCTTAAAGAAGCAGAGAGGACACTCAGAACATTCCTTCTGACTCATGTCCTCTGGAGGGCAGGCTGTAAGGAGGACAAGGTTCGTGGGAATTTGCTCCAAGGCACAAAGATTGAGAAGGGTACAAAAAGTTAAATGATTTTCAAAGGTTAGCTGAAATTTTCAACTGCATCTGCCCCTTGAGCAGTCCCTGGACATTGGCGGAAACAGAGGCCATACTCAGGTCTAGCGCAGGGAGTAATCGCACCGTCAGTTAAGGGCGCCCCGAGGGGGAGCGGGTGAGTGTGAACATACCCGAGAGGCATCTGCTCCTACAGGGGCCACTTTCCCGGATTCTCTGCTAGTAGACGGGTATACAGTCTTCTTTTCCATGGTCCGAGTGGGGGACAACTTGTACAAGACATTCTGAAGAGGGTAGGCAGGAGCTACACGAGGACAGGTATGATAGGCTAGAGAGTTACAGTATAACAGCCAGAGGGACAGGTAGCAAAGACGGAAAAAGTAGGGCGAGCAAGAAGTTGGGAAGAACACATTTCCATTAAAATATGGCCCGGGCAATCCACAATCTCAAAATACCACCATACTTTCCTCATGTGCATAGAAGGAACCCCATGTTAAAAGACTCTCACACTCAATGTTCGAGAGTCCAGTTCATTTCAGGAGTTCAAAACTTGGGCTTTGGAGCCAGAGAGACCTAACACTGTCACCTAATAATAACTGGATCACCTTGGGCAAGTTACTTAACCTCTCTAAATGTCAACTTCCTTGTGTGAAAAGACTTAACAAAGCAGACCTGAATACTGTCACTGTTTTGGAAAGACCTGCTTACAAACTTGGTCCTTGGTTGGCACCTGGGAATAGATTTCAGGAGGGTTCACTCGCATCATTCAGTAACGAGTAGCTCACTGTACCTAAGCTGCTTGAACAAACAATATGACTTCTGCTTTCCTTCTCAGAGTCTGAAACTTGGGTATGTGACTGGCAGGGGGTGCTTATGTGACTGGTCCCCAATAAAAACCCTAGGTACATGTCACAACTCATTGCTGGGAGAATGTGTCCTGTGTCACTATCCTGGGACTCTGGAAGCTGAAAGCTAGTCTTCCCCAGACTTTGTTCCATGAAACTTTTCCCTTTGCTAATTTTGCCCTGTAGCCTTTCCCTGTGATAACTCTCTTCCCTTAGAGAATCATATCTCTCTTCTCAAAATAGGAATACTTCCTACTTCCTGGGAATTTTTTATTTGTTAAAGGAATAACTCATATACCATAAAATTCACCCTTTAATAGGATATTCACAAGACTGTGCCAACCATAAATACAGTCTAACTCCAAAACATTTTCAATACCCCCAAAAAAACCCCCGTACCCATTAAACATTCACTCCTCTTTCCCCCCTCCCCCATTCTCTAGCAACTACTATTCTGGATATTCCATATAAATGGAATCATACAATTTGTGGCATTTCTGTGTCTGGCTTCTTTCATTGAGCATAATGTTTTCGAGGTTCATCATGAAGCATGAATCAGTAGTTCATTCCTTTTCATAGCTGAATAATATTCTACTTTATGGATATAACAAATTTTATGTATCAATTCACCTGTTGATAAGCATTTGGATTGTTTACCCTTTGTGGCTATAATAAAAAATGCTGCTGAAAGCATTTATGTACCAGTTTTGATGTAAACATGTTTTCAATTTCCTTGACTCTATACCAAGGGTGGAGTTGCTGGGTCATATGGTAACTGCTGAACTTCCTGAGGAACTTGGCCAGACTGTTTTCTAAACTGACTGCACCATTTTCATTCCCACCAGCAATTTCTCTACACCCTCGCCAACACTTATTTTCCCTTTCTCTTTGAATTTTAGCCATCCTGGTAAAATGTGAAGTAGTATCTCATTGTGATTTTTTAAAATATTTTTTAATTTATTGATTTGAGAGCAAGAGAGCAAGAACGAGAGAGAGAGAGAGAGGGAGAGATTGTGTGAGTTTTTGTCCACTTATTTATGCATTCAACTGGTTGATTCTTGTATGTGCCCTGACCAGGTTCCAACCTGCAACTTTAGTGTAGTGGGACATCGCTCTAACTAATGGAGCTACTCAGCCAGAGCCTCATTGAGACGGATTACCATTTCCCTAATGACTAATTATGTTGAGCAGCGTGTCATGTACTTATTGGCCTCGTATATCTTCTTTGCAGAAATACTACACTCAGAAGTAGGTAGAGAACTATAGGTCATTCATATGACATCTCACTGAATACACTATCTTAGGGACGGAGACCAGACTTACCTAACATGGACACAGTGTTGCTGATGTACAAACAAAGGGTGCCATCCCTCATTAATCTTGCCATGGTGATCTGACCCACTTCGGTCAAGTAAGGGCTTTGGTGAGATGGCCCAGTGCTTCTCAGGCCAGCATGAAGGTCTGATGGGTCCCGAGAGTCTGCTGTCCTAACACACTCCCAGGTGATGCCAATGCCGCAGGTCCACACACTAGCCCTTATGCAGCGAGGCTCCAGACATTTATTAAGCTCTCTTCCTGTGCCAATCACTGTGCTACCTCATTTAATCCTCATGACGATTTAAAATAACTTTGTTTTATAGGTGAGGAAGCTGAGGCCTAGAGAGGTTAACTAACTTACCCAAAGTGGTAAAAAGTGGTAAGTGGTAGCGTTGGTTATAGGATTCCAGAGACTGTGGTTTAAAGGCTACTATGTCAAACTGTCTCTTAATAAAAGACCACTAACCTCCATAGCTCATGATCCACATGCCTGCTATGATAAATTAACGTACTCACCTTTGTGTCATTTAAAAGAAAAGAAATATAGCAAGAGCAAAACACTGGTAGGTAGAAAATGTTATTAACAGTTGCAGATCTTTCATGAAGCCAGCAAAAGCGAAGCAAAATACAAACATTGAGGAATAATTCAGAGACTGACCGATGCCACCTTGGAAATTGTCCTTAGTGTCACCAGCTTGGCCTCTTTTACCTGCTTCTCTGGCCTGCTCAGAGAGCGTAAGTGTACTTCTGCTTCTGGCTAAAGAAGCCTGGGTGGGTGTCAACAGTCGCATAACAAGAAAGTTTTCCGTGGGAGAAATGTGCATGCGATGAGCTAAGGAATGGAATCGAGTAAAAATTTTAAAAAGCAAAATAAAAACAAAATGAAATGAAATGTTTAAAACAACACAACACCTGATGCAAATTAACTTTTGGGGTAGTAGAATGAATGTGGAGAATAAAAATATGCTAACACAGGATGGCTTCAGAGTTTGTCATACTAAAATAAAACAAACTATGTGTTATTTAGAGTGTGAAAGAGTGCGTTAATTCTCTTGGAGTGCCAAAATTCATTCAATATGCGATTACAGTATTACCTGTATCACTGTAAGAGAATTGGCCCATCTCCCATGACTTGCTACGGACTCAAGAAATGATTTATTCACTAAGTAGATCAAACGTTGAAAAAAAAAAGATTACCTCTACAAAACATTTGTTTTTGGTCCTCTGTAAAGAAATATTTAAATACAGATTTTACTAATGTGTAGTAAATATGCATCCATTCATACTTTTTCCATATAAATAAGGGCAAAATCAAATAAGCACAAAAATTAAAATAGTCAAGTGATTATCAGCTTGAATGGAAGCAAGAATATTTATGATCCAAAATTCAGTCACTTAAATATCATTCTGATGGTTCTGGAATATATTACAAGGTAAGGAATTAATTTTTCCATTACCTTGTATTCTTTGGGTACCCAGTAGCTAGTAAATGGTTTTGGGATTAAAAATTTCAATTTATAATTCACGAGCAGATAATTTAGCTGCCAGGAAAATGACATACTGATATCTTTTCATATTAACTAATGCAAATATGAATTTCACGTCATTTGTAAGCATGTGAATTTGGGAACATATGGAATCTACTCACTAATAAAATAGCTATATAGAGTTAAAAGCATGTAGATGTTTTCTTATCCAGCTTTTCATTCAAGGTTTCCAGTGCTTACCCGTGAACTACATCAGAGATCAGCCACATTAACATTTACAGGTCTCTGATATACATGACAGGCCTCTGTGTTGGAGATGCAAGGTCAATGCTATTGAAAAACAACCAGGAAGAGACACGGGCTTCTTCCAAGTCACAAACATCCTTCTGCTAGCCCTCTGGTGATGACTTGATGTGTCAAATACACCACTGGCACCTGTTTCATGACGCTTTAAAACACAAGTCTGATGCACAGACAGCTTCCCTACCTTCCTTAACTTACTCTGAAAGGCCTCAGCTTGGACTCTTTAATGGCCTACCTGAGTCTACTGAACTCTGGAAGTTTTGAATCTATTCAATTTCTGGCACTGGCACACGTTCTCTACGTATCTCCCAGCTCAAAGCGGAGTGCATCCTCTTCCTTTTTAAAGGCTTGATATTCTGGACTGTTGGGCAGGTCTGCAAACCACAGGTAGCAGCAAAGCCCCATTTTTTTTCACACATCTGAGTCTCTCATGTACCTCTGCTGCTTCTGAGTGATCAGTGATATCTCATCAATAACTGGGCAGTTACTGTTTTACTGGTCCCATCTGCCCACTGGCCAATCATTGGAAGACGGAACAATCTTTCAGGCAAGGAGAACAATATTCATTCCTGTCTCTATACAGCCATGACCCGGCTCTCAAGGGTGATGCCACTTTCCAAAGTCCCATTAGTGAGGCCCTGGGGCTCTCACATTCACACCACAAGACAAAGATAATGGAGGTATTTGCAGAAAGCTCAAGAGGGGCTGCCACAAAGAAGGCCAACATCACAGACATTAAGATGCTCACACTGAAAGAAGAAAACCGGAAAGATCACATCTACAACATGCTCACTTGCCTCGTTCTGGGGAATACGATATTGCCGCAGTGGATGAAGACAGGCGCTTACTCATGGGAGTCTCCGTCTGCTTTGGCAAATTCATAGTTGATGTCGAAAGTTTGTCACATGCTGCAGAGAGACGCATTGAAGACATTGGTACCTACAGCACTGCAGACTGAGAAACACATAATCCAGCGTTCTTCCTGTTCTCTTCCACATGCCTTCTCAGCCATGGTGATGCGGCACACTGCTTCCAGCATCCTTCTATCTATCTAGCCTCCCTAGACACGCCCAGGCCAGCAGCCATCAGTCTGAAGCATGATGTTCTCTTTTACTTCTTAACTCTGTTCTCCTTGATTTCATCCAACCTCACTCATCTCAAAAGCCATGCTAATTTCGCCAGCAAATCACTCATTTCCTTGTGTCCAGGGGCTTTTATTCCTTATATTCAGACCACAGAAAGACAAAATAAACCTGGACTCAAAGACAAATCACCACCAAAAAATGTTCTATGGCCTAACTGAGTCTGCATAAGCTGAAATTGGACTTTTCCTGAAGGTTATTTATAGCTCAGGTTGGAGAGAAAAGTCATTTGTAAGGCAAGGAACTCTAGTTTGGCAGAACAACCTTCAGTCATTGGTTTCTTTCTTGAAATGGGGTCACAATGGCCTTTTCTCAAATGTTTTGATTGCTCATGGTTAGGTGTGGTGTTCTTAATTTCCAGCTGTTATTTTAGGGTGGTTTCTAAAATGAAACCCGTACAGCAAATGAAGAGGTACAGACAGTGCCCTGCCAAGCCATATTGGACCTCAAGGCAAAGGAAAGATGTGTGCCCTGGCTTGAAAGGAAGCAAACTCACCAATAAGATTTTCAGAATCCACTCCCTCTGCTCATGCTTTCCAATGAGAGAATGCTATGCTTGACCAAGTGATGATTGTAAAAAAAATTTTAATTGACTTAAGCTGAAGTAAAATTATAATCCATTCTGTTTGGGTATTAATAAAGTATTTAAACAAAACTGTGAGTTTTACTACACCTGCTTTTCAATCTTTTTTTCAGTATTTCTGCAACTATTTTAATGTTCTAAAAAAATTAACTATTGGAAATTGCATCGAGCCATGTAGACAGATAGGGATACAGAGTTCCCCCTTTGCCTCAGGCTCCAATATGGCTCAGGATGGCACTGCTTTTTAGAAATTTGATATTATCTTGATACAGTCAGACTTTGGTGCCCTCTTAAACCGTGTGCCTGAGTTGAGTATCCTGGCTTCACTCTGGCCTGGGCTCTGGGTGCAATTCCCGAGGGGTAACAATGATCAATTCTTTATCAATGAAAGGCCGGTGCCCATACTCCAGTTCACTCGGCACATGCAGCAAAGCCTGCACTACTCAGTAACACCAATAACTATTATTCTCTGTCAAAGGAATGCTGGAAACCAAGGATACTTATTCCTACTGCTATGAAGTGACATTCTGCATGGGTGGTAAATAGTGCATCCCCTGTACCTCTTGGTTTTTCTTTGTCAGCCAAACATGGGTTGAATTTCTAAAGTTTTGCTAATTCCCAGGCCTATTTCCAAAGCAGAGAGCCTATCAGAGAGGTGAAATCACGAACACAGCCAATGGACCTCCTTGCTTGGATCCCCAGTGTTAGTACTGATAAACTCTCCACCATTCCCTCTCAAACACCTCTCCAGGAACCAACCCATGGCATCAACACCCAGAAACCCAGAAGCGACTGAAACGCAACAGTACTTAATGCCCACACCGATGACCAATGAGAATGTGAAATATCTGAATGTACAAAAGTCAAACATTGACAAGATTTTCAAGGCAGAAGTTGGTGAGCTAGGATGAAATGTCTCCCGGGCACTAGGGTGCAAGGCATGCACAGCTCTGCAATGACAGGAACAAAGAAATATGAGCATGTCATTCCCATCGTTAGGAAAAAAAATTCTAAGGGGTCAGACTAAGAAAGCAAGTATAAAAGAGCGTGAGACAGACACGGTGATGGAGGCGGGTGATCAGAATAGTCATCACAAGATGCCACGGCATGGTGATGCTCGGATATACCATTGGCGGACTCGACGGCGGCAGTGGTCGCTGGGTCAGGAGGGAGGGTGCTGGCTGCTAAACCTACAGGAGGGGGTGGAGTGTTTTCTGATTCACCTACACAGCAAAAAATCAGAGCAAAGAGAGGTAAAAGAAGAAGCCCCAATTTCTGGTTGACTTAAGTTTCTACTTAAGAAATTAGAAAAAAGTAACTGAAATGGGTTGATTTCTCAAAAACAAAGTATATTCACTGATAAAAGGTTAAACGCACGATACAGCAAAGTCAAGAAACTGTAATATACATGTAAACCCATTCGCTTTCAGAAAGAGCCAGTACACAACTCCTATATAATAGATGACAAAAGGTGAGACACTGAAAGGGAAAATGTCACCCAGACTGGTAGCAATCCACACATTAAAGATTTGAAAATTTAAAAATGAGTGTGAACTGGATAATGAAATATATGTCATGCTGAAACAAAATTGAAAGAGCAACAAAAATTAATGATGGGGAGGGAAAACCCCTAGCCCCCCTTTTAGAGGAAAACTTGCTCAGCCTTTGCTGCCTCCTGCCATTGACCTTCCCCGAAAATCACATCATCCTTGGGCTTGCCAGGTGGATCCAGGACACCAGGCTCTGCATTCAGCTTTTCTTTTGCTTTACCTCACAGCCCAGTTATTATGTCGAATGCTGTTTGCTAAGCAAAAAGAATGCACAGATCCCCTTCAGGAGAAACGCATACATAGGAAGCTTGGCAGTTGGAAACATCACACCTGAAAAAAGTATCTGCAGATTGCAAAGCATCCCCCAGATCGTGCAGGCTGCGCTCAGGATCTCCCGCCTGCCCTGGGTTCTGCAACACAGGGACAGCATTCAACTCACCATCACGTCCTCCAGGCCCCGTAGTCTGCAATGCTGCCCCCCACGCATACCGCTTCTTCAACTCCAGCTGGTAGGAGCGCTCCATGGACCGACGCAGCATCGCCTCCAGCCGTTCCTGCCAGGTAGTGCAAGGGAGGGCCAAATTAACCCACCAGCCTCAGTGCTGCGGGGAGCTACCAAGTGGGGCTCTGTGCTCAGCACCCAAAACCCAGGCACCCATGCTCTCAGCCACACCAGAACCTTCCCGGTGGATGGACAGTAAATAATGTGGCTGGTGAGATCCCAGTCCCAACAGCGCATCTCTGGGAAAGGCTGCTGCAGCCAGGCCTTGATTTGCTGAAGAAGAATGCCAGGCAAGTGGTAACCCCTTGGGGCCTGTTTCAAGTCACAGGCTGCACCATCTAGGAGAACTGGAATTGTGCTTAGAACCAACCGAATGGTCTTTAGTTGAAATGCATGGAACATTCTCATTTGAGAGCATTTAAATTAAAATATAACTTGAGTTTTATATACAGCCTTAAGCCTAACTTTTTGGGGTGCTACATGACTGAGATTTATTTTCCAAAGCCCTGTTCTCATTTTATCATTTCTTAAAGGGGGGTCAATTATTTTGTATACTGTAACGTTTTTCTGCTGTGTAGTTTTGGGGGAATAATGCTACATATTTCAAAATTTAGAAGGCAAGAGTAGGAACCCTCTGGCTACAAAATAAAGTATCAGTGCATTCCCAGACTTAGATGGGAGGAGGGGAGAAAGAACTAAACATTTTGTAGCCAGAAGAGAGAAAGTGCACTTCCTTCTTAACAGAGTATTTATGAAAAGCCCTCTCCTGTATTAATCCAACTGTCACTTTCATCAGTTGGGCCTGGCTGTGGGCAAGTAAGTATCTCCTAGGTGCTGGCATTCCAATTCTATAACGGCACTGCAAGTACCAACGGCTATCCCTGCCTTCCATGGAGAAGGCCAAAGCAAGGTAAACAGTTACACTGACACCCTTCCACCCTCACGATACCTACCCAGAGGTGCCCCAGAAACTGCGCCAATCCTAGCCTGACTCCAAAATAAAGATATTTTTTATTTCTGGCTTTAAAAAGAAAGCCAAATTAATTTAGGACAGCACCGACTGAGTAACTGTAAGGATCAGAGAAAGGCTTCCTTATTTTATTCACTAGAAACTCAGAAAAAGTCACTTAGGAGGTGCCTGGACCTATCCTTTGTCTACACCAGAGGGATGAGTTGAGCATCCTCCACATCTCGGCCTCTGCAAAATTTCTCTCTGAATGACCCTTTGCTAAGAGATAGTCTCTCCAGGGACCTGAAAGCAGAAAGGGCATTTTGTTTTCCCTCCTGTGAATCTCAGATTCAAATTTGCTCTAGTTTTTGGCTGAGACTCTATAATCATGACTGTACATTTCCTGGCAGAGTCCTGTCCTCACAACCCTGGCCCATTAAATTCTGACAGCCAAGCCCTGGGGTCTGTCTGAAAAAAGCTGGGGGCATTGGTGGACTTCAGTATCTTGACTATTGGACGGTTGAGGTATGGTTGTTCAAGACTGGGCTGAATAGAATTTCATTATATGAATTTAACACAAAGAATTTTAACCCATGATCGAATTTAAGTGCTGAAACCCTGCACCCAAGACTACATTTAGCATTGGTTCATTTCCCTTTTCTTAGAGGTTTACACAGGTTAGTATCTTTCTGTTCCTTCATATGGCAAAACGGAAAAAATCCTAGATTTGGAGTCAGGAGATATGGGTTGAAATGACATCTATGCCTGCCAGTTTTTAGTCCTGTCACCTTGAGTTAATTAACATCCTTGGGCATTTACGACCAAAGTCTCTGGCAATGTTGGTGCTGCTGGTCCTGGGGCTACACTTCCAGAAGCACTGGTTAGAGGAAAGGTTGAATGTGGGAGAACATTTGACAAAGTTCAGTCACATCAGAAGAACAGTACTGATAAATATTCGAGTCGCATACCACATACCTCAATTCCTGCCAAGCCCTGGTTCTTGTCGCGCCAATCGATAGATGGGAAAAGGGCAAGACAGATTCTTGTCCCTAGAATGTCCCCTATTGGGAGGGCCTCAGTATAAGGAAGAAATAAGGGGACCCCACCCATATCCCCTTGAGCTCCAGATCTGCCTGGATGAACTCAAGAGAAGAATCACGACCATGATGAGTCACAGGGCCTGGCCTGGGCACTGCTACCCAGCCAGCCAGCTCTGGTAGGAGAGGAGGGCTGGCTAGGTCTTTCCCAATGCCCCTACTACAGGGATTGTGATGACAGTGTGAGACAAGCCTCTGAATGGTCCTCAGCTGCGCTCCATAGAGGATCCTGCTCTCTACAAACAGACGTTCACCTCTGACCAGAAGGCCACGTAGTCATCATGGCCGCACATCGGCCAATGCCTGTAAGATAGGCCCAGCCCTCAGCTTAGTGAGGTTTTTGTTCAGGTTGAGTTTAGAAGTTTGTCATTTTGACACTCAGCTTGGTGGGTCTCGTTAGATATCAATCAATGATAGTACAAAAAGTTGTGATGTGTCAAAATAACTTCCAGAGACGCAGCTACTCATCACGAGAGGCCTTTCCTGGTTATGCGTGTAGCACAAGGCATGGAGTTGGCTTTGCCAACCCCATTTTCCAAGGCCTGCAGTTGGGAAGCCACCCTTCCAAGTGCGGAACAGGTGATCGCACTGTGTTGTCAGCCCTAACCCAGGCGGGTGACAAGGGCTTGTTCCAGAAACTTCATTCTTAGGGTATGAGAGGGTTGGAGAAACCCTCCTGGGGGAAATGGCAGCCTCCACTGAACGCTGGGCTGCCCCTTCCCTGGGACAGGCCTGACCAGCCTGCAGCCCTCCCAGCCCTCCAGCCCCCAGGAGCCAGGCTGTCTGTGGAGCTCACTTCTCCACTGGCAGGTAGGAGGCCTCCTGGCAGAGCCTGGTGCTCGCCCACACAGACACGAAGTTACCGAGAGTGGCAGCATGGCAATCCCAGGGACCTGGTGCCAGGGCTGGGGGAGAGGGGGAGTCAGTGGGCCTCTTATGAGCTGCTAATATCAGACCCACAAAAGCATAACTTGGGGGGCAACCCCAACACTTTCCAATAAGCAAGAGAAGCAGAATGCACTGCAGTGGAATGAACCCCTGCAGAGGCTTCTCCCTGGGTGGAAGAGACAGAGCGTGACAGAAGGAACTGAAATGTGCCACAGCCGTGTACCAGACACTGATCTCTAGTGAAGCATGGGACCGTTTGCTGTGTACACTTGTCCACTGTCCCCCAAGATCACCCACAAGGACGCCGAATAGGCCTCTGCACAGGCGGTTGGCAGGTGAGCCTGCGCGTGTAAGTCCCCAGGCTCCGCTGGGCTCTCCCAGGGCGCTGAGGGTGGGAGCAGGTGGCAGAGGGAGGCTGCGGCATCCTGGGTGTTGCTACGTTTCTACACAGGCGCAGGAGGCCCAGATCTCAGCCCTGCCCTGTGTGTCTGGGGAGAAGAGGGAAGCAGTTTGGCCTGTGTTTATGCTGACAAGGGCCAGGCAGCGTCCCTCGTTCCCCACTATCGCCATATTAGCGATGAAAGCGAGCACACAATGCAAATAAAAAATCAGCCGGATGTGCAACCACTAAAGATTCATTGGCATCAGGGCCAACCATCTGACATGGAACTCCCTCATCTGCAAGAGCAGGAGGCTGAGAGCTTGATTTAAAATGCCTCAGGCACCCTGGCTGGTGTGGCTCAGTGGATTGAGCACCGGCCTTCCAATCGAAGGTTTGATTTCCAGTCAGGGGCACATGCCTGGGTTGCGAGCTGGGTCCATGTCGCAGGTGTGTGAGAGACAACAGATTGATTTATCTCTTGCATGTTTCACTGCCTTTCTCTGTCCATTCCCCTCTCTCTAAAAAAATTAATAAAACCTTTAAAAATAAAGTAAAATGAAACGCCTCCTACACCACTGATCAATAAGCAACAGGACAGACAGGGGAGGGCCTCCAAGGTGGCCCCTGGGACACTGCAGGTATGCCGCAGGCTCAGGAGTTCGCACCTGCCCTGGAATCAGCAAACCCGCAGGATGTGAGGGTGGAAATGGATGACAGGCAGAATATGGGCGAGTCCAGGAACTCTCGACACACTTGCAGGCTGGGAAAGGCGAGATCTGTCCCAGGTTACTGAAGCGACCTCGCATGCTGTGGCTTTTTTTTTTTTTTTTTTTTTAAGTCTACAGACTTTGCGCCATAATGTTTTCTGGGTAGCTCCCTCTTGCCCTGGCTTCAGCTGAGGTCAGCTGAAGTCACTGAAGGGAATCAAACATGTCTGAGCGTTACTCTGTGTGAAGTGTGTTGCTGGGCACTCTCACAAAGTTACCTCCTTTAATTCCTGCGGTCGCCTCTGTTTTGGGTTGAGGAGACGAGTTAGAGGGTTCTGAGGGGCAGGTTGCTACCTGCTGCCTAGTGGCAGAGGCTGGACTCACTTGGGCCGCAGACAAGCGGCACAGTGACCTCGCTGCAGCCGGAAACAGCGAGCAGTGGCTAAGGCCCTTTGCTAAGACCTTCACTTGCTAAGAACAAAGAAATCACCGTGTCAACAAGTACTTTGTAGGCGAAGATGAGTGTAATTGAATGTGTGTGCACATGTTCACGGTTTTTAAATTAAAAAAAAAAAGGACGGGGTAAAGATACATCATGATAAACAATTCAGGGCTTTAAAAAATACTGAATTTATACAGCAACATTTCTGTATCCTGTAGTGTTGGCAATTAATAAACCTCTATGTTCACACTAAATGATGAGTCAGTATACCTTATGAATAAAAAATTATAAAAATGGGGTAAATGTAATACTACAACAATAAATTAATGTTAAAAAGCTATCACCTGATACAAGGCTAGGACTACACAGTTGAAATATACTTGCCAAGAAAACCTATACCCCAAATATGCTTTCTAAATATATTTTCAAAGTTTAGTAATAAAATACTCTGTAGGGGTTATATGAATATTCCATTTCTTTTTTAAAAACATAACTGGACAGAAAGGATGATTAAAACAAGGAACTACATTAAACTTTAAATTTACTAGCATCTTTGATTTGAAAGTGGACCAATTTGATTTTCCAACAGTGCATAACAGCAGGATTAAGTTCTCTTCCACCCTCATGGTCCTTCCTCGTGCCTCATGTTTGCCCTGCAGACTCAGGCCCCAGCGTAACCCCCAGGTTTATATCAACCAGCACCTACCCATAATCCCCTCTGAGTCCTATGGTCAGAAATGGTTCATTTGCTGTGTGTCTCAGGTCACACAGCAAATGAAAAGCTGAAGTGAATAGATAAGTCTCTATTCCTCATCTAATGTTGCTTCCACTGTATAGTGTCAAGTTGCTGAAAGAAGGCATGAAGGGCCACTCAGGAGAGAGTTTAGGAGCAGATCACTCTTGTACCAGCAGAACGTGGCAGGACATACAGGTGCCCCAAGCATCCAGCCCTGTGTCAGCTGCTCAGATGGCCTGGGGGTCCCAGGACCTTACCCCATCCTCCTGGAGCTTCTGTCTCCTCTTCTCTTCCACGGCAGCCCTCTTCTGGTCCTCCCGGCGCCTCTGCTCTTCCAGTTTCCGCCATCGCTCCTCCATTTGCTTTTCATACTGGAGCTTGGCTCTCTTCTGTTTCTCAAGCAACTGCTGCTCGCGGGCAGCTGCGGGAAGAAAACCAGAAGAGAGGTGGCATTACCAGAGTGCTTTACACTGTTTGCTTTAAGGCCAAAAATGCAGAAGCAAAAGTGAGACAAAAAACAGAGCCCAGTGGGCACTCAGGCTGCAGCGACTGAGATGAAGGGTTCTGGCACCTCTGTCACTAGCTGCATGACCCTGGGCATGCTAATCACATAATCCCTTTGGTTCCCTCCTCTGTGACATGGGGACAGTCACATCTGCAACATCACAGTGCTGTGAAGCTCGAATGAGACAATGCTTGGGAAGTGTACAGCAAGTGCCCCCACACATGGCAGCTACGACTATCATTGTTATCCTCCAGTCACTCTTGTTGTCCTGGGTAAGCTATACACTGGTTGAGAAACGAGAGTTTTAGGGTCTGTTCATTTAAACTGTGCACATACCTCGCACCAGTCACCAAGTGAGGCAAGGGGATAAACACATGATCAAGACTGGCCTTCCTCACAAAATAATGGATAAAGAGGCTTTAACTCCACCTGGCCCAGTAAGGGATGGGTTCCTTGGAGGGTGCAATGCCTGAGTTGACCAGCAGGAGGCAGTTACGGAGAACTTGAAAGTTCCTCATTTGTCTCCACTCAGGGGACAAATCACCATCAACCTACTTTATAGGACCCTGTGGGGACATGGCCTCTTATCCATCTAAAGCCTGCATGCGGTAAGAAAGCCTTTCTCAGTTGGGTTCCTCACCTTAACACAGATAATGTCTCAACTGGCCCTCCTAGATGCCCCAGAGAGAGCACCTGTGTAGTGCATACAGTGGCCACCCGAGGAGCAGGGGTGGCAACTGCTTCTCCAGTTCTCGTTCTGCATGCTTTCCACAGCTGCTAGCACACTGCCTAGAGCACAGCACATGTTCCATGTTTGTTAGGTGAGGAAAGGAACTATTCAGATAATCACCAAATTGTGAATGTGCCAGTGGCAATGTGAGGAAAGACTCCGTCATATGTCCACTTGCTTGGACCTAGACTGCCGAAGTGCACAACTTACCAAGACATTTAGCTCGTTCTTCCCGTCTTTCTCTAGCCAGCCTTTGTCTCTCTTCGCATCTCAGAAAGCCCTCCATGGCTACAAGAAAGAAAACACGATGAAATGTTTCTTTGTTTTCCCTACCTGCTGAGTGCCAGGGGCCGCTGGGCTCATGCTTGGCTCTGGCCCATGGACACATCACCCACTGCCATTGCTTCATCCTCGGGGGCGCAATCCGTCACCCTCCCCGACACATGCAACCTGCCCCACACCCGGCTGCCAGGTCCACCCACCCACATCAGCTCCCCAGAACCAAGCCCTTTCCCTAGTTTTCTGTCCCCCCAGCCTGGCCCTGCAGGGATCAGAACATATAACAGTGACTGGGAGCCATGGCAGTGTGCAGAAAAGCCCAGGAGGCCTCTCTCAGCCTGGCTCCCAGGGGAGGGGAGAAGCCAGAAAGTAGACATGATTATCACACCAAGGGAACACTGTAGTTTCCGTATGTGGCCAATGGTGTGGGACACACACAAGCTCCTCAGGTGAACAGTGAGAACCGAAACCCTCAACATTGATGTTGGTTCTGCAGCTACAGGCCTGGACTTCAGGGCAGGCATGGGAGCAAGATAAACACTGGATTGCCACGATTCCCTTAACCTGCATCTGCTTTTGCAGCCTGGATCACAGATAGGGGAAATCCATATTTGAATACCACTCCTGTTTGGTTTCAGTTCATTCTTAATCATTACAATGCTACCAGCAACATGAATGCCATCAAGAACTTCAAGGCCCAACTTCTCACCTTACCACTGCTGACCCCCACAACTGAACCCCAAACTCTCTTCCCAGCTTGACCTCAACACCGCCCCTTTCTCCCACACACCTTCCACATGAAACCACCCCTTCTCCACCACCCTACCTATTTAAACCCCACCCACCTTCAAGACCCCACAGGTTCTGCAGGCCCCAGGATGCTCTGTGCTCCCCCATGACGGAGGGAACCTAATTTATCCTGCTTGAATGTTATTTTCCTCTAATTTGGTCTCCCTGGGGACAGAGAAGCTACAAAGCCAAGATGGCTTCCACATCACTGGGTCACCCACCTCAGGCCACCACCCTGTGCCCCACAGTAGCCCCAAGGGTCACAGTGATCGAAGGCAGCAGTGGGAGGGGAGCAGGGAGATAAAACCAGGTTTCTCCTTTCTCTAAATACTTTCAGGCTCTGCCTGTACCTTGAGGTTGATTAATAGGAATACATTCTGGCCCTAGCTGGTGTGGCTCATGAATTGAGCGCCAGTCTGTGAACCAAAGGGTCACTGGTTCAATTCCCGGTCAGGGCACGTGCCTGGGTTGAGGGCCCGGTCCCCAGCTGGGGGCCACGAGAGGCAACCACACATTGATGTTTCTCTCCCTTTCTCCCTCCCTTCCCCTCTCTCTAAAAATAAAGTTTAAAAATCTTTAAAAGAAAAAGATAACGTTCCATGTGACAAGCTACAAAGAGAAGTCTAGGTACCCCAGGCAGATGTGTGTGCCCTAAGGACATACATCGCTCTGTATTACCCATGTCACACCACCCTCCAGGTGTTCATGGGCCTGCCCCATATCTAAGGTAGAGCTTAAGAACCACTGAAAGTGCCCTTTAAACAGAAAGGTAAAAAGCTGAGGGAAAAGGCACAATCACATTTGAAACTAAGCCACATTACCTCGAGGTCTTTCAAACAGAGTGCTGGCTATTCCACAGACATACATGGCTTTAGGCTGCCTCCTTGTGGGTACTTGTAAGAGAGACACCTTCAAATCATTTCCTTCCCACAGTCTTCCTGCATGGTAGCTCAGAGTCATCACCGTCTGTTTCATCATAATAGGAGATGACAACAGAGCAGTAACTAGGGAACCAGTGCACTGCCTGGATTACAATCATGATCCTCAGCTGATAGGTGCAGAAAGGGAGGCACAGAGAGGTTAATTAAGTTGTTTTCCGTCACACTGTCAGAAGTGGAGAAGTGGAAAAGCCAGATTTCAATGTAAGAATGTAACTCCAGGACCCATACTTTTTTTGTTTTGATTTAACTTACAATTTTTTAATAGTTAATTTTTTATTGTATTTTTCCCATTACCATTTATCTCCCTTATACCCTCTCCACCTCCACCCCCCACAATCCCCACATGGTTATCCATGTCCACGAGTCCTTTTCCTTTTTGGCTTGATCCTGCCACCCCCAATCACCTGCTCCCCACCAACAGCTGTCAGCCTGCTCTCTATCTGTAAGTCTGCCTCTTGCTTGTTAGTTCAGTTTGTTCATTAGATTCCACATATGAGTAAAATCACATGGTATTTGTCTTTCTCTCACTGGCTTATTTCCCTTAGAATAGTGCTCTCCAGGTCTATCCATGCTGTCCCAGAGGGTAAAATTTTCTTCTTTTTTATGGCTGAGTAGTATTCCACTCATCTACTGATGGACACTTGGGCTGCTTCCCTATCTTAGCTATCATAAGTAAATAGCGCTGCAATGAACATAGGGGTGCTTATGTTCTTCCGAATTCCTGTTTCAGGGTTCTTTAGATAAATTCCCATTAGTGGTATCACTGGGTCAAAAGGCTATTCCATTTTTATGGAATTTGAAGGTGTCCTATACTCTTTTTTCCTCAGTGGCTGCACCAACAGGACCCACACCCTTACACCGCTTTCCTATGTGGCTCCCTAACAAAGGAGGAAATGTAACAGCCTGATCTTAGTGCACATGAATGAAAGCTGTGACCCAGTATCCAAGGTAGGCAACAAACCCCATCCGTGTCCCAGGAATGAGCGGGAATGTGGACAGAAGTGCAAGTCTAATTCATTAGAGCAGCACCAATAAGCACTACGGTGAGCCTAGCACTGGCCAGCGGGACACACACGTGGCTGCTGCCCAGGCAGACTGTTTCCTTGTAAACTGATGCTTTGGAAGTGCTTGCTCAAAGATACTTTAGGGAGGCTGATGGTGCTGCGTGGGGAGAAGGGTGGTAGCCAGAGAACCCTGGGGACAGCTGTGGCAAGCCACTCCGTCTCGTCCCACTGAGGAGGGTAAAGGGACTCAAACAGCCCAACATGGGTAAACCTGGAGTCTCCGTGCTGCTATATGGCAGCCATGGGCCACGGGAGGCTATGTAAATTTAATATAATCAAAATTAAATGCAATTAAAAGCTTAGTTCCTCAGCCCTGGCTGGTGGCATAGTGGATAAGGTGCCAGTCTGCGAACCCAAAGGTCGCAGGTTTGATTCCCCAGCCAGGGCACGTAACCAGATTGCAAACCAGGTCTCCAGCCAGGTCTGTGGCTGGAAGCAGGTGAAACACAACCATACATTGGAAAAAAAAAGCTTAGTTTCTCAGTCACACTGGGCACATTTCAGGCACTTGCTAGCCACATGAGGCTGGTTGCTCCTGGACAGGACAGCACTGAATGAGCAGCCTGGAGACTCAGTCCTGTACTCTCCCTTCATGTTGAGCTGCTCTGGGACACGTGTATAAGGAAGCTCTCAGAGTTCAATCAGGGTTGAGTTTTGCTGAGTAAGGCTGGGGTAGGACCTCATCCTTCCACACAGCATCTGCTTCTCCTGATTCAAAGAATTGTCAAGCACTCCAATGACAAGGGAAACAAACACAAAAATAAACAAATTGGACTATATTAAACTAAAAGCTTCTGTCCAGCAAAGGAAACCATCAACAAAATAAAAAGGCAACCAACTAAATTCGGGAAGATATTTGCAAATGATATCTTCAATAAGGGGTTAAAACCCCAAATTTGAGCTCTGGCTGGTGGTGCAGTGGATAAGGTGACAGCCTGTGAACCCAAAGGTCACTGGTTCAATTCCCAGCCAGGGCACATAACCAGGTTGCAAGCCAGATGTCCAGCCAGGTCCATAGCTGGAGGCAGGTGAAAGGCAACTATACATTGATGTCTCTCTCCCTTCCTCTCTAAAAGTAATAAATAAAATCTTAAAAAAAAAAAAAAAAACCCACCCTGGCTGGTAGCACAGTGGATAAGGCGCCGGCCTGTGAACCCAAAGGTCGCAGGTTCGATTCCCCAGCCAGAGCACATAAGCAGGTTGCAAACCAGGTCTCCAGTCAGGTCTGTGGCTGGAGACGGGTGAAATGCAACCATACGTTGATGTCTCTCTCCCTCTCTGTCTCTCTCCCTTCCCCTCTTTCTAAAAAAATGAAATAAAATCTTAAAAAAAAAATTTATGATTTATGAAGAACTCAGCTCAACAGCCAAAAAACAAACCTAAATAAAAATGGGCAGGGTTTCTGGCTGGTAGCACAGTGGATGGGCACCAGCCTGCAAACCCAAAGGTCGTTGGTTCAATTCCCAGCCAGGGCACATAACCAGGTTGCAAGCCAGGTCTCCACTCAGGTCCGTAGCTGGAGGCAAGTGAAAAGCAACCATACACTGATATCTCTCTCCCTCTCTGCCTCTCTCTCTTCCCCTCTAAAAATAATAAATAAAATCTTTTTAAAAAGTGGACAGGGAATCTGAATAGACATTTTCCCAAGGAAGATGTACAAATGGCCAACAGGTATATGAAAAGATGCTCCACACCACTAACCATCAGGGAAATGCAAATCATAAAACCACAGCGAATGCCACCTCACACCTGTCAGAATGGGAATTATGAAACAGGAAGTGTTGGAGGTGATGTGGAGAAAATGGAACCCTTGTGCACTGTTAGTGGGATTATGACTTGGTGCAGTCACTGTAACAAAAAATGTTGCCTCAATTTAAAAAAAAAACCATTGTCAAGCAAACATTCCCAGACTCGCAGTTTTACCTTTGAACCCTGAGGGAACAGGTAGAAAATGCTGTTTGTCAAGGGGCAGGGGGCGAGCCTATACAAGGGCATCATGACATGTCCTGTGGTAATGGAAATGTTCTCCACCTGGATGGCACCAGTGTCGGGACCCTGGCGGCAACAGTGTATTGTAGTGCCACAAATTGGCGCCGTGGGGTAAACTGGATAAAGGGTATATGGGGTCTCTGTGCTATTGCTTATAACTGTATATGAATCAGCAGTCATCTTAACATACAAAGTTTAATTTTAAAAAATTTGACCCAAGTGTGAAGCCCTGGGAGGGCTTCAAAGACAAAGAGGGAGCAGGAACCAAAAAAAAAAAAAGAGGAAGCAGAAGAGGTATCCTATCCAGAATGACAAGGGGCACCCATGCCAGAGGCACCCCTACCCCATTCTTGACGCAGTCCTGCTTCCCAGGACAACAGCACTGAGGTGACATGTACCCCAGAAATGGAGGCCTTTTTCTGGGCAGTTCATGCCTACAGGAAATGAGAACGAAGCAGGGACACTGAGCTGCTGAACAGCCATCCTATGTTAACAGAACGGCACACAGTTGCATGCTTCACTGATTTGCTCCTGCTTGCAGTAACTTCCTGTTCGCTGTCCTGGGGCTGCAGCAACACATTTTTAGAGACTAATTTGAAAATGAATTTTATTAGCCTGAGGTACTCTCCCACTAGAATATTGAGATGATATTAGTCAATTTTCACGGTACTAGTAATAAGCATTATTGAAACACAAAGTTTTCAGGGGAAGCCAGTTGTGTTCAACTTTTAAAAACTGATGGCATTAAATGAATTTTAAAGTACCCTTCCCAATCACACTTACTTCCGTGCAACTGCAAAGTCCCCGAAAAAGAAAAGGGACCAGAATGAAGGGCTCATGAATGGGAAGCCCAACGCTAGCTGGACTTCCCATTGATGATTTAAGTGCAGGGAGACCACTGGTTCTGAACTGTGGCCACACAACAGAATCACTTGAGAGCTTTGCAACTTACAGGTACCTGCATCTCCCAGGGGCTGACCTAGTGGACACAGGTGTGGCCAGGGTGTTTGTGCTTTCAAAGCCTCCACATGATGCTAAGATGTGGCAGCAGAACTGAGAACCATCCTTGGCCTGCTCCTCCCCCTGGAGCTGTACCAGAACTGCCCAGAGGGCTGTGACCCCAGGCTGCTGGATGGTGCCCCCAGAGCTTCTGGTGGAGTTGATCCTGTCCATGGCCTTCTTCCAAGTCCCCAAGTTACTGGCTTTACTGTTTCCTCTCACATATCCAGATGACAGATCTGGTTCCAGGAAAGCATTTTTTAAATTATATTTATTGGGGTAACATTGGTTAATAAATTTCAAGTATGCAACTTTATATGATACAACATCTGTACTCTATTGTGTGTTCAGCACTCCAAGTCTAGTGTTCTGTCACCATATATTTCACCCCCCTTCCCTTTGGTAACCACCCTTCTGTTGTCTGTATCCACGAGTTTATTTGTTTTGTTAGTTTTATTTTATGTCCCACATCTGAAACCATATGATTCTTGTGCTCTGTCTGATTATTCACTTAGCATAATGCTCTCAAGATCCATCTGTGTTGTCCCAAATGGTGACAGTTCATCTTTTTATGGCTGAGCAGTATTCCACTGTATATACTTCTTTTTTTTTTTTTTTTAAGATTTTATTTCATTATTTTTAGAAAGAGGGGAAGGAAGAGAGGAAGAGAGGGAGAGAGACATCAATGTATGGTTGCATTTCATCTGCCTCCAGCCACAGACCTGACTGGAGACCTGGTTTGCAACCTGGTTACGTGCCCTGGCTGGGGAATCGAACCTGCGACCTTTGGGTTCGCAGGCCGGCACCTTATCCACTGTGCTACCAGCCAGGGCTGTGTATACACTTCTTTATCTCGTTGTCTCTTGAAGGACAGTTGTGTTGTTTCCATGTTTCGGATTTTGTGAATAATACTTCAATGAACATAGGGATGCATATACTTTTAAGAACAAGTCTTTTCAATTTTTTTGGTATATACCCAGACGAGGGATTGTTAGATCATACGATAGCTCTATTTTAAATTTTTTGAGGAACCTCTGGACTATTTTGCACAGTGACTGCATCAGTCTACATTCCCACCAAGAGTGCAAGAGGCTCCTTTCCTCCACATCCTCACCAGCACTCGTTATTTCTTGTCTTACTGATAACTGCCATTCTCACAGGTGAGAGGTGGTATCTCACTGTGGTTTTGATTTGCATTTCCCTTATAGCTTGTAATCCAAAAAAGCATTTTTAATAGAATGCAAAGAAATGTGGTTCATTTGAGTGCAAATACCATATATCCCCATAAAGTACCTCTGCCACACAATCTGATGAGCTTTGTTATTACATTTTATAAAATTAGGGAGCAAAGAATGTTGGCAAGCTGAAAGAAAATGAAATTTGTCTGCCACCGTTTGTTAGAAAGGGGGGAGAGGATGAGAAACTGCCAATAAATAATAATGTGTTGTGATAAACTTACTGTGAGTGTGTGAAATTACGTATGTGAAGAACTACTCATTATGATAAATGCTCATTAAATGTTACTGGGTATTATTTTTAGCGGGGAGGTTATATTTCGAGATTACAGAAACGGACATTCAAAAAAGTCAAGTGACCCACCTAATGTGGAAGGACCCTCATGATCTCTCTGACTCTTTCATTGGCTGTGATTTCTCCTAGACTCTGCTGCTCTCTGGAGGGGGAGGAGGGGCAGCATCAGATTCAGATCAATAAAGGGCAGGAAGGTGGAAATTCCAGGAAGGGGTGGTGGTATATGCAAAACTCTGCTAGAGAATAATTGCCACAGCCTGAAATCTCGCTGAACTTCCTCGCTACCAGGAACTGAAAATCAATGGACAGGATCCAGAACCCCTTTCATCTTTGCCTGCAAATGTATTGTTTGTGTTCAGAAAGCATCAGGAGTTCCTACCTCCTATTTTCAATTAAAATCTCAAAACCAATTAAAATCCAAAAGGGTCAGTAAACCTTTCATTTAAATGTATTTCCTGGCGGGCTCAATCGTAGCTGCAGGTAGCTCCTGTCAGCATCCATCCACATACCTCAAGGATGACCACTTCAGTGCAGTGGACTGGGATGAAAACCGACAGCGCTAACAGCAAAAGATGCTCATCTGGCTGATTTTTCTCCAAAATGAAATTCATATCCATTAAAGGCACTCGGAGCCCTGGCCGGGTGGGTCAGTTAGTTGGAGAATTGTCCCATACACCAAAAGGTTGAGGGTTCAATTCCCAGTCAAGGGCACGTAGGGGAGGCAACCTGTCAATGTTTCTCTCTCTTTTTCTCCCTTCCTCTCTCTCTAAAGTCAATAAAAACATCCACAGGGGAGGATTAAAAGCCTAATTAATTAATTAAAGGTACGCTGAGAGTATTAATAAATCAACCCTTAATGCTGTTACAATCATACCAGTAAACAATGTACAAAAAAAAACCCCAAAGCCCTGAAAAGTACATTTAATGCCTGGTTAGCACTTTCAGAATCCCAAATCATGGACTTTTAGGGGTAAGAGCTCTGGGTGGCCCAATTCAACGCTGTCCTTGCTTCAGGATTGAGAGATGGTTGCTCCCTGTCCCCCCCCAGAAAGACTATCCTCCATTCTACTCACGCAACAGTGGGGCTCAGTCCTTGGGCTTTCGTTGTACAGACGCACAGACAGAGAATTCAGGTAGAAAAGATTTCAGGGCTGCAAGAAGTGATTCGGCTTTGATTACTGACAATGGAAAGGGGAGCAAAAGCTGTGTGAGGGGTGTGGAGAGAAAGAAGTGAGCCATGGAGGACAAGGAGCCAAGGCAGGCTGTCTGTAGAGACAATTATTCCTGCAAGTCGAGAGTTGAGCACTGGAAGGGGTTTCAAATGATTCTCAGAAGGTATGGGTATGGGGGTGTGTGTGTGTGTGTGCGCGTGTGTGTATAAAACACTGGGAGCTGGAGGAACAGGCAATGAGCTGCAGGCTAGAAAACACTTTTCACCTCTCCAGTGAAGATATGATTGCTTTTAATTCTGTTTCACTGGCACATGGGGTTCTGTTATTTGGATATTTATTTCAAAGATTTTATTTGCTTATTTTTAGAGAGAGGGGAAGGGAGGGAGAGAAACATTGATGTGAAAAGAGAAACATTGATTGGTTGCTTCTCACATGCACCCTGACTGGGGACGGAACCTGCAACCCAGGCATGTGCCATGACCGTGAATCGGACTGGCAACCTTTCACTTTGTGGGACGGCACCCAACCAACTGAGCCACACAGGTCAGGGTTGGGATATTTATTTCACATCTCAGGGTTACAGAGACCCTTCAAGAGCCATTTATTCCATTTTCTGTATCTGCTAAGAGCTGAACTAGGTGGCTTCAACTGCAATTTGTGTCTTTGGAAGATGCCATTTCTCTCGATAGCTTAATATCTCAGCTGGGAATTTGGGCGAGGGCCACTAACTCAGTGATTCTCAGACGTTGGCATATATCAGAAAAATCCCCTGGAGGGCTTGTTAAGACTGCTGGGCCCCACCCCCAGGGCTTCTCACGCAGCACATCTGAGGTGGGGCCAAGAATCTGCATCTCTAACAAATTCTCAGTTGATGCGGATGCTACTAGTCTAGCAACCACACTTTGAGAACCGCTGATCTAATTCATTTCTTACCTGCTGTAATGCAGGTAGCAAAATACATTAATATATGTATACAGATACCAAAACGCCCTGAGGAAGAAAGCAGAGAAACAGGGTACTACATAAGAATATATATGAATCTATGCTGTTATTACATTTTTGTAAAATATGCTTGCTCAATTCCTAGAGAGGCTTCCTTTTAAAAAGCTAAATGACATTTTCCAGGAAAAGTACAAATGTGATAAGGATATTACTAAATGAAAAAAGGATTCCTAAATGATGCTCTTAAGTCACAATTGCATAGCTAGGACAACAACCAGTTTTTGTTGTGGGTTTTTGTTTGTTTGCAGTTTCAAACTGAGTGGAGTCCAAACAATCACAAAGAACACAGTGGTCTGACATCAAGGCCCAACAATAATGAGAACGCATCTCCTCTTTGTCCTGGACCGGGCTTGTAATCCTCACCAATCTGTCACAGAACCCGCGGCACAGGGTTACTGGAAGGGGCACCAGCGAGTCTGCTCCCAGATTCCCCCTCAGTAAAATGCAGATATTGGCAGGGCCTGTCCGAGTTACAGGCCGGGTAGGAGAGGTTGCAGGCACTGCTTGGCTGCATCCAGCACACAGTGGGAGCTCCACAAACTAGTCTGCATTAGCTACTCTAGTCCGCCTGTTCCCATTCGTCCCGCTTCATCTTCTACCACTGAGGTCCTCTGCACACGTCTGAAGCCCAAGCCTGCTACCTTTCCTAAAGGGTGATCAGATAGAATGCATGCAACACTGCCAAGGGAAATCCAGGGCAGGCATTCTTGTTCCATAAAAATTATACCAGAACAGAGATGTGTCCCCTTGATTTCTCATCTGCTGCCAAGGGTATCAGTTACCGATCACTGTTTGTGTCTGCACATGCAGACACACGCCCCTTCTAGTAAGTCAGCAGAAATGAGGTTTAGATAAAGCTCTTCATCAGAAAGTACAAGTGCTTAGGGCACATTAAACTCTCAGAAAGCAAGTGTTAGCATTCATCAATATCTATTATCATCATCCCCCTTTACCACAGCTACTACTCTAGTCTACAACTAAGACCCTGATCCCACCCTGATCCTTAAACCCTGCTTTCAAATGAGCAATGTCTTCAGTTTGCACCAGGCCCCCAGCAGTGGACCCATGGGGGCATCTCAGAAACTCTTGCTCCTACCTAGGACCCTGGCTATCTGAGGACCTACTATGCTAATCAAGGAGGGTGGTGCTGGGCCAAGGCAATACACACATTTGTCAAAAATCACACAATGAGCCCTGGCTGGTAGCACAGTGGATAAGGTGCCGGCCTGCGAACCCAAAGGTCGCAGGTTCGATTCCCCAGCCAGGGCACATAACCAGGTTGCAAGCCAGGTCTCCAGTCAGATCTGTAGCTGGAGGCAGGTGAGATACAACCATACATTGATGTCTCTCTCCCTCTCTGCCTCTCTCCCTTCCCCTCTTCCTAAAAATAATGAAATAAAATCTAAAAAAAAAAAAAAATCACACAACGGTACACTTAAAACATGTGCACTTTAGGCCCTAGCTGGTGGCACAGTGGATAGGCGCTGGCCTGTGAACTCAAAAGTCACTGGTTCAATTCCCAGTCAGGGCACATAACCAGGTTGTAAGCCAGGTCTGCAGCCAGGTCTGTAGCTGGAGGCAGGTGAAAAGCAACCATACATGGATGTCTCTCTCCCTCTCTGTCCCTCTCCCTTCCCCTCTCTCTAAAAATCATAAATAAAACCTTAAAATAAAAACATGTGCACTTTATAGTGTATGATACTTTTAAGGCTACCATAACTGCAACAACAAATAGAAAAGGCAAAATTCGGCACTTGACTGACCTGCCACATGTTCTCAGTGCCCGAGGCTCTGCAAAGACAGGTACATCCTTACCGTGGCCCCGTGAGGAGGTGAGGGGACTGGGACTCCAAGCCAGCGTGGAAGACAGGAGGTATGCCTGGCTACAGCCAGCACGGTCTGGAGCTGCAGGGCCTTTAAACAGCACATGGTGATCGGGAGATAAGGGGGCGTAACAAGCGGCTCCTTGGTCCTGGGCCCTAACTTGACAACTGATCTCTTCCAGAGCCACTGTTAACCCGCCTTTCTCATGACGATAACCATCTCTGTCCCAGAACAGATCCTAGCTGGCCTGGCTCTGTCTCCAGCCACCAGTAGCACTGTCTCTGTTGGATCACTTACCCTTCTACTGAAAAGCTCAGCCCTGGGGCTGCTTCTCGGCTCCCTCCCTGTGGCCTGCCCAACAGTGCCCCCAGCAAGGGACCCTGAGTAAGTTCCTTAACATCTTAGGCTTCGGGCTCCTCTTCTGGGAAGCGGAAATATTACTACCTACTTCCCAGGGTTATGGGGTGGGGTGGGGTGGGGTGGGGGTGCTTGTGAAAACATGTGGCAGGGGAGCAGCCACAGCTGGCACCCGCCCCTGATGAAAAATTAGAATACAGAGCAAACAAGTTGTGGCAATGCTCACTGGGGCCCTAAGTCGCAAGCCATGGAATTGTAAGCTCCACATTCCGTCCAGTCTACCTAGGAACCCCACCAAATTCCCCCAGGAAACCCTCCCACAACTGTCTAAGAAGCCACAGTTTCCATTTAAGACTTGCTCTGTCTAGCTGATCACTCACTTAGATGATGAGATGGACAAAGTCAAAGGCAGCTAAAAAAAAAGATAATGATTGGCTAGAAAATTTCAACTTAATTATCTACTGAGCACCATGATACAGAGACTTCACTCTCACCCTGGCTCCTCATGTGGAAGGCAGGAGTTAACCTGACTTCCTGTGCTTCTACAATACAATAAATACAACGATCTATTAGTATCGTTTCAAAAGGACCCAATGTCTTTTCACATGACTTGATAGCTAAATGCAACTGATATACTTTTCCCTCTACTCTTCTGAATTCTTGGCTGGGACCCCCTATAATACAAACAGGGGTTTAAATAACACGTATACCTAGTGTATACATGGAAAAATCCAAGGAAAACAGTGAAAGTCTGAGATGGCCTACACCACATGAAACGCAATCTTGAACTAAAGACAACAAACAGGAGATATCACAATTCATGGCTGCTAAGGGGAGGAAATGTTCGTTAAACAAAGCCTGCCCTACTGTGCAGATAAATCAGGGGCAGAAGTGTGCTCGGGATAGCTCTCTTTCAGGTAGAGGCCCATTTCTAATGTTCATTTTCTTTACAAATCTACACCTCCTTACAAAAGGATAATGTCTGCTGTTTTCAGAGTTTGTCTGGTGTCTGCAGTTGCTCAAAATAATCCTTATGCCAAGAGCACAGTATTTTAGGCGGTGCATTCTGCCCTCTTTGACACCTAAGCTCAGGGCTCGCCAAGGTAACTGGCTGGCTCTGTGCTGAGGTTCCCCCACCCAGCCTTTTGCACTGTGTGGTGGCCACACAACTCTCTCCTCTGTGCATCTCTGGTCATCACAGGACTGTTCACCGTCACAACACTTTGGAGTCTAGCTATCCTGTCAAGGGTGATCACAAAAAACGTTGAAGTGGGAGCTGGCACCAGAAAAGGGAGTGAACACAGACAGCAGAGCAAGTGTACAGGTTTCTACCATGGACAGAGCACAGGACACCAGGCGTCTTAACTTGGCCTCTGGGTCCTCTAGTTGGAGAGGCTTAGACACATGAGGTTTTGGCATAAGCCTCTGGAGGCTCACTTGATGTAGGGCTCCAGTCAAGGGGTTAGGCCCCCATCTGCAGACAGAATGACCCTTGAAATAACTTCCCACCCCCCAGGAAGCATGGCCTAGAAGCCTGAGCTGAGAGCTGGGAGCCAGTCAGCTTGCTGCCATTCCCTCGAGAGATCGTGCTGTACCAATGCAGATGGAGAGATACAAGGAAGGAGGAGGATAGAAGGAGAGTGAGTGAGTGTGTGTGTGTGTGCACTCAGAACAGTGCCTGCTGCTTAGTCACTGCTCAATAAATTACACATTGTTCTTCCTAAGCCTAATTTAGCCAGGATGGCCCTTCAGCAGTGGGATAGAGGCTGGTTCCGTGACCGCACACCAGGGGAAGTGGCTGTTTACAGTGCGGGCTGTAGAGTGTGAAAACACAAACGCCCAAACTCCCCATCCTGAGATAAGACTCCCTATCCAGAGATAAGACTCGGAAAGCCCCTGGAAATGTAGAAAGAGGGCCAGACACAGGAAAAATATGACAGTTCTTCTTTGCATTTTTTAGCAACGAAGTGCCAGAAGCTTATAAGCATCTCTTTGGAACTGGGACAGAATTCAGCTGGTACAGAGAAATTAACCATGGCCTTCCCATTATTAGCACTGTCACTTGTTGTTTTCTTCAGGGTGGTGTGTTCAATGGCCACAAAAGCAAAAGATGTATAAAGAATCCCTGAGTGTCACTGAAGACCCTTCTGGACAATCTTTCTGCCACTCCCAGCCCAACTACCTATAAGGTTCCGGCTGTGGGAGCATGGGTGAGGCAGGCCCTATCCCAAGCCCCTTATTCCGTCTCTGTCCCCTGAATATTTGCACACTGACATGCTCATAGGCACCTGGGGTCCCTCCACCCTTGCTGTTCCAGAATTGGCAGGAGCCTTCAGGTCCCTTCCCTCAGGACAGCCCCTGGGTTCATAGCCTGCCCCCTCCCCCTGTGCCACCTCACTGCACACCAGGCGTCCACTTTGACCACCGCTGAGCAACTCAACTATACAGGGACCCTCCCCTCCAGGCCCTCTTTCCCCACTTCCAGCTGGCGGCAGCACAGCCTCACATCAGACGGAGCCGCAGCCACCAGGCAGGGAGCCGGGGGCCACCGAAGCTGCCCCTGATGTCGAGTCCAAGTCATCGGCGTGGTGCTCACACCTGCTTCCCCGCCAGCTGGCCTTGGTGCCGAAAAGACCCCTCAGTTTAAAAACAAAAATACAAAAGGGGAATAAAGGGGCTAGAAAATCAATCACGCCCGTGTTGCCAACAATCTGCAGACATATTAATAACTTTGAAATGTGCACCCTCCTGTTCCTGTTCTTCCTGAGCAAGGTTGCCCCCCCGCCCCCACCTGCAGGCTCTGCATCTGGCACCCGCAGCTAAGCCGGGATTCTTCAACAAGGACATCTTCAAGGGCGCTCTGAAGCCCTGAGGCGGAAACAGCTCTCGGCTGGAATACATTCTTTGCAAACCTTGAGAGCAGCATAAAAATGTGGACCGCTCCTGCCCCCACAGTGTTCAGGGCAGTCGGTCTGCCTCATTTTTTTTTAATCCTCACCCAAGGACATTTGTTACTGCTTTTAGAGAAAGGAGAAGGGAGGGGGAAGAGAGAGAGAGAGAGAGAGACAAATATCGATGTGAGAGAGAAAGACTGATGCGTTGCCTGCACATGCCCTGATCAGGAACCAAACTAGCCACTTTTTAGTCAACAGGACAACATTCCAACCGAGCCACACCAGCCAGGGCCCGGCTGCCCATGAAGCAGCCTTACAGATGCCTCATGCTTGCTGATGATGTTTACCTTCACCCATCCCCCCTCAGCCCCCACCTCCAAGCTCACCCCCGAAACACCTCTTCGGTGAAACACAAGGCACATGAATCCTAAAGTTCTACTTACTGCTGCTGGTGGTGAAAAGTTTATTTTAAATACAATAATGTTTTTATTGTGATACGGACAAGAGCAAAGTTTAAATGTAAGCCTTGGGCCCTGGCTGGTGGCTCAGTGGATTGGTGCCAGCCTGTGAACCCAAAGGTCGCTGGTTGGATTCCCCAGCCAGGGCACATAACCAGGTTGCAAGCCAGGTCTCCAGCCAGGTCTGTGGCTGGAGGCAGGTGACAAGCAACCATACACTGATGTTTCTCTCTCTCTAAAAATAATAAAATACTTTTTAAAATAATAAATAAATAAATGTGAGCCTTGACCGTTGTTTCTCAGAAAGATTTTTGCAAAGTAACAGGACAAGGCCTTCAGAGGTGAAGTCCCAAGGTTTACAGACTTGCACAGACTTCCCTTCTGGCTGTTCCTCCCTCTCTTGCACCAGACCTCTTCCCCGCAGAGGCACCCTGCCTATGGTGGCTTTCATAGATTCCTTCCTTATTTTTCATTGCAGGACGATAAAAACTGATGATATGTGTCTTTTCAAATCATGCCTATTACTTTTTACCTGTCAAAGCCATCATCAAAGAACAATATATCGTTGCTAAAGAAGCACACTAGCCCATTCCAGCAACTGAGTTTGGATTCACCACATCATTTTGAATTAGCCGAACTGTCACATTACTATCACAGCTGACCCAAAACCAGTGCTTAAAATGACCACTGCCTTTAAAAGCATGCTACACAAACCTGCCACTCTAATACAATGGTTCTCAACTGGGGGTGATTGTGTCCCTAGGGGACATTAACTAATGTCCACAGATATGTTGGTTTGTCATAACTTGGTGGGACGCTACTGGCATCTAGGTGGGTTGAGGTCAGGGAACTGCTAAACATTCTAGAGTGCGTGAGACACACACACACACACACACACACACACACACACAACTCATCCAGCCCCAGATGGCAGCAGTGCCACAGTAGAGAACCCTGCTCCAGTAAGCTGCATGCATGTGACAAGTAGCAAAACATCCTTGCACTGCATACATCATGGCTCATGCCACATCAAAATACAGCACTAAGAGCAAAACTAAAAAATGATACAGAATAAACATGACTCTCATTTGGGCAGTTCCATTAAGAAAAAAACTAGCAATTTGTAGCAATATCCATTGTATTACAAAATTCTTCAAAAATAGAGAATCAATAAGGCACTAGCCTGTGAACTTAAAGGTCACTGATTCTATTCCCCAGGAGGCAGGTGAAAGGCAACCGTATATTGATGTCTCTCTCTATCTCTGCCTCTCTCCCTTCCCACCTCTCTAAAAATAACAAATAAAAAATCTTTTAAAAAAATAGAGAATCAGTTAAATTCTTCTGGGTGTTCAACACCACAAAATAGGCATAATTTGTTCCCCGGGTAGGACTGTGACTAAATGCATCAGTAGTAGTGGTAAGGGTTTTATTACAATCATTATGGAAGAAATGGCCCCAATGTCACTTTCCTGGACACCACTGCAGTGAAAACGGTGTGAGTCTGCAACAGAGGCCAAGACAACCTGCTGCCCTTGGGCCCAGCAGTAAGAAGGCTTGCAGGGCATGTTCACCCACAATAGGACACCAGGGGACACAGAGCATACCCATTTGCCTCTACAAGGTCTTCACAGGCCCTCTGGGCAAAGAAGTTCCCTCTTAAAGGCTTTAGTACAAATTATACCCTTAATCATAATTCCTGCTGATGGAAACGATTCATAGCATGTCTTCCAACAAATATCCTGCCCATTTATTGTGACACCAGGGAAGAGATGGATGGAGGCAGTTGTGATTCCTGTAAAACCCAATAAGCATTTGAAAACTGGGTTTGCTTGATTTGAGTAGCACTAAAAGGAAGTCCTAAGGATCTGATCAGAGTTATTACAAACTAGAGCATTTTCCTTTGGGCACTTTCCTACCACGAAGAATCCGTAAAATATCAGTTGCCTCAGGACTGCAGCCACTGCATCCCTTTTTATAGTAACGGGAAGGATGTCTGCATTGCCAAGGCCAAGAAAGGTTTCATTCATCAATACAGCACTGGGCACGGTCAGCTAGCACAGAATCAATCTCGAGGGCTTCAAACCTGAGCCCAGGACAGGGCACGACATGCCACGCACACCACAGCCAAAATGGTCACCAAATGTCATAAACAAAGATAAAGAGCAAGTATTGGGGTAAAATGCTTTCTGATGTTTTTCTCCAAGTAATCATTCAAGCTGATGACAAGCCATTATTCCAATTCAGTCTAAGGCCTTCACTCTATGCAGAGAAGCAGCCACCAGAAACATGTAAAAGCTACAGGCAGTTCGAATACATGGGGGCCCTGAGGTACAGCCTAGTCCCTCTCAGACCCCTGTTCCCACCCCACTGTCTTTTCACCCTGCCCCCTTGTACCATTTAGACCCACCCTGCACCCAATTCCTGTCCTCCCAGCCCACTCAAGTGGGTCCAGAGCTCAACCCCCAGCAACACTACAGGGTGAATAAATGATCCAGATGAAAGGCCATGAGGATTTGAACCAGAGTGGAACGGAACACAGAGGGTCAACTCTAGCCCACAGAGGGGTGGGTGAGTTACACACACAGGCAACTGAATGCAGGTAGGAGGTTCTGGGCCTGGGGAACCAGGAGAACAGTGAGGGGCAGGTGAGGATTAAGTTTGGTTGTTCAAGAATTTGGGGAGCTTAGGAAACAGCTCAATGGGAGATTTCACCAGTAGCCAGTTTAGAGACTAGAGATGATAACAACAATGATAAGCAGCCTTGACCATAGCAGGTCTGGTTCTGCTTTATGTTGTTAAACTCATTTACTTTTTCCAACAAATCTATGTGATAAGTACTGTTATTTATCCCTATTTTCCAGGTGGTAAAACTGAGAGGTTAAACATTTTCCTGGGGTCACAGAACTGCTATGTGATAGAGGTGAGACATAAACTCAACCAGTCTGACTGTAGAACTACAGGTTGGGGGACAGGGCAGGGAGGTTGCCTAGAAGTGAAATGTAAGGTGTTGCCTTACAAGGCATGGATCACAGAGGAAAACATATTCCATACTTACAACAGACACCTGCAACATGTACTTAACCCTGGGCTTCTATCACATATAAGGAAAGACTTTTTTTTTTTTAATTTTATTGTTGTTGTATTACATCCATCCCCTTTTTGCTCCCCTCTGTCCCCCTCCCCGCCCAGGAAAGACTTTTAGAACCTGCCTTGGATGAGAAAAACCTCACAAATCTTGCCCTCTGTATTTTCAGAATTTACAATATTTCAGACACATGTGACTGACTATTGCTAAACAAAATATGTGAAATCACTTCACTTCTCTACAAACTGTCACAACAAAAAGCCGGTGCACAAAAATACATAGACAAGCCCTGGCTGGTGGCCTATGAACCCAAAGATCGCTGGTTCGATTCCCAGTCAAGGCACATAACCATGTTGCAAACCAGGTCTCCAGCCAGGTCTTGTAGCTGGAGGCAGGTGAAAGGCAACCACACATTGATGTTTCTCTCCCTTTCTTCCTCCCTCCCTGCTCTTCTCTCTAAAAATAATGAATATTTTTAAAAATACATAGACAAATCAACAAGGTTTTAAGAAGGCCAAGATTCTTTTTTTTTTTTTTTTTTTGGAAATTTTTTATTTATTATTTTTAGGGAGTAGGGAAGGGAGAGATGCAGAGAGGGAGAGAAACATCAATGTGTGGTTGCCTTTCACCTGCCTCCAGCTATGGACCTGGCTGGAGACCTGGCTTGCAACCTGGTTACGTGCCCTGGCTGGGAATCGAACCAGCGACCTTTGGGTTTGTAGGCCGGCACCTATCCACTGTGCCACCAGCTAGGGCTAGAAGGCCAAGATTCTTTTAACTTAGAAATTCTACATATTAAAAGTGCCAGCCAATATATGATGGAGTACTATGTGACAGACATTTACTAAAAATAGCTTTCTGTGTAACAATACTTCTGTCACTGAACCCTTGGCCAATAAGGAGCCACTTTTAGCCAAGTGTGAGCATTGCTATTGCAGGGCTGGTCCACTCAAGTTGGGGGCTTTGCATATTGAAGGTAATGATTAGTATTTTTAAAAAATTCTCACCCAAGGATATGTTTTACTGGTTCTAGATCAAGTAAAAGGTGGGGGGAGAGAAAGAGGGAGAGGGAAATATTGACCCATTGTCCCCCATATTGAATCCCCAACCTAGGCACGTGCCCTGATCAAGAATTGAACTCGCAAGTTTTTGTGGTACCCAGCCAGGGCTAGTTATCAGTATTTTAAATAAATAGTGTGCGGTTGACTTTAAAGAGGCAAACATGAATGTTTTAGGATGATGGAAGTGTTCTTAAATTTTTAAAAAATACTTTATTTTTAAAGAGAAGGGGAGGGAGGGAGAGAGGGAGAGAAACACTGATGTGCGAGATACATTGATCAGTTGCCTCCCACATGTTCCCAACTGGGGATCTGGCCCGCAACCCAGGCACGTGCCCTGACATTGAATCAATGACCTTTCGGTTCAGAGGTCGGTGCTCAATCCACTGAGCCATACCAGCCAGGGCAGAACTGTTCTAAAACGTCATTGTGGAGATAGCTGCACAACTATATAAACTCAAACTGTTCACTTAGAATGGGTGAACGTTACAGTGTGTAAATTACAGCTCAAGAAGGTTGTAACGGGAAGAAAGGGAGGAAGGGAGGAATTGTGGAGGAAACGAGAGGAAAGGAAAGGGGAAAGCAAGCAAATCTAGGAAGGGTAGGCATTTGTAAAAACCTGTGTCAGCTATACCAATATGTGCACTGAAACATATTAGTATAATTATGCAGGACCCAAAAAGCCCCACAACTGCTGCTTTAAGGGATGACATCTAGGGGCTACTGTACAGCCTTGGTGGGAATCCCCTGGGGAGCTCCTTATAATGCACATTCTATTCGACAGGTCTGGGCTGGAGAGAGTCTGCACTTGGAAAAACCCCCTGGTGATGCTGACATTCCTGGCCATGGACCACAGTTTGAGAAGCGCAGCTAAACCACAAAGACATTTGTGATCTCCTTTATCAAGAGGTATTTAGAAAGAGTCTTGGGGTTTCTTCAGTGGCTGGAAGATAAAGGACCCCTAAGATTTTTCTGCTCCCCACTCAGCCATCCTCAGGGTGTCTTGCCTTGTGATCACAAGATGACAGCCACAGTTCCAGCACCACATTCTCACAGGAGAGCAGGTGAAGCCGAATGCTGAGGGTAGGAGCCAAACCAGAGGGGAAGGGGCTGTCTCCTCATGCTAATTCCTCTCTGATCCCAGAAAGTCCCCTAGTCATCCTCCCCTTAAGTCTTCTCAGCTGGTACTGGGTCACTTGGCTGAAAGGGAGGCCGGGTGAGTGAAGATATGGCAAAGGGGAATGGAACCACCAAGAATGACTTAGGCCTGAAGTGACTCACCGCCTGGCCCCATTGCTGTCCATCCCAACCGCTGAGCTCTGTAGGAAGGGAGTAATGGCTGTTGGGTAAGCCCCACTCACACTCCTATGTGGATGCCCCACTGTCAACCACTAAGAGGGTGCCCTCCCGCTCCCCTGCAACAAAGCCACCACCAGCATGCTGCGAAAAACCAGCCTGTCTCCATGTACTAGCTGTTTAACAGATTTAGTTCTCTTGGCCTTCTTTCTCTTTGTAAAACGAGGTTAGTTCTGCCTGTGTCACAGGGTGGAGGGGAGAACTAAATAAAAGAATGGGATTATCCACGGTCCATCTTTACCAGACTGAGCTTTCTTTGGAAAGCCAGGAACCATGTTGGCTCTATCACAGGTCACACGTGGGAGTGGGTCAGGCACTCAGCGAACGCTGCGGAGTAGACCAAGAACTTTTAAGCACCTATCCTTCGACTCTGTCAAGGCTGTTATTACAAATCACTTTCTGGGGATTTTCACACTAGAGAAAATGCGACTGAATTAGAAGCTGTTAAGAAATGAGAACCAACATGTATGATAAGTAGAAGAGACCTGCTGCTATAAACACAGAGCCAAGAGTGTTCCAGGGTTCTGATTCAGCCAGGCTTGCATCTAGACAGGACATTCAAAACACACTGCTGTGGAGGAGTCAGGATGCAGGTCAGCCACCCATACCCACCCCACACGCCCCAGGGGTGAAAAACCAGGCTGTGTCTCTCCTGGTGACTCTGACCAATATTGAGGCCACTTTTAGGTGGTGACTTGAGTCTGGCACTGGGTGGACAGGATAGGGTAGTGTCAATGTATGTGGCACACATGTTTTGTTCTTCCTGGGTGAAGTAACCATGGGATGTTTATTTTGACCAAAGAAAATCGATGGGCCTGGTCTTTGTGTTCGTTTGAAGATGCCAAAAAGCAAACCTGTCAGTTTTTTCTAGGTCTAGAATGGCTACTTAACAGTTCTGACCCACAAAAGGCAGTGTACTGCATGCTTTACACATATTTTTCTTTTCTTTTTATCTTTTTTAAGTTTTTATTTCATTATTTTTAGAAAGAGGGGAAGGGAGAGAGGCAGAGAGGGAGAGAGACATCAATGTATGGTTGCCTTTCACCTGCCTCCAGCCACAGACCTGGCTGGAGACCTGGTTTGCAGCCTGGTTATGTGCCCTGGCTGGGGAATCGAAACTGCGACCTTTGGGTTCGCAGGCCGGCGCCTTATTCACTGTGCTACCAGCCAGGGCTCTTTTTATTTTTTAAAAAAGATTTTATTTATTATTTTAGAGAGAGAGGGACAGACAGAGGCAAAGAGAGAGAGAGAGAGACATCAATGTACGGCTGCCTTTCACCTGCCTCCAGCTACGGACCTGGCTGGAGACTTGGCTTGCAACCTGGGTATGTGCCCTGGCTGGGAACCGAACCAGCGACCTTTGGCTTCGCAGGTCAGCACCTTATTCACCGTGCCACCAGTCAGGGCGTATTGTTCTAATCCTTAATACAACCCCAAGAAGTAGGTATTATTGATTCCATTCTACTGACAGGAGACAGGTTCTGAAAGATTTTTTTCCCAAGCCAACACTGAATTAAGGGGTGGAGGCTATATCTGAAGGTGCCTCTAACGGGCACTCTAAAGCCCAGCCCTGGGCCCCTGTCCTCCTTGGGGCTGAAGGTTCAGCCTGCACCGGGCTCCTGCTGAGAGATCTTCTGGACTAGGTGGAAAGTGGTCCTTCCAGGCTGAACCTGATAAAAACCTTCTATCATCAGGATGCTTACCATTTTCTATTTTAAGAAGTAAAGAATGTCCCAAGCCCCACCCCCAAACAGGAGCTTATTCTATTTCAAGTAAAGTATACTCCAGAACACAAGGAGAGGCACGACAGGTCTTGTTCTAAGAGTTCTCTCTGCTTCTTTACGTGGCTCAGGAAATTCCATAGAAGGGCCTGCTGGTGCTCGCCTGTCTGCAGCGATACGGAGATGGAACAGAGCAGGAGATATATATACAGCATGCCTGGGAATGACCCTGTTGATGTCTTTTTAACACAAAAAACAATTAGTAGGTTCATTAAGATGGACCTTGACTACCCTTTTCTGTTAAGGTTATTTGTTTTGAGCCTGAGGGTTTGTCTTGATTAAAGCAACCAGTTGCCAACAATAAATGATAAAATGTTTTAATTTGTCCACAAGAAATGACAATATCTACGATTCCCAGAGAGAACATAAGCTTAGCCCTGGCTGGTGTGGCTCAGGGACTGAGTGCTGGCCTGTGACCCCCAAAATCACCAGTTACAATTCCCAGTCAGGGCACACGCCGGGGTTGCAGGCCAGGTCCCCAGTTGGGGGTGTGCGAGTGGCAGCAATCGATGATTTTCACACATCATTGCTGAATCTCTCACACATCAATGTTTCTCTCCCTTTCTTTCTCCCTTCCTTCCCTTCTCTCTAAAAATACATAAAATCTAAAAAAAAAACCCCAAAACATATAAGCTTAGTCAAATCTCCCCTGTGCTGACATTTATAATCAATAGTGTTTCATGAAAATGACTTAATAAAGCTCAGAGCTGTAAAGAGAAGAAGAAAATGTGGCTGCCGCCCGGCCTCTACTTGCCCAGCGTTAAGAGCCCAGCCCCGGGCGCGCCTGGAACGTCAACAGGGCTGTTGCTGCATCTGCGGGGCTTTGGCGTGTCCCTGGCAGAGCCTTGTATACAGCAGGAACATCATAAAATGTGGCCTCTGCTGCCAGCTCACATTCACGAGAGCTTACTCGCTGACAATGCTGTATTAAGTGTTTTGCACACATTATCTTTAAGTGCACAACCTCGTGCAGTTGGATATATTACTGTCCCCTGCTTCTGCAGAGGAGAGAAGGCTTCCAGAAAGGTGAAGTGACTTGCTCAAGATCACCTATATAATAAAAAGAGCAGAACCAGTATTCAAACTCGGACAGCTTTTTTTTAAATAAAGCAAAGCAGGCAAACGCTATACTAAAGAATGAATACTTAGACCCAAGCACACCAATATTTTCTCACTGCCAGTAACAGTGATGGGTGGGCATGTTACATACTGATATTTGCAGATTTTGAAACTGCCCCACCATTAGTGACTACTAAGTATTTTTTTAAAGGAAGATGTTAGTGAAACTACACATCTAGAAACTGTGCATTTGATTTCCACCGCAGCATTCACATGGGATCACCATTAATCCTGCGGCAGCTTCCAGCCTCGTGGCTTCCACTGGCCTCACTCTCCAGGTCCCTGCGGCCCAGACAGTGAAAGGAAGCCAGCTGCAGAGTGACACAATGAATGCAGAAGGCTCAGAATGGCGCTCTGGGGCTCAAGGGTGGCTATATGTCCATCTCTGCTCTTTTGGATGAATTCTGAAACTGTTTCCCATCCACCAGTCATCCACTTTGACAGCTACTTAAAGAGGATTTATAGCTAACCTGTTAATATAAGAAAAGGTAAAAAACAAAACAAAACAAAACAAGAAGGGGCAAATGACAAGAACGCAACAGGGAGGGAAAGAAGGATGGATGGCATATATCATAATTTAGGGGGGGAAATCACTGTGAAACAAGTATGCAAGAAAGCTGGACTGAAATCTGTGGAGACAAAGTAATTCAGTGGCTGGGTGCCTAGGGCTAGGGGTTGGCAGGAAATGGGGAGTGACAACTAATGGGTGGGGATTTCTTCTTTAGGTGATGAAAATGTTTTAGAATTGACTGTTATTGGCTTTATATTGCACAACTCCATGAAATGCTAAAAAAATACATTGAATTGCAAACTTTGAATGGGTGGACTGTATGTATGGTATTTAAAACAGGAAAAAGAAAGCTGGTCAAGTATCAGAAGACCACAATAAAACCACCCCCAAAGTATAAAATACTAAAACCACAACTCCTTGGCAAGAGTGAGTGAGAATCAGAGCTCTGTATGAACGGCTTAGCATCACAAAAGGGAGTTTTGTTTACTTTAAAGCAGATCAATCTGAACTCTACAAATAAAATAGTTAAGGCATTTATTACAAACTATCTGTTTTATTTGGAAATGCAAGTGGTTGCAGAATTTAGGACCAGAGTCAGAAGAGAAACAGAACCAGTACCAGGCCAGGGAAGGACATTTGACAAAGTCCACATGAGAGGTACGACAAAGCAGAAAGAAGCCACATAAAGGCCTGTCTGATTCTACAAAACCAGGCTTCCAGGGCATTCCTGAGGACTCTGACCCATTTGTGAGGTTATTCATCATCCTGTTCCCTAAAACAAGGCCTCATAAGTAGCTGAAAATATGTCAGGTAGCAGGGGAGCCTTTCTGAATTTCATTCTGAAAGCCTTGTAGTGAGCAGAGTATTCTTGCTAGACTGCATGGCACTGCAAGGATTTGGTACAAATTGCGTTCTTTTAAGAGTCTCCCCTGGCTGGTAGCACAGTGGATAAGGCGCTGGCCTGCGAACCCAAAGGTCACAGGTTCGATTCCCCAGCCAGGGCACATAACAAGGTTGCAAACCAGGTCTCCAGTCAGCTCTGTGGCTGGAGGCAGGTGAAAAGCAACCATACATTGATGTCTCTCTCCTTCTCTGCCTCTCTCCCTTCCCCTCTTTCTAAAAATAATGAAATAAAATCTTAAAAAAAAAAAAAGAGTCTCATAAAATTGTGAAAGCTCCACACCCAAGCCACCTTCAAGACTGCCCCATGCTTGCTGGTGTGGCTCACCGGATTAAAGGCCGAGCTGAGAACTGAGGGGTTGCAGGTGGGGTCTAGGTTGGAGGTGTGTGAGAGGCAACTGATCACTATTTCTCTCCATCTCTTTTCCCCTCCCTTCCCCTCTAGAAATGAATAAAATCTAAAAACCCCCAAAAATGACTCTCTCCCTACCCCTCTGGTTCCTAAGAAGCTATAAAAAAATCCATGAGTACCAAAGATGATTGCACAAAGTTGTAAATATACTAAAAACCACTGAACTGCAAACTTTCTTACAAGGGTGAAATTTATATTATATGAATTGTATCTCAATAATATTTTTATTTTTTAAGATTTTATTTATTATTTTCAGAGAGAAGGGCAGGGAGGGAGGAAGAAAGGGAGAGAAGCATCAATGTATGGTTGCCTTTTGCCTGCCTCCAGCTAAGGACCTGGCTGGAGACCTGGCTTGCAACCTGGGTATGTGCCCTGACTAGAGAATCGAACCAGCAACCTTTGGGTTCTCAGGCCGGCTCCAATCCACTGAGCCACACCAGCCAGGGCATCAATAGTATTTTTAAACTGTTTTATTAAAAATCAGGACCAAATACAGAATTAATTACCATATTACCCAGCAATTCCACTTCTGGTTATATACCCCCCAAAACTGAAGGCAGGAACTCAGATACTTGTACACCCATGTACGTGGCAGCACTATTCACAACAGCCAAAAGGTGGAAGCACTCCAGTGTCCATCAACAAGTGAGTGGATAAGCAAAATAGAATACGTCCATATAATGGGATCTTATTCAGCCTCATAAAGGAATGAAAAATTCTAATACATGGATGAACCTTGAACACACTATATTAAGTGAAATAAACTAGTCACAAAAGGATAAATATTCTATCATTCCACTTACATGAGGTACCTAGAACAGACATGCGTAGACAGAAACTAGAATGCTGGTTACCAGGGACTAGGGGAAAGGAGTAATGCTACGTAATTGCTACAGAGCTTCTGTTTGAGATGATGAAAAGGTCTGGAAATAGTGGTGAGGGTTGCACAACATTGGGAATGCCTTTAAAGCCACTGAATTGTACCTTTAAAACCAGTTGAAATGGTCAGGTTTTGTCAGGGCAGTCTTGCTCAGAGAAATCACACCCAGGGACCACTGTGGAATCGAGCCATGGGTTTATTGGGGAAAGAAAAACGGGAGCCGCCAGGGAAGAGACTTTGAGAGACGCTGTCTTCAACTTGACATCACCGGCTTGGGGTTTTATCCCAGCTACTAAGTGCAGTTACACAGGTATGCACTTCACAGGAAAATTAGTTCATAAACCAAAAGTCCATTAACAAGGAGCTAAGTAGGATTATCTATTAGGTCACCCGCTTTACTACCGCCTCCCCAAGGATTGCCAGACACCAGACGAGCATTAAGCCTGAGGAGCATTAACTGTCATTCCCAAGAATTTCCGGGGCAGGTTCCATTATCACCTTTTGGCCAGGCCGGGTATGTAAACATCGACTGTGACAGTTTTACCTAAAGTGTAGATACAATCAAAAGTCCAAAGATATGTGCTGCCTCCATGCTAGCTGTCCCCACATCCTGACAAGTTTATGTTGTATATATTTTACCACAAGCAAAAAAGATAAACCAAAACATTAAGGTCCTCTCATCTAAGAATCCACACTTGATATCTGCTTCAGGGTAATAAGGCAATACAAAAAAGACTTCGGAAAGTAGGCACCCTTTCTGTATTGCAAATCTGAGGTCAAAACATTTTAATTGCATGAGTCAAGTTTTGCTTAATTATGTAGCTTAAGAGAACCCTCTGGATCATCGCTGTCCCATGGAAGTCTCTGCAATGATGGAAATATTCTGTTTCCCTGCTCTCAAATACAATAGCCACTAGCCACATGGGGCTACTGAGGACTTAATACGTGGCTAATGCAAACAAGGAACTGAATTTTAATTTTTACTTAACTTTAGCTAATTTAAATAGCCATGTGTGGCAACTCTATTATATTGTCAAAAGCTGCGTGTGGATTCCATAGTTCCAGAAAGTCACACGATCTTCTTTTAAGCTCTGGGCCATTTCGGTGGGGTGAAGCATGTAGCAGTGGGTGTCAAAGAGGGGTAGAGGGAAAAAAATGAGTGTCTCTCTATTCTCCTGTGTCCTCTGTGAAAAAATGTTAAGTGCACAAAGTGTGAAAAGAAAGCTCACCTAGAACAATGAGAAACTGGGCTCGGGACAAGACTCTGACATACTTACAGGAAAAGGAATGCCCCTAGCTGTGCAGGCTCCTAATAGGGCATGACTGTATGCTTTAAGGTTTTCAATATGTAAATTAAGCTCTGAGAGAGAAAAAGTGCCATTCCTGGGCAGAAATTGGAGAGCAGGCCAACAATGGGCCTCCACTCACTATTTGCTGAGTACCTGGCAGTCCTGTCCCACTAACCATGGGGCACCTAAGTGACTACGGGACTCACACATGCACCAAGACTGTTCTGTCCTTCAGCAAAGGTCAACTGTTTGCTTGTATACATATGTGCTCATGGTCCATTTTTCTACTTCTCTGTGTAGTACTCTTCAGTGTTAGACTTACATTACAGTAAGTTAGAGAAAGCCTGTTTATCTAGGTCACTAACTCCTTGAAAGGCAAAACCAGTATATAAATATATCCATGTAAATATATTGATGTAAATGTGTATTATACATAAAAATATGTTTTTCTTAGTGTCCACAGACATGGGTCTGGGGCCTTGTACTAAATGCATAAATGATCATGCTACCTCACTGGAGCACTACCTATGTGCAAGACACTGCTAGGCATTTGCCCTGCATTACCTCATATAAGCCGCCTAGTGACCCAGCCAGGTGTTTGTTATTATCTCATTTTATAAGTAAAGAAACTGAGGCTAAACTAGACAAAGAAATTAACTCACGACCCCACAGCTAGTTAGTGGTCAAATTAGTATTTGATCAGATTGAAGTCTTAAGTGGTAAAATTTTTTAATTTTTTAAAATTTTATTTTATTGTGTTAAGAAGAGTTAACATGAAAAAAAAAAAAAAAAGACTTAATATGAGATCTACCCCTTTTCAGTGCACAGCCTTGTTGACTCCAGGTATGATGATGTATAGCAGGTCTCTAGAACCTTCTGATCTTGCTTAACTGAAGCCTTATGCCTGTTGGTTAGTAACTCCCCATTTCCCCCAGACCCAGGCCCTGGCAACCACTATTCCACTCTTCGATTCTATGAATCTGTCTATTATAGAGACTTCATCGACACAGAACCATGGAGTACTGGTCTTTCTGTGACTGGCTGATTTCATAATGTCCTCAAGGTCCATCCATGTTGTCACATATTGTAGAATTTCCTTCTGTTTTCAGGTTGGATAGTATTCCACTGCAATTTGTGCAGAAGGTCAGAGAAGGGAAACACCAGTGTTACAGGAGTAAAAGCCACACAGAAAGTCATGTTAGGAACGTTCAGAAGGTCCCAGGTCTCCTTATGGAGACTGAGAGGTTTATGAGAAGGATGCTTGTGCTGCCTATCCACAGAGGGTATGAGCACAAACACAAAGCACTTCTTGGCCCAGAAGGTGAGGGGTGCTCCTCCAGCCTCAGAACGTGGAGCTGGGCGGCAGCTCACCCACATTCGCTCTAAAGCTCTCCTTCTGACCTGGGGCCCACAGAGAGAACTCCAGATGGCCAGGCCCTCAGCCCCCTTCATCCAAGATGATGGGGAGTGAAGAGGGAGCTGGGTCAAGGTCTTGGAGGGACAGTTCTCAGCAGGAATGCTGCCCGTTGACATTCTCCGAAATTTGAACACAACAGGCAGGGAGGAGAATGTCTGGGAAGTCACCAGGACTCCATAACCACAGGGCCATGGGCCTGCTCAGCTTGTCCCAACCCTCCTGCTGTGTGTACTTGCCAAACTATTCAAGGCCCAGATATGCCTCCACTCTGGCACAGCTGGTTGGTTTCAGATCAGCCTGTGAACCACATGTGCACTTATTCAAATCACTGAAGCTGTGACAGAGTCAATGTGCCTTTAAGAAGGGACCAATAACCCCAACATAGGCCGATCGCAGTAACTCCTACACTGAGATGGTATTTTTCTCAAAAGACCAATTCCTTTATGATTGATATACCAACCAGCCAGGTCTTGGTTGACCACAGAGATTTTTCTGTGAGGGCCGAAGAAGTCCTCTGTCACATGGAGGGCAAGGTTCCCCACATACACACATTCCAGAGGGTCAAAGTCATGCCAAGCTGCAGGAATGCTGCCAACACCTCGGCAGCCAGGACAGATCTGACTGAAACCCTGAAACCTGCTGGCCCTCCAAAAGCCAGGTGTGTACTCAGCAAAGTAACCGGGGGAACAGAAATTGGTTACTCACATGAGGACATTCCAAAACGAAGCCACAATCCTGTCTGCCTTTTGTCTAATACTCTCCATACTTCCAGGTTTATCTCCCTGGCACCAAGACATGTGTGTCTACCACCCTATGTCCAGAGGCAGTGGAAATTCATTTCTACTCTGGCTTCACCTTCCTCAGAAATTCCGGCCTCAAGTTTCCAAGGCAGGTTTAAGTGTACACTCACAACATTTCCAGCGACCTAGAAGCCCTACTTACCTTCCAGTCCTTCCTTCTACAAGGGAGAAGCTGCAGTGTGTTGGTGCACGAACAGAGTCCAGGAAAAGGATCCAAGATCACACTCCCTAAAAGCCTGCCGATGGAACTGATTTCCCTCCTCATTTACATACACAGTGAAGTCACTGCAGCCAACACCCTCAGGTGTTGGGGCCCACTTCTCCTTCTAGGGCATTACTCACTCATAGGTGAACTACCTTGGGAAGGACAACAGCATGCAGAAGCTAGAAACCAGGTTCTTTGCTCTGGTCCTATTTTTACTTAGGGGAAATCCAACCTGGAGCCAGAGATGGGGCTGTATGCATGGGTTTTATCTTCCATCTTTAGCTCTGCTCGCTTCTCTGTTGAAAATTGGTCTCAGACACTTCTTACCATCCAAGGAGCACATACTGAACCAGCTACTATATGACCTGCCTCATGGAGGAGTATACAGTTTGGCCAGGACAGAAGCATGTAAACAAATATTTGTAAATATAATACTGACAAGTTGCAAAGAAGGACATACTGCCTGGTGGTGGTGGTGGTGGTGTTGGGGCTTTGGCTGCACTCCTGCATCCAAACCAGAATGGCTAAAATTAAAAAGGATCACAAAGATATGGAGGAACTGGAAGTCTCATGCAAAAATGGTATGGCCATTGGGTAAAAAGATGCCCACATTCTACTTCCTGGAAACTGTGAATGTTATCTTATGTGACAAAACGGCATTTGCAAATGTGATTAAGGCTTTAGAAACAGGGAGATTATCCAGGGTTTTCCAGGTGGTCCCCAAGTAAGCACAAGGGAGGTAGGAGAGTTCGAGAGAAAGAGAGATAGACAGAGACAGAGACAGAGAGAGAGAGATGACAATGAAAGCAAAAGTTGGAGAGAGAGAAACTGGAAGATGCTACACTGTTGGCTTTGAATGTAGAGGGATGGGGTTAAGAGCCAAGGAGTGTGGGCAGCCTGTAGGAGCCAGAAAGGAAAAGGAAACACATTGCCTTGAGAACCTCCAGAAAGGTTGTGGTGACACCTTGATTTTAAGACTTCTGACCGCCAGAATTATAAGATACTAAATTCCTGCTGCTATAAACCAGTATACTTGTGGCAGTTTGCTCTAACAGCAACAGGAAACTACTGCCAACTGTTTGGAAAACAGTTTGGCACTATATGCCTACCGTAATACCCATCAATACCACTCTTAGGCATGTCCGCAACAGAAATGCATCTGTATGGGCACCAAGAGATGTGTACAAGAGCATGTCCGTAGCAGTTTTAGCCTAAAGAATAAAATACTGAAAATAACTATTCACGAGCGAGAGCATGGATAAAACAAATGTAGTACAGTCACACAATGCAATAGTACTCCAGTAAAATGGAAGGAAAGCTTTGAGATCTGCAACAATGTGGGTAAGCCTTGCAGACAGAAATACTGAGTGGGAAAAAAAACCACAACGAAGTACATACTTGATTTCAAAAAGTTCTGGAAATAGATCATTGTGATGATGATTGCACAATAATGTGAATGTAGTTAATGCCACTGAACTGAACTCTTAGAATGGCTGTCATGGGCCCTGGCTGGTATGGCCCAGTGGATTGAGCACTGGCCTGTGAATCAGAGGGTTGCCGATTATGTTTCCAATCAGGGCGCATTCCTAGGTTTCAGGCCAGGTCCTCAGTTGGGAGTGTGTGAGAGGCAGCTGATTGACGTTTCTCTCTCATGTTGAGTTTCTCTCCCTCCCTTCCCCTCTTTCTAAAAATAAATAAAAATAAACCCTTTTTAAAAATGGCTAAAATGGTCAATTTCATGTTATGTATATTTTGCTAAAATAAAATGTATGTACTCCTATTTTAACAAAGTTAAAAAAGAAGTAAAACTAATCCATAGTGAAAAGAGGTGAAAACAATGGTCACCTCTTGGGTGGATGGGGTATGCTAGGTAGGAGGAGGCATAAGGGAGTCTTCTGGGTGCTAAAAATGTTTAGTTTTTTGATCTGGGTGTTTCTTACAGGGTGTATGTATAGACATTCATCAGACTGTACCAGACTGTGTGCTTATAATCTATGAATGTTCATTTCCAAATGCCAACCCCAAGTTTATTTGCACATGATTTGATTTCCTGCATTTGTATTACCAACACTGTGATGGAAATGGAAAAGGAAAAAAGCACCAAGAGAGTGCATGGCTGGGGAAGGCCTTAGGGAGAGATGAACGAGGCAGACACAGAGAGGGCGGGAGCTCTGGGCAGAGGGAAGGGCACACGCGTGGGCAGTGAGGCGCACGCTACACACTGGAGTGGTCACTGGCCAGAGACGGGGCTGGAAGGGTAAGCAGGAGCCCATCCCAACATGCCTGGGAATCCCCATCAGCAGCTTAGACTGTACTCAAGCTAGGCAGATGTCAGAGGAGGTTAAGCCAGACAGTGACATGACGGATCCATGGCAGGAGGTGACACCTGGACAGAGGGACAAAGACACGTAAAGTTCTTGTGATAATGGTTAGGCCCTAGGTGACAGGATCTGACCTGTGTGACAGGATAGGGTCTTGAGAAATGGAGGTAAAACGCCCTGTCTTGGATGTAAGGGGAGAGGGTGAGGAAGGCTGTGAAGCCGGCTACCTCCAAGCCTTAAGTGGCTGGTGATCCCACTAACACAAGGAGGGAAGGCCAGACTACCACTCCCCTCCGCCCTCTGGGCTGACAGCGGAGGACCACAGCATCTCACAGTTGGAAAGCACCAGCCAGATTTCTTAGTGTAACACCTCACACACAAACAGCCAGTTCTTCTCATAGGCCAACACCTGAGGCCACAGTTTGTGAGGAACAAGCTGGAACGAGACAGCTGAGGCTTATCTAGTTTAGTGAGCACGTCCTAGAGAAAAGGCAACATGACTCATTCAGCAGTGGCGCCCAATACCCCCAAATGGCTTCACCAACCTCACCCCCTAGCACAAGGTTCTCCAGCCTAGGCCTGTGGTTTCAGTCCCTGCCAACCTCTCACTGGAAAAGGTCTCCCCACAGCCCACCCAAATCCGACACAGCTCATGGTTCCATCTAATGTTTTGGTTATGCCTTGTAGGTCAATCTGGTTTCTCTTCCAACCAAGCTGTATAACCAAAGTGGAGGCAGAGCCAGAAAAGGGTGAGCTGACCAGGGGAAGCCAGGACTCCCAGGAGCCGAACGCAAGTCTCAGCTAGTAGGTTCCATCATGGCCCTACACACCTAGCATGAACCACAGAAGCTGACTGCCGGTTCTGCTCTTGGTGGCCTGTGCACATCTGAGCGTGGCTGGATGACAAGTGCCAATACCAACCTAAGAATAGATGGATTTGAAGTGACTTGTCTGAGGCCTGAAGCTCACTCCTCATTTTTGGTTCCTAATCTGGTGAGGTTAAGTCAACATCTAGTTAACTGTACAGTCTAATTCAGGAGCCACTACTACATGCAGCTATTTAAATTTAAATGAGTTAAAATCAGATACAATTTGAAAAATCAGCTCTTCGGTGTGCAACAGCCACATATGGCTGGTGGCTACCATCTGGAACAGATGCAGGACATTTCCACCCTCACATTAAGTCCTACTGCATAGGCCTTATATCTTGAGTGTGGTATCTCCTTTTCGAATTGGCCTGATCATAAGACGCTCTCATTCTGAAATCACCCTTACATGCCAAAGTAGTGAGAATTCTTTCAATTTGTAACCAAAAAAGAGAAAATTGTGTACTTGCAAGGGACGTTCAACACTCCTTAGCAGAAAGGCACTGAGTCTTCTCGAGTCCCTTAGTCAAAACTGAGAGAAAGTAAAAGACAACGAAGAGAAAGGAAAGCTGAACAGAGTGACACAGTCCACATTGCTCTCTCTACTGTTCTGCTATCAAGAGCTCATCTCATCCCAGGAGATTAGGGATATGTGAAGATTTACGGACCATTAATAAGAAGCAATTATTCTTTAGAAATAATTCGTGACTGACGAAAACAAAATCAAGTCAAGTAGAAATCAAGGTGGCTGAGGAGGGAAACGAGCAGCAACATGTTTTGCAGTAAGAAAACTGCAATTACTGTCAGTAATTTTTTCAAGACAGCTTTTACTCTGAAGATGTTAACTAAAACTGCTTACATAATATTGGCTACCTAGCTAATAAAAATGATCACTGTTAAATTGTGTAGGTAACACACAACTCCACCGGGGGAATAATTACTCAAGTGAGAGGAAAACTTCCACTGAAAGCTGTCACAATATTTCACCACCAACTGTCTCCCCTGATTGGTGCTCAAGAGAAGTGGACACAATTAAAGAGGGACAGAGGGGAAACTTGCTAAGAGATAACTGGAATGCTGAAAATACAGGCCTACATACTAAGGAAGAGAACGTATAGGAATGGCGGGGGGTGTGTGTGTGTAAACTAAGCACAGCAGGAGAATCCTGTCTGGCCTAGTTCACAATTCAGTTACTTCAGGTGAAGGGCACGTATTAAAGTTGTTTTGAAACAGGGGCACAGAGCCCCGCTTAATGAAGGGCTTTAAGTGTCTGGTGGAAGACTTGTGCTGCAGGAACCCTTCCCTGCTCTGTATTTCTGGTATTCATCTATGCCCTCCTTCTGTGTTCACAAAATATAGCAAAAATTAGTATGAAAAGTGAGTGAAGAGAAAAACAATAGTAAGGATAGAAACATGGAGCCAAGAAGGAAATTAATGTAATATATCTACCACAGCAATTAGGGTTCCTCCCTGGAAGAATAATTAAACCAGCAGTTAATTCTTCTTTTTCTCTTTTTTTTTTACTTTTCAACCACAGTTTCCATTCAATACTGCACACCAGTTTCAGATGTATAGCAAAGTGGTTGGAAAACCACGTAATCTATAGAGTGGTCCCCCCTATTGCCCTAAGCTCCAACCTGTCCCCTACATCCTGTTACCTTGACACTATCGACTATATTTTTCATGCTGAAATCAGCATCTCTGTGGCTATTCTGCAACTACCAATCTGTACTTCTTAATCCCTTCACCTATTTCACCCAGTCCTCCTTCCTCTCTTCCCTTTGACAGCTGTCAGTCTGTTCTCTGTAGGAGTCTGTTTCTATGTTTGTTCATGAGAGTCCACATAAAAGTGAGATCAGATGGTACTGGTCTTTCTCTGACTGGCTTGTTTCACTCAGCATAATGTTCTCCAGGTCCACGCATCCTGCTGTAACCACACCAGCCCTGGGGCAAAATGACCAGCCCGACCTCATAGAACCAATCTCAGCCCAGCTGGTAGACCCCACCCAGCAGATGGATGCTTACTGGATCCAACACGGAACCAGGAGACCCCTGGCCAAACGCTGCCACCCTCTCCTCCTGCTTTCCACCAGCCACATACCATGCTTTCACCAAGTCCAGTCCACCCCCTTTTCACAGCGTGTCAGGTCCCCAAGACAGTGATCTGAGGGAGGACCTTGCCCTCTGTCCACTCTAAGAAAAACAAAAGCAGCTTCCCCCAAGGGCCTGGTGGGCCTGCTTGGCCTTCCAGTAGGTAGCGGAGACCATTTTGTGGAAGCGCCTTTCCATTTCCACTGAGCACACCCCTGCGGAGACCCGACGGCCCAGGGACTGACCACTTCAATGTCACTGCGCCCTTCGTGGCCCTGGGCTCACTCTAGACCAAGAGAACTTTCTGCCAGGATGGAAATGTTCCAGATCAGTGCTGTGTAATATGCTGGCCACTAGCTACAGCTGGCTACCAGACACCTGAAATGTGGCTGGAAGTGTACAATACACACTGGTTTGGGGTGATATGCTGCAAAGAATAGAAGATATCTCATTAATCACTCTTAACATTAATCACATGTTAAAATAATATTATGGATACTCTAGGCTACATAAATTTTATTAATTTCACCTGTTTGTTTTTTTTAAGATTTTATTATTTTTTAGAGAGAAGGGAAGGGATGGAGGAAGGGAGGGAGAGAAACATCAATGTATGGTTGCCTTTCACCTGCCTCCAGCTACAGACCTGGCTGGAGACCTGGCTTGCAACCCAGGCATGTGTGCTGGCTGGGAATCGAACTGGCAACCCTTCGGTTTGCAGGCCAGGGCCTTATCCACTGAGCCACACCAGCCAGGGTCACCTGTTTCTTTTACCTTTTTAATGCAGCTATCAGAAAATTTAGGATTGCATATGTGACTAGCATTCTTTTCTAGTAGCCAGTACCAGCCTGTACTATTATTTAGTATTTTTCTTTAAATTGACTTTTCATTTTTAGTCATTCCATGGATCTATGCATTTAAACTTTTAAATTTATTTTATTAAAAGATTTTATTATTTTTCAGAGAGAAGGGCAGGGTGGGAGGAAGAAAGGGAGAGACATCCATGTATGGTTGCCTTTCACCTGCCTCTAGCTATAGACCTGGCTGGAGACCTGGCTTGCAACCTGGTTACGTGCCCTGGCTGGGAATCAAACCAGCGACGTTTGGGTTCACAGGTTGGCACCAACCCACTGTGTCAGCAACCAGGGCCTGGATTTGTGCATTTTAAATGGCTGAAATGTGCAATGTTGTCTTCATAAAGCTATTATTACAGAAAGGAGGAAGGGAGGGTAACAATGAAGGGGTGAGGTGACAAAGGATCAAGAAACACTCCAGAGCGCCATCTAGGGGCTGTGAGATGCCTGGCTATTTGGCATCAAGAGGAAGAGCCAGGACTTATGAACCCTGGGGATGGACCCTCCTGCTGTTCTGAGAGGTGACAAGTCGTTTGGCATGACCACTGCCAGCTGTTGCCTCAAACACTGTGTGTGTGTACTGCTCACTCAGACCTGCTTTCCTTTCACTTAAATCCCAACATGAACTCTGCAAATTGCAAGGATTTTTAAAAGAGAACTTCTTAGGCAGAAGGAAAGCGATGCCTCCTGACAGAAAAGCAGATGAGGCCTACATTCAGAAGAGGGAATCCAGAGGTCTAGCCCACGCTACAGCCTCAGATGCTGAGCCTGTGCACTCCACATTCACAGGTGGTCCCCTTCTCTAAGGTGGGCAGTGAGCGACTGTTCCTGGGCCACAGAGCCCCAAGGTCAGCCACCCTCAACCATTGCCTTTTCCTTCTGGTGGAATTTGTTCTCAAGAGGCTGTAGGGCAGAGCCATGCAAAGTTTTCAAACACCTGAACGGCTTCCAGAGCCAACTCAGCACACGGATGGCCCCACAACATCAGGCAGTATCACTGTCAGCATCATCATACCACCTGCCCTGTGGCCATTTACTATGCTGAGCACATTACAAGTTACAGCTTTTCCATCCTCCCAACAAGGCCTACCAGACCATGGACCAGCATTCCCCCCAAATCCCTATCTCTACCTGCCCAAATCAACCTGTTTTATAAGTCAATCCTTTTTGTTTTACGTCAATCCGTATAATTAATACAGAAGATGAGATGCTGTGTCAAAAAATGCACTATGGCAGAAGGTGGGGGCATCTGAATGAGAGGAAAGCATCCTTTAATCTTGGAGAGGAAGAAAGGTTAGAAGTAGAAGTGACTGGCTGTGACAGCTGTGTCGCCAGGGTCAGGACATCAGAAGAGAAACCACTGATCGTCAGGCAGACTTTCAGCAGTTTGCTCTGAAGGTCCTGCCAAGGTTAAGTCCTCAGCGCCATCACTGAACAAAGCCAAAAGCCCCAATCTAAGCATGACTGTGTCTTTGCCTACTGAGTCCTTTCCACTGCCAAAGGGACTGGAGATGTTCACCCACATGCACAAACTCAATCTAGGACCAGTGTTCAAGAATGGTTTTAAATGCGACTTTAAAGAACTCCGATTTCTTGAGGACCTACTCTCAGCCTTTCCTACCCAGCCCCACCACCTTACTTTGGGCCTGGGGGGCACTCGTGAACATCCCATGTGCACCCCTACATTCTCTTTATCTAGGGCAAGGGATGGAAGACATGTAGGCCACAGGACAGCAGGTGGCCTCATCTTACCTCAAAGCCATCCCTCCTCTAGTAAGTGGGCAACTCAGTAAACAACAGACACGCCGAATGCCCTGGAAAGCTCAACAGGCCTCAGGAGACACGCTCTGTCATTTCAGTTTCCAACTCCTCCCTGGACACACTTCCCTAATCCACCTCACGAGTGTTTGCAGAGCACTGCTGCCAGCAGAACGCAAGCGCCAATGTCTGTTACACACCTACTACGTGCGAAGACTGAGGAGCGGTTAGGTAAACATCCACCTCCCTCTGCCCCAGGTGGCACCGGGGGAGGCCCGTATAACCTGGGCCCAGTCCTTGCGCTCAAGCCAGCGATCTAAGAGAGGAGATAACTGCTAACCAGCTCGAACACGTACTATGCGCCAGGCACTAATTTAGGGCCACTAATTCCTTCATCCTCAGAGTAGTGCCATCTCCCTGTGGAGTTCTCCAGCTTATTTTAAAGGCGAAAAAACTGAAGCTCAGAGCTGCCAACTGACTTCCCTGAGGTGAGGCGGCAAGGAAGAAGACAGGCGACATCACACCTGGGCAGTCTGGATCTCAATCTACTCAGCTCTAGAGACAGCAGTAGCCACCAGCACAGGGTCCCCCGTCCAGTGGGCACCAATGAACATCCGCAGGGAGGAACTGGGAGCTTAACATGATAAGCAGTGCTCGCTTCGGCAGCACATACACTAAAATTGGAACGATACAGAGAAGACTAGCATGGCCCCTGCGCAAGGATGACACGCAGACTCGTGAAGCGTTCCATAGTTTTAAGCCAGCAATTTTTATTATTTAACATTTTAATTTGAATTTTTAAGAAGCCTATTCTGTCTGCTTTGAAAGACTTTGGCAATGTATTTGACTAGAAAGTAAAAAAACTGCACATGTGATCCAGGTTAAATGAGAAGGGTCTGTTTGAGCTGACTAGTTGTTGAAGTACATGTTAATCTGGATTCAAAGTTCACTTTATTATCTGTTGCCGTCATCCACAGCAGTTCATCCATATGTACACTAAACCATCATGTTCGCTTTTTGAAGAGATTAAGTCACATTACTACACTCCAAGGGGTTCCTCTCACACCTGTCTGTATAGAAAGGGGTAATCAGACAAAGCATGCTTTTGGAAAGCCAACAGGAATTGTTTGGGATGATTTAATCCTTTTGTTGTTGTTGTTCAGTTGTGGTTCTGCATTCCTGGTGAATGATGAATGTTGCTGTCAAAACACTGCCCTGCCCTATAAGGGTTCCTAGGTATTTGATGGCAGGAAGATTTTAAAAGCTAGAGTGAAGTTTGTTTAAAATTTAGTCCTGTGAACCTGGCGATAAAATGAAGAAAAGGTTCATTTTTGTAAATAATAGTGGTTTGGAATAGTGATGTTAGATTTAATTTATGAACCAGAAATTAATCTCTCATAGTTTTAGCCAAAAATTGTTTCAATAAAAGATTGTCTTGTAAAATAAAGCAAAAAACCAAAAACAAAAACACCATGACAAGCAGAATCTGAAGAGCGCTCCGTCAGAGGAGCCAAAGGAAGAGACAAGATGTTCCCCCTTAATTTGGACTGTGAGGAGCCCAGAGGACATGCATCTCAGAAGGGAAAAGGGGAAAGGGGGCATTTTAGGCTGAGGGGAGCAGAGGACCTAAGGGACACTGAGGCACTCTGACAGCTGAGATCTGGTGATTCTACCTGCTGGCTAAAGGTATTTAAGCAGATCCAAGCCTCAGGCACCTTTTCCTCCTTCATTACACTGTGCATATAACGTGAGCACTAAAAAGAACAGTACATCAGGTATTTTCCACTGGGGTGACGGAATTAAAAGGAAAGAAAACCTCACTGGTGGATAATAGGAACATGTACTGGATTTCCAAATCAGAACAGCCTGTTGCTAAAGGAAACCACCAAAGGTATAGCCCTTTGCCACCTTCTACAACAGCTCCCAGGAAAACCACACACCAATTCGTATCCATTCCCCAACGTGCTCACATGAAATCTTCAGAGAGCCTACTCATGACAGGTCTTCCTGTTTTTCTTTTCTGCCCATCACAGAACTCAGTGCAAACTTAACAACAAAGGTTTGACTCTCAAGAAATGCAGGGTTGAATCTCATCAGGAATGATGAGGCCTTGGGTGACTAAAGAATGATCAGATTCTGGGGTGGATTATTATTTTTTTAAAGATTTATTATTTTTAGAGAGAGAGGAAGGGAGAGAAGCAGAGAGGGAGAGAAGGCAATGTATGGTTGTTTGGAGTGGATTATTTTAAAAACCTCAATAATCAGTACTTTTCTGAGGATGCCATTAGTTTTCTAAATATATGACCTCACAAAAGGACAAACCATGGTACTACCAGGCACAAAAACTGAGCACTCCAATTTTTCCACCCCAACCCTAATGCACACAGAAATTCATTTCATATTTTAAACTTGACACGTGTCTTCCCATATTTCCAATTTCAAAGGAAGGAAAATAGCTGTAAGCTAATTTTAGTATCAGTACAGAGTGCATTAAATGGTTTTACAATAAAGTTTTCAACTAGAACTTGGTAAGACTGCCTCTTTATTAAGTTCCTCCAAATTAAAACCCCACAGATAAATTGCAGGCCCACCCATACAGCCCCTCCCTGCCTCTAAACACTGAAATCACCTATTATGTAAACCCCCAACCAAGTAAAAATGTGGACATCAACAACCTCCCCTTTCCAATGATTGATTCTACTAGGTTCCTCTCCCCAACTGCTGGCTCTGATGGGTGAGTGGGTGCTGAGGTGAACCTAAGTTTTGCTACTCCAAAATGTGCCTTTTGGGACACTGATGTAAACTGGTTATTAAGAAATAAAAGCCTCAGAAAGAACCACTGACCTTCCCCTTTCCTGCCAAAAGGAATTCAGATAGAAAAACCTGCTTCAGGAAGGGAGTCAGCACAATCACCTTGGCAGGTAAGAATGAGCACATGTGATAGGAAGAAATCTAGCAAAGTGTGTTTCCCTCTGTGACCCACTGTTTCTAGGTGGCTCAACAAGAATTTGTTCACCATTCTTACTTGTGAATTACCCACTTCTTTGAAATCCAGATTCCTAACCCCCCTTCTCCATTGTCCTGTTAATCTGTCTCTGTTAATTTGATTATTAGCCCAGCTAGAACTTGGAAGGTAGGAGTAAAGTTATTTTTTTATGCCCCTTCACAGTGCTCTGGGTTCTTTACCAGATGCAGCAGAGTTTCTCAAGAAAAAAGGATGCAAACAGAAGTACATATTTATAATATATCACTATTCTATGATGTTTGTTGAATTCTGCCTTAAAAATATGCATGATGAAGCCCTCCCTGGCTGGTGGCACAGTGGATCACCAGCCTGCGAATCCAAAAGTCGCTGGTTCGATTCCCAGCCAGGGCACATAATGAGGTTGCAAGCCAGGTCTCCAGCCAGGTCCTTAGCTGGAGGCCAGTGAAAGGCAACCATACATTGCTGTCTCTCTCCCTCTCTCCCTTCCCCTCTAAAAATAAAATCTTTAAAAAATATATGCATGATGAAAAATGCAAACTGGGAAAGAGTTAAGCCACCTACTCCTTCTATGAATGATGCAAATGAAGGCTCAAGCATACATACCTGCCCCCAATTAAAAACCTGATTTAGCCCTGGTTGGTGGCTCAATGGATAGGCACGGGACTGCGAACCCAAAGGTCGCTGGTTTGATTCCCCAGCCAGGGCACATAATCAGGTTGCAAGCCAGGTCTCCAGCCAGCTCTGTAGCTGGAGGCAGGTGAAAGGCAACCGTACATTGATGTCTTTCTCCCTCTTTCTTCCCCTCTCTCTAAAAAATAATAAATAAAACCTTTAAAACAAAACAAAACGTGTTTTAAGTGACTAATGAAATTGCCCTTAGGTCCTGACCAGGTAACTCAGTTGGTTAGAGCGTCCTCCTGATAAGCCAAGGTTGCAGCTGATCTCAGGTCAGGGCCCATACAAGAAGCAACCAATGAATGCATAAATAAGTGGAACAGCAAATCGATGTTTCAGTGTCTCTCTTAAATCAATAAATATTTTTTAAATTAAGGGTTGTTTAAAAAAAAACAACACCTTTTTTCTTGATTTGTTTCCCTTCCTTGGTACACCTTATATAAAATAATCAGATTTTCACTATGTGATAGTTCTTTGAATCCTATACTCAAGATATGTGTAAGCTTTGGTGGTACGCATGTCATACTGCAGTAAGGTGCTTTAAAAATAGCTCACACTAACTTTGAAAGAAAAAAGGCTTTGCCAAGAAAAACAGCATGAAATCAGCTTCCACGTTGCATACACCCCCACATTACCTGCAACCACTTTACAGAACATTAAAAGACATGAGATTTGCTTATCTAATATTCTGCCAAATGTCCTCAAATCTTCCCCTGTTCCTCTCATTAACGCGCAGCTAGTCCAGGGACCAGCCCTCCATAGGTCCTAAAAGCTGCAACGTGAGTGGCCCGCGGCCCCAACCCCTGGGGTCAGGGAAGCACGACCAGGGGCTCAGGCCCCACCGCCCGGCCGGCGCTCCACCCGCCCCTGCCAGTGGGTCACCCACGGGTCCTGCTACCTGGGGATGCCGCAGAGCACGCAGCTGGGTCACCCTGGCAGACGTGCAATCGCCTCTGGCGGGTTTCCCCAGACGCAGAGTGGGCGGGCGCTCAAGCCCCGGTGACCCGCACAGGCCCGGGCGACCTCCGCAGCCCGATCGGTCTTCCCCAGTGCCCCCCAGACCGGCCGCTCAAGAGGAGGGCACCCCACGTCAAACATGCTTGCCACCCACCCTAAGCCACCCCCAAACTCAGCCACTCACTCAGGCCAGAGAGGGTACCCTGCCACCCAAACGGCGAGAGGCGCGGCCCTCGGTCCAGTGCCCAGCCCAACCCGCGCCGGAGGAAGGGCGTCGATCCTGCTCCGCGCCGCGTCCCCGCCCCCAGAGCTCCGGAGCCGCGCCTGGCGCGGTCTGCAGCGGGCCCGCCCCCGCCCTGGGGGCCTGAAGCGCTGGCGCCCTCGGAAACCCGGGCCCTACCTGAAAACCTGTGGTTGGGCGGCGAGGTCCGCACCGCACTCGCCTCGGCCATCTTCCCGGCGCCCGGGGAGCCCCGCGCAGTGCCCTGCGTCCCGGCTCCAGCCCCGCAGCCGCCTCCGTGCTCCATCAGCACGCGCGCACCGCAGCGGCTCGCTGCCGGAGCAGTCGCGCCGCACTGCACGGAGCCGCCCGCGCCCGCACCGCCCGCGTTCTCACACAGCACGCACTCGGCGTGCACGTGCGGGGTGCGCACCGGTTCTCACGCCGCGCACGCGCACGCACCGCGTGCCCTTGCGATGTGCTCACCGGTCGGCCTTCACGCTGCAGGCGCGTCCCTCGTGCACTTGCAAAGTGTGCACTTCGCCTGTAGCCCTCACACCGCGCGCACATGCCGCGCGCACGTGCGATGCGCACACCCGTCTTCACGCAGCGCACCTGCACACACGACGTGCACACACCAGTGTAAACACGTCTTTTCATACAGTGCACACACCCCAGGCACTCTACACAGGATGCAGTGTCTCACAGCGTGCGAACAAAGCTCACACACACCACATGCTCACCCAGCACGCGCGTGTTCTACACACTGTGCACACTCGTCCTCACGGCTCGCATATGTTCACATACTAGGTGCCCACACACACATAGCGCTGCAGCTCTGGAAACAGCCCCTGGCTAAGGCCTGGAGCAGGCCCCCTGGGGCCAGGGCTAACGTGCGCAGACGCGGTGGACCCTCCTAACAAGTACGGTTAGGGTCCAGTGCTCCAGACGCCCGGTGGCTGACGCTGGGTCATCCCTCACCCCAGCCAGGCGCTCGGGCTACCCACGGCGGGACTCCAACACAGCCAGCCTCACCGACCTTCCAGGAAAGGCATTAGCACCAGTCTGACAGGGACTTCGGCTTCCAACCATGCTGATTCCACCTGAGGGCCACTCGATGGTTCCTCTTTTCCTGGGGCGCAAATAACCATGCATTTGACAAACCTTTGCGAGGAAGACCCATCTGGGAAGATGCAGGAGAAACTATTACGTGTAGCCAGTCTCTCGAGGAATAGGTTCGGAGAAATGTGTGCGTGTGCGTGTGCGTGTGCGTGTGCGTGTGTGTAGGGGTGTCTTTTCCCTGGACATCCTTTTACCTCTGCCATGAGCATTTATCATCTTCTCAAAATCATACTGAGGACGAACATCTTTGCAGGGGCAGCTCTAGCCTCCAGGAGCTCAATCAGGCAGAGCCTCTGCCACGTGACTGCATCGCAGTGGGGCCCCAAGGCTGCACTTTGTCTTATTGGACCAGCCCTCTGAGGTTCTCTCACCCTTAAGGGAGAGAGAAATAGAAGACTAAAAAGCCAAGTTAAGTTGAATAAAAAGGTACAAGGTTTCTTTTCAGAATGATGAAAATGTTCTAGAATTAACTATGGTGATGGCTGGCTCTGCAAGTATTCTAAAAACCATTGTACATTTTTTTTTTTTTTTAGATTTTATTTCATTCTTTTTAGAAAGAGGGGAAGGGAAAGAGGCAGAGAGGGAGAGAGACATCAATGTATGGTTGCCTTTCACCTGCCTCCAGCCACAGACCTGACTGGAGACCTGGTTTGCAACCTGGTTATGTGCCCGGCTGGGGAATCGAACCTGTGACCTTTGGGTTCGCAGGCCAGCGCCTTAACCACTGTGCTACCAGCCAGGGCTCATTGTACATTTTTAACTGGTGAACTGTATGATATGTAAATTACAGTCAACAATAATAGCAGCAGCAAGAACAGCAACACAACGAAGCTGAACCCCTCAGGAACCAAAAAGCTTGGGAAGTCTCTTTGTGGCACAAAAATATGGCGAATGTCAGCCCTGGCTGGTAGCACAGTGGATAAGGCACTGGCGTGCGAGCACAAAGGTCACTGGTTCAATTCCCAGCCAGGGCACATAACCAGGTTGCAAGCCAGGTCTGTGGCTGGAGGCAGGTGAAAAGCAACCATACATTGATGTCTCTCTCCCTCGCTGCCTCTCTCCCTCCCCCCCCTTTCTAAAAATAATGAAATAAAATCTTTTAAAAAAATATGGCGAATGTGTCCCTGACACTCCCACAGGTGTGGCAGGGGTAGGGTGCAACTCTGGTAAGAAAGCCAGAAGGGAAGTTTTGGATACAGTTGAGTTGAGCAGGTAAGCGGGCATGTGAGGGCTGGTCCCTTGGCTGTAAAGAAAGCTGTTTCTAAGTGAATTAGTTCATGAGAGTTGTTTTCTATTCCCCCATTTTTCTTTCAGATCTTGGGTATGAGTTTGTTAATTCATCCAATCCTTGAGCTCATGGATTGTTGACATGTCAGAGTAGTATCCTTCTCTAGTTTTATTCCATTTTCCCTCATTTTATTTTCTAGTCCACTCCCATCTTCTTTCTAGAAATAGATACCTTCTGTTTAACATATTTTTCTAGCTGTATTTTTCAAACATATATTGTGAAAATTTGCATGGCTTTAATTTACATAAATGATACTGCACCATGGTTATGATTGTTTTTCCTTGCAGCTGTATACAAATCCGTCAGAATTAGATTAGCCATTCTTTGTGGTTTTCTCTTCTGAAAATTGCCTATCAAATACCTGTACATCTTTCTATTGGGCTATTTGTCTTTTTCTCTTGATTTCCATGAGTTTCCAGTATTCTAGATAACTCGTGTTTAAAAATGTTGCAAATATTTCACACTAGTCAACTTTTTCTAAGATTAGTAAACCTCCTTAATTTTTATGCCCAAACCAACCGTTAAAAGCTTCTTATATAGACACAATCTCAAGTTTGTTTCAAGAGTTCACAAAGAACACTCATATACCCTTTACTCATTCCCCTATCATTACCATTTTACCCCATTTATCATTTGTACTTTTACCCATATATCTATTTTATCAACTGTTTTGAAGGTTGCTTATATAAGCATATGCTTGGCCTTTTACCCCTAAATATTTCAATATTTCCTAAGAATAAGGATAGCCCTGGGTGGTATGGCTCAGTGGATTAAGCACCAGCCTGCAAACTAAAGGGTTGCTGGTCTGATTCCCAGTCAGGGCCCATGCAGGGGTTGTGGGCCAGTTCACAACTTAGGGTTGTGTGAGAGGCAACCACACATGGATGTTTCTCTCCCCCTTTCTCCCTCCTTCCCCCTCCTTCTGGAAATAAATAAAATCTTTAAAAAATAGTACTTTCTTGCACTACTATATTTTCAACTTCAGTAAATAGAACATGGGTACAATTTTATCTAATTGGCTGTTTCTCCACTGTAGAGGTATTTATTATTTCTGTCAATTTACAAGCAATCTGTAGGAAGACAGTTTAAGGCTGTGCCAATATCCTACTCCTTGTCAAAACTTCCCCCTAGATTCAGCATCTGTTTTACTGATAGTTCTTGCTTGACCCAACCTTTCTCATAGTTACAAAACAAATTTTCCTTCTTACGGTTTATACTTTAAGAGGTCTCTTCAAAATGGAGATATACAACGTCAAACTGTGGGGCATTTATTGCAGCTCTTACACCTCAGTGGAGGTGGGAGTCGGGGAAAACTCAAACTGCAGTATCAAGTAATTGTACAATAGATGTAAAGAAATAAAGAGCCAAGAGGTCTTTAGTATACACCTCCCCAGCCCCAAGATAGTATTTCCCTCTTATAAATTTACCTTAATTCTGAAACTATTTCCTGTACATGGTATGATAGACCCATATTTGCTTTTTTCTGCAGTAATTTTCCCAGCACCATCTATTAGATAATCTATCTTTTCCCCGACGATTCTGAAACAAACCCCTTTTATCACATACCACATTCCCATAGGTACATGGGCTCAATTCCGAGCTCTCCATTTTGATCTTTTAATTTATTATGGCATCTATTATTTATCACTGCACCTTACGATGTGACTTAATATCTGACATAGAGCTCCTCTTTTGAGAATTCCTTAAAAATTCAAAATTTCCGTATGAGCTTTAGTCTACCCCCCCCCCCAATCTTGCTGAAATATTGGAATCTATATTAAAGTCAGATTAATTTGTGGGGAATTGGCATTTTTATAACATGACATACAACTCATGAACACATTAGGCTAGCTTCATAGTTGAATGGGTATTTTAATCCAGTTAGTCAAATGCAGTAGCTCTTTGTAGCAGGGGTCGGAAGTACGGCTTGTGGCCCAAATGAAGCCAGCCACCTATTTGTTAATAGGGTTGTTGGAATATGATCATCCTCGTTTGTTTACTTGGCAGCCGCTTTTGTGCTACAATGGCTGAGTGGAGGAATTGCAATAGACCATAAGGCCTACAAAACTTCAAATATTTAATGTAATCTGGTCCTTTAGAGCAAGCTCACCAACTCCTACTTTACAGCTAAAACTAAGACTCCCAAATAACTTTTATGTGTTAAATGGTGGTGGATGGCAAGTTTTCCAAAACTCTTTGAATGTGACTTGAAAGAACAAATGTAGAATTGGCAACTGTCAGTTGTCCCTAAAATGAAAAGTTCACTTATGGGGTATATCTATGAATATGGGTAAGTCAGAACAATTTAAAAAATTAGTATTAGTTCAGGTCTTGGCCGTGTAGCTCTGTTGATTAGCGTCCTGCCAATATATCAAGGTTACAGGAGTGACCCCTGGTCAGGGAGCATACAAGAATCAAACAATGTATAAGCAAGTGGAACAAATCGGTTTCTCTGTCTAAAATAAAAAATTTAAAAATTAGTTAAAAAATAAACCCAATGCTTTAACATACTTTTAATGGAAAGTAAAATAATAAAAAGAGGGGCAGTTTTACATTTTTGCAATTTTTTTTTACCATCGGAACAGAAATTTGCTTTTGTATTCAACATGTTGCAGTGTGTTATTTTGGTTAAAGTATATGAAAACCTGGTCCCAGAGGTATATAGTAAGAAAAATAATTTTAATAACCTTTTCAGATAACTGTGTATAGTCTTCTTTGATACTACACCCAATCTTGACAAATTATAATTTCTTAAAGGTTACTTGCAATGCGGAATCTAACACTGAATCAATGATCTTTTCATGCTACTACACTAAAATCCACTTGATCATTGGCTAAGCCCTGGCTGGTTGTGACTCAGTGGACTGAGCACCAGCCTGTGAACCAAAGGGTCACAGGTTCAATTCTCAGTCAGGGCACTTGTCTGGGCTGCAGGCCATCCCCAGTTGGGGGCACGTGAGAGGAAACCACACATCGATGTTTCTCCTCCTCTCTAGAAATATTAAAATATAAGTATTGGCTAAGCCATTAAAATCTTCCAAATGTCAAAACATTCTACAACATTTAGTCACATTCATTAATGGCACCATGGATCTCTTTAGAAGCCTTTACTGTTGAACTGTCAAGCTAGTGATAGCAGATACTTTTCCAAGTTTTAATTTTCACTTGAAAGCTCAAATTTTATCACTGTCAACAAATGTTATCACAGTTTTTCTTGAAGTGACAGGCTTATTTTCACTTCTGAGAAAATGTGAACCACAAACCCAAGTTTGAAGAACCAGTTATTTCAAGTAAAAATGGTATTCCATGGAGTGGCCCAGTTCAGTTTGCAATTCAAATGATCACACAAGTATTTTTTGAAGACAACTGAACTTCCCAGAATGAGAAGTGCTTTACATAGCACTTCCTATTTTGTCATATGAAAATATTAAAAAGACGTGTACTCCAGGATGGGATTTAATGAGATTAATACTTTTTATTGCTTGTCAGAAACATTCTTAATGAAATTAATTAAAAATAAAAAAAGATTTTAAAGCCCTGGCTGGTAGCAACAGTGGATAAGGCACCAGCCTGAGAACCCAAAGGCTGCTGGTACAATTCCCAGCCAGGGCACATAACCAGGTTGCAAGCCAGGTCTCCAGCCAGGTCTGTAGCTGGAGGCAGGTGAAAGGCAACCATTCGTTGATGTCTCTCCCCCCCTCTCTCTAAAACAAAAAAATAAATTTTAAAATCTTAAAAAAAAGTATTTTTAGAGAGAAGGGCAGGGAGGGAGAAAAGGAGGAACATTGACGTGTGATTGCCTTTCACCTGCCTCCAGCTGGGGACCTGGCTGGAGACCTGGTTACGTGCCCTGATGGGGAATCAAACCAGCGACCTTTGGGTTTCACAGGCCAGCACCTATCCACTGAGCCACACATGCTAGGGGAGTGAAATTGATTTTTAAGAAATTATTTGATTTTAGTAGATAATATTTTCCTTCCCTGAATTCCAGTAATTCATAATTTGAGATATTTAAAATAATTACTGAACTGTATCAAATTTGCAAAAATCCAACCAATACCTGAGTTTAGTGGATCAAATCAGCAATGGGACTTCACTCAGATTTTGTCCCCACTTCCTGATCTGTCATTATCAAGTTGTGAACTGAACTAAACTTGGACTGGAACAGAAAAGACTGCTTTTTTATTTTTAGGTCATCAAGTTGACCAGGGTGTATGTACCTACTTCACCTATGTGTCTTTGCATAGTACAAAATAAGGTCCATTGAATGTAATTTTGGCAATTTGAAGACATTTTGGACAGTTGATTTAACATTAGAAAAATGTCATCTTCACTATACGTGTGTAACAAATTTACTCACCCAGAAAAAGCAACCCCGTATTTGAAATCTGATTGAATGGATTCATCTGAATCAACCAAAAACACAAAAGATTAGGTTTCTATTTCCCTCATATATCATATGTAATTTCTTAAAAATAAAATTTTCAAAGAATGAGTTTTCGTTAAGTCAAAATTTGGAAAGAATCAGTTGCATACAGTGCTGCAAGTTATATTTTATCTTCTAATTGTAATTACTTTGCATCTGATTTTTAACATAATTCCACATGGAAAAGGAAACCTCCAAATCAGTCAGTACTAATTAGCTTCCATGAATCTATCATGAAAAGATGTAAAGAACTCATTAAAGACTAAAGAATGAAATATGACCAGAGCTATCACTATTAATAACTATAAACTTTCTCCAAAGAAATACAGAGCAGTTGGTATTTTGCAAAACATCTCAAGCAATTTAGAGGCTTCCATCTGTTAAAGTCTTACACTGAATGAAACAAGGATGGTAGCAATTATTTTAAATAGTGTCAACATGAATATACAAATGTTTTTTATTATAGAAACCAGAGACTACACGTAGAAGTGGTAAATAGAGAACATAATGTGCAGATTCTATTTATACAATCCTGGATATCGAGTGAAATGTAGTGGACCCTGCTCCAAGTGCATTACACAGACAAATACTAGTTAATTCCCAAGAGTTCTGCAAATCTACTGGTACTGTTCCCATCATCTCCCTTTATAGGTGAGGAGCCTGAAACTCAAGCCAAGCTGGAAATACCAGCGGTCACTTGAGGTAAAGGGAAGAGTGGGGTTGGAACACAGGCCATTGACCCCAGGGTCCATACTCTTCATTCTCTGTCCCGTTACCTCTTCAGTACCTGGCAGCTGGGGGTAAGAGAGGGCAGTCCAATACACTCTCCAAATTCCTTGGTTCTCTATACTTGAGAGGCTAGAGTCTTATCACACTTATAAAGACAATTCAGATTGTGTACTTTTCTGAATAGGAAGAGAAAAAAAAAAGCAAGGATAAAATTGATGGTACTTTAAGGTAAATAAAAAACACAAAGTGGTGCGTGAAAGTTTATGGGAGTCCAAATAGCATAAATGAAATTTCCCCTGTGTGAAGCAGGATAAAGATCTAATCATCACATAACAAGACAGTTCTTTTTTATCTTTATGACAGTTAGGTAACATAAAGAACCTCACATTCATTCTGATACTTTAACAGTCAAGCCACAGTTAATATGGAATACTGTTAAATCTGTACATAATACAAATAAAGGATAAATCCAGTTAGGTATTTTATTTAAAACATGCTTTACCGAAGTGATTACTCGGTTTGCTCTTTAGTCAATATGACAGAATCCTCTAATTTAATATTTACACATCATACGTGAAACTAAGTTAAACCACAAGTCACAGAGTTTAGTAAGCAACTTATTTATAGCCACGATACCACAGATGCAGTGAGTAAACCAATGGCCATTCCTTAATAAAATACAAGAATTTTCATCATGCATGGTAAGAGGCGGTCTCTTTAAGAGGCTAGATGTTCAAGAAAGATTCAATAGTCAAATAAATCTTGACAAGTCTTTTTTTTTTACACTGACACTTGGTTTGGTTATTTAGCCAACTTAGTAATACAACACGTTCATACTGTAACTGAAAATGGAATAAACACTGTGAAATATTCAAGCCTATCAAATTTGTTAGTAATAACTATTATACCTCTTAGCAGTATGACTATTATACTTGGATTTCAAACATTTTATTTTCTCTCACAGCACATATAATTTATAGCTTTGCATTTAGGAATCAGTATAACCAAAAAATAAAAAATAAACACCCCCCCCCCCCAAATTTTTCTTCAGGACTACTTCCATTCATTTGAAATATAATCAAATCCATGAAAACTTCATTTCCATATTAAAACACAATTTACTAAAATAATCCCAAGTAGTGCTGCATATGAGCTACAACTTTACCTCAACTATTTTAATTATTATGAATTCTGATTTTCCAGGATGCAACAGCACTACATTGAGCTGTCACTATCAACAGAAGGAAAAAAAAAAAAAAAAAAAAAACCACCAGCAAACAAACGAAGATTTGGGGACACTATAATTTTTAAAGAATCTTTATAATAAACCACAATATTTATTAGAGGAGTTAAGCAGAAAAACTAATGTTTGAGTTGCACTATCCCTACCATTAACTGTATGCCAGACAGAGTTAACTACTGACAATTCTTCAAGAGGCTGGCTTCTTACATTAAAGAGTAGCCCATGGACTCAGATACATTCTGCTTAGATTCAGGAACACCAAATAAGAAACATGAACCACAACTGTTCACTCTTAATTTCCATTCTTTAACAGTATTTTATAGAACCTCAGATTGATTCCAGAATTTGCACTTACGAAGTTATACTAAACATGGAATGAGAGAAGATTTGTTTTCTTGGAAGACACGTTAAGATTTATTCCCCTTCATTTTATTTTTCATCATGGCAAAGCTCTCTGAAGACCAGCAGAATAAAAGCTTCAAGTGCTACATGATGAATCTCTTCTATTAGAGTCGCATAAGATTTCAATGTGGCTAGTGAGGTCTAAATAGTCCAGCCCTTAATTTTGTTTTACTATAGATGAATCAACAGAAAACTAAATAAGGAAAGGTGAATCTAAATTCCCAAGACATATAATAAAATAAAATAAAAATAAAATCTGAACACAATAAAATACACCCTAAACACAAAATAAGGTATAATATAGTCTGCAATGTGACATTGTCTTTATTATATTTCTCTACTGGAATTCTTCCATTCAGAAATGGGTGACATTCTTTTCAGTAAGTTGTTATTCCCTCCTTTTTCCCCAGCTTAGGGATAGTCTGAAAAAGACTTAATTTATACAAGTTGTTATGAAATTAAATTTTCATTTATACAGCATTCAAAATTATAGCTCACATGTATATACTTCTGAAATAAAATGACACAGTGTAATCCTTTTGTTTTGTAAAAATATTCCACATACATGCATATGATCAAAATAATCTTGGTTGAGGAATTCCCTATAGACAGTTAAGTTAAAAAAAAAAAAAAAAAAAAAGCTGACAACTCTATACCAGTATTTCCAGTGTTAAGATAACTGGGTGCCACCTAGTGTTCAATTTCTGTAACTACTAATCTTACAAATAAGAATTGCTATTAAAACCCAGGTTCTAAAATCTGCATCTTGGAAATGTTTTTTGTTGTTGATGTTTATAGTGGAAAATAAGATCATGAAAATAATATGTGCAATATCAAAAATTAGTATAAAAATAGTCACATGCTACTTAAATATGAAACACAGACCTAATCATTTCTGACTCCAAATGCAGATTTCTGCCTCCCTTAAATTTTATCAAAACCTCAAAGGGACATGTATAACTGAAATATACAGAAAGTCACTGTACAGTCAACAGGCTAGTCAAAAGTAGGGCTTATTCATAATCCATAAGTACAGAGCAAATGGTTTATTCAAAACATCCATTTCCTTACTGGAAGTGGTCAAAGTAGGAAAGGTAACGCATCCCCACCCCCCCCCCCTTTTTTTTTTTAAGAAATAGTAGATGTGCTCTTTTACCTATAAGCTCCATTACACCAAAGAACAAAGTGGGCTTAACATTTAATTTAATTTAGCGCTATCAGTTTTTAAAGAAATACCTTAGGAACAAATCAGTCTGCTTTAACAAACTGCACTCAAACTAAAGACAATTTTAACCTTCTTTAATAGGCCACAGGCAAAAATCCAAATTGGTGAACAATCCTCAGAGAAGGTGGAATGTAAAATGTTGAGGTCAATTTATATCTGAAAGGGAAAAGAACATCAGATCAAATGAAAAGTGAATTCCTATATGCAGCAGCCTACCACATAAAGGAGACCCCCACCCCCTTAGGTTATCTGGGAAACAAACAGTCTGAAGAGGAAATTTTGTAGACCATGCTTTTCTCAAACCTGGTCTGCTGCCAGAAAATCTTCACAACCTCCATCAGAATGCTACATGTTATACCGAGTATTTTTCTACAAAATTTTTTTAAAAAGATTTTATTCACTATTTTGAGAGAGAAGGGCAGGGAGGGAGGCAGAGAGGGAAAGAAACATCAATACATGGTTGCCTTTCACCTGCCTCCAGCTACAGACCTGGCTTGCAACCTGGTTATGTACCCTGGCTGGGAATCAACGAATATTCTTACTGAAGTTTAATGTCATCTTCCTTCTGTGCCAGCAATTTCTTATGCTGAGAGTAGAAGTAGGCATGGGGGAACATTATTTAAAAAAGGACCAACCCTGGCTGGTGGCACAGTGGATAGGTGTTGGCCTGCGAACCCAAAGGTGATGGTTCTATTCCCAGCCAGGGCATATAACCAGGTCTCCAGCCACATTCGTAGCTGGAGGCAGGTGGAAGGCAACCATACATTGCTGTTTCTCTCCCTCCCCCTCTCTCTGAAAAATAATAAATAAAATCTTAAAAATAAAAAAATAAAGGACCAAGTGTGATACTGATCAAATTCTTCTAGTCAACCTGGTTAGAGTGAAGGCTAGAATACCTATAAATCATCTAGAAAAGTATCTCAAGGAAGAAGGTTCCCAGGTGATAAAGCCACCCTTACAAATGTTCAAGATAACTCCAATTCCCTTATTAACTACTGTCTTGATCATCTCCCCCCACTAGCCTACAGGGCCCAGTTTTGAGGCAGCGCTGGCAGAGTCAGAAATTTTCTTCTTAGAAAATCTTTCTCTTGTCTAGATCCGCAACCTATCAGCCCCGTAATATGGCTTGCTATTCAGGTGTGTTCTCTGGTTAGGATCCAATTTCTGAAGAGGCCTTCTACCCCAGCTCAGCTGTCCAAAAGTTTGGATTACACCCTAATCTACAACGCAATAGTTCCATGTCAGGTTCTTGTCAGAGAATATAACAGAGAAATCTACTGTCAAAATATCATTACCAGTTCAACCACAAGAATCTTCTGCTCAGAGTCTCCAAAAGGAGCAACATTTAAAAAAACAATAGCATAACGTACTAAGTGCATATGACCGGTTGTGGGCCAGTAGGGAACGTGTGAAAGGCAACCACTCCTGCCCCCCCAACCTCTAAAATAAACAAAATATTAAAAACAAAAAAAGAATGTACAAAGCATTAGTAGAGTAGTACTATGTTTAAAAAATCTTAAATGTGTGTATCCTAATGTTTTGAAGATGCACCAAAATATAAGACAGACTGATCGATAAATATATAGATAGGCATGTGATAAATGAAGTTTCAGGAAAATATTAATTGAAGAATCTCAATGTGGGTAACTCTTGTCATGCCTAGCTCAGCCCAAGACCAGTCTTTTCATTTCTGAAAAGCACTGGTAATTCTGTTGCATAGTCTTGGTTAGGAACAATGGCTCTAGGTCTATGAAAATTTCATCTTCGAAGCAAATCAAATGTTAGCACTGGTAATTCTAACTTTTAATTTAATTAAACTTTTAATTTAATTAAATCTATGTTTTATTATCAGAAAGATCCTAACTTTAACCTAACAATTCTACTATACAAAATAATATTTTACACAACAAAACATTTAACAAAGTGACTGCTAGGTCAAGATGGAATGAGCTTGTTACCATTTTTGTTTATAAAGATATTTTTAAAAAGATTTTATTATTTTTAGAGAGGGGAGGGGAGAGAGAAAGAGGAAAACATCAATGTGCAAGGGACTGTCTAACAGTCTTGGTTAGAACAATGGCTCTAGGTATATGAAAATTTCATCTTTGAAGCAAACCAAACGTTAGTATTATTTTTAGACTCATATACATGGGTGGTATCTGAAGTACAGTTTTATTTAAAGGGGGCCGAAAAGCCCAAACCAAATTTGAATAATTTATAATACCATCCCAATTATTAAATTTATATTGTCAAAAAAGCAATTTGAATTTCACTTAAGTATTGTTAAGAGCAGAATAGCAAGGAGACATTTGTGAGCACTGCTGCTTTACTGTTATTGTAACTTTTTGTTGGTCAAAATACACACCAACTCCAAACCAAGCGTTTGCCAATAGTACATATTCAGCAGATAAACATCACATACTGGCAAACCATCTCTATTTTAACAAAGCTTTTAATGTATATTGTAATTTCAAAGCTTCTTTTAAAGCTAGTTTGCACATGATTTTTCCTTTAAAATATTAGTATTTCAATTGAGAGAGGGCATGTTTCTTTGGTAAGGTCTATTTTTTATGACTAAGGTTCTTAATAGTTATTGCTTTAGACATACTGTAAAAAAATGATTTTATTTACTTTTAGAAAGAGGGGAAGGGAGCAGTAAAAAGGAAAGAAACAGATCAGGTTGCCCTTTGTACACGTCCTGACCTGGGACTGAACATGCAACCCAGGTATGTATGTACCCTGACTAGGAATCGAACTGGTGATCTTTTGCTTTGTGGGACAACGCCCAACTGAGCCACACAGGTCGGGGTTCTTTAGACACTCTAAAACAAGTTATTCCTCCAAAGCCTAGCATTTATATTGTCAAAGCAAAGATTGATCTAGGAAATGTTGAAAATAGGAGTAGATGAATTCCCACAGCATAAACAGTCTGACTAATTGTCAGTATACTATTTTACTTCATGAACAAGTCTTGAAATATACCCTTATTTAAGTGTACAACAGTCTTACATTAAAGAAAGTTAGGGGAAAGAGCTGGTCTCTGCGGGTAGTTCACAAACAAAATGTTGAAAAATGCAAGGTGCATCTACTTACATCATCAATGTCTTCATCATCATCTCCAATGTCATCAAACTGGATTTCATCGTCATCTCCAGGACCAAATGTATCGGTTTCATTGATTTTAGCTAAACAAATGATAACAAATATATACTCATTTAACATAACCAAGATGTTATTAAAGTAAATAGCTGTCCTTTAAAAGAAGTGGTCTGATATATCAAATGTTGAACATAAAAGGAGACTCTTACAATACTAACTTAATTTAATTAAATTTGTTTTATTATCAGAAAAATCCTAACTTCAAGCTAACAATTCTACTACGCAAAATAGTATTTTACACAACAAAACATTTAACAAAGTGACTGCTAGGTCAAGATGGAACGAACTTGTTACCATTTTTGTTTGTAAAGGTATTTTTAAAAAGATTTTATTATTTTCAGAGAGGGGAGGGGACAGAGAAAGAGGAAAACATCAATGTGCAAGAGATACATGGATCGTTGATGGCCTCTTGCAGGCCCCCAACTGGGCGCCTGGCCTGCAACCCAAACATGTGCCTTGATTAGGAACTGACCCAATGACCTTTCAGTTCACAGGCCAGTACTCAATCCATTGAGCCATGCCAGCCAGGGCTGTAAAGGTATTTTGAGTAAGGCAGACTCTAATTATATGAATTCTGGAACTATTACGACTTCCAGCTATGCTTAAAAAAAAAAAGTTTAATTACACACTAATAATTCACCGATCATCAGACTCATCAACCAGAAAGAGTTGGTCAAATCATGCTATCCATAAGCAATGAAAATGAGTAAGAAAGTGCTAGTCCTACTCCCAGATATATTAGCATTTCCTAGGTTGGAAATGCCAAGTAATTTATTTCAGCAGTATTTTCATGGTCTCCAAAATAAGTCACATTAAAAAAATAATAGAATGATGTGTTTCTTATCCTTTGTCATTTTCTATCTTAGGGTATGCTTTAAAACATACATAGCATTCATCAATAGAGCAGTACTTGAAGTTTAAAAATTCATAGATGAGTGCATTTTAAAAATTATTGACTGTTGAGAGACGAAGAGAAACATTGATATTATTCCACTTTTTATGCAGTCATTGGTTATTTATTTATTTTTTAATTTTGATTTTAATGAGGGGACAAGGGAAGGAGAAACATTGATTGGTTGCCTTCCAACTGGGGACTGAACCTGCAACCCAGACACATGTGCTAACTGGGAATGGAACCAGTGACCTTTCCTTTTGCAGAACAAGGCCCAAACTACTGAGTTACACCAGCTGGGGCCATGGGTTGGTTTTTGTATGTGTCTTAACCTGGAATTGATCTCACAATCTTGGTGAAATCAGGAAAATGTTCTAACCAAGTGAGCTCCCTGGCTACGGCATAAATGCATGCATCCTAATGTTTTGGAGATGCATCAAAATAGAAAATACAAAGCAAAAAATTATATTGTTTTCATGATATGCAATAGAGTTCCCCCCTCCCAAGTTAACTACCAAGCAAAAAATGGAGACTTACAAAATACTATGTACGTAAAGTGATTTCCCCTTTGACAAAGTTGTGAGGGACTTACCAGTTTTTTGCATTAAGAACGTGTTAACTTTTGTAACGGGAGAGGAAACAAAGAATGTTGGCTTAAAATCCTATCGCACACTGTGATACTAGGGTAAGATGAACTGAAGACTGACTTTTTAATCAACAATAGTACCTAATTACTAACCTTGCTTCACATTTAAAGTAGACAAACACTTCTCTTTGAGAAATGAATTTTCCAAGAAATACTCTAACACAATTTTTTTCTTTGCTATTGCACAGCAATCCAATGTTTATAGAGCATACCTCTCATGAAAAGTACTGTATATGTATTAGAAACAGAATCCCAGTTATTTTCTTAAGGTAATCAGGCTTAAAATAAATTATGTAAGGACAAAAATATGCAAAACCCACAAAATACTACCAAAATTCTTTCATCTTAATACCACCAGATAATAGCACCACGACATGTTAATATAGTAACTCAGACATTACCATGCTCCGGAAGCTCGCCATATGCCTTCAAACTTCTAGCTTCATCTGCATTGTATTTTAAAATTACATCAGCTTTATTGTCCTTGAAAGTGAGAAAAATAACTTTTAGAATTAAGGCAAAATAGTTTTCTCTTACCCTCTGAAAAATTTAACCTAGTATGAAGCTTGCATGTATAAATGAATAATGATCAACAAGCTTAGGGAAGATAGTCATAGATCTTATTTTAATGAAAGAACGGTGCAAACCGAATCTTGTAGATTATTCACTATTACTCTTTGATTAGAAGTGTTTTAAAATATAAAAATTTCCGGGAACCATAACTTACAGGGTAATTAGACACCCTAATTCAAAAATTGAGACTGGTATAATGATCTAGGGAAAACAGGTCTTTTCACATACCACTGGTTTAAGAATTGACTAAAATCTCCTGTGGAGCTTTTACAACTACTGAAGATAGATTAGTAGATGTGGAATGAGCTACGATCTTTTATTTTTATTTTATTAAAGACTTTATTATTTTTTTTTTAGAGAGGGGGAAGGGAGAGAGGCAGAGAGGGAGAGATATACATCAATGTATGGTTGCCTTTCACCTGCCTCCAGCTACGGACCTGGCTGGAGATCTGGCTTGCAACCTGGTTATGTGCCCTGGCTAGGGACTGAACCAGCAACCTTTGGGTTCGCAGGCCAACACTTTATCCATTATGCCAATAGCCAGGGCCCGAATTTTTATTTTTAAAAAGTTTTTTGAGTGTTTCTGCTGCACAGATTTCACTAAAAACTACTGCCTTAAATGTCCACAATTCCCCATTTGAAAAAAAAGTATGACTCAGTTAAGCAAAAAATAAAAGGGTTGAAGCTGATAGTTTCAAAAGCAATGAAAATGATCACAAGGCCCTGGCTGGTGGCACAGTGGATAAGCCACCGGCCTTCGAACCCAAAGGTCTCTGGTTTGATTCCCAGCCAGAGCAACATAACCAGGTCTCTAGCCAGATCCATAGCTGGAGGCAGGTGAAAGGCAACCATACATTGATGTTTCTCTCCCTCCCTGCCTCTCTCTCTTCTCCTCTCTCTGAAAAACAATAAATGCATCTAGAAACCCAGGGGGATATTGTTAAAACACATATTCTGATTTAGAAGGCTTGGGGTGGAGTTCAAGGATCTGCATTGCTAGCAATTTGCCATAAGTTAGTGATGCTACTGGTACCTGGACCACCTCTTTAGGTGCCAGGGGCAGAGAAGGATCATAAGAAATTATGAAACAAGAACATTGGTCCTGGCTCTCATTTTCTAGTCCAGAACCTTGGCTTCCTATCCATCAAGTAAGTACCTAATTATTCTCCCTACTTCTAGGGTTATTTTTGAGATCAAAAGAAGAAAATGGACATTAAAATGCTATGAATTTAAAGCAGGTTTTTTCAACTTCAGCACTACTCACACTTTGGGCAGGACAATTCTTTGTTGTAAAGGCTGTCTAGGTGCACTGTTAAGATGTTCAGCAGCATCCCTGATCTCTACCCACTAGATGCCAGCAGCACTGTCCCCATCCCCAGGCTTTGACAACCAGAAATGTCCTAAGACAATGCCAAATGGCCACTGGACATTAAAAAATAATAATAATAATAAAAATCACCAATGGTTGAGAACCATTGACTGAAAGTAAAGATTTTAATTTTTTATTCTGGAATATATATATATATATATAAAATAAAATCAAAGTATAACCAAGGTTATAAAAACAGAAACATTTTATCACTCAAAACGTGATTTAACACACGGTGATGAATATCAACAGGTAGAACCAAAAAGATTTCAGACCCACAATGTCTCCAGGTTGAGATAAGGTGGGCAACTACCATTTTCTTATCTAACTCCTTATCCAAATTTAAGAGTACATACTGCAGTTACCTGTGTCCTTGTCTTATTACCCTCAACACCAGGCTGTAAGCATCTTGTGGGATGGGGGCACGAATCATTCAGCTGTAGTCCCATGAGTAATGGTTTCCAGATTTTGATTTCAAGACGTATATATTTTTTAAAAAATTAGGGTGGGGGGCCAACATAAGGTTATTTTTACTTTGGCAACTAAAAACACTTTTACTATATACACTATCACTAATTCCAGAAAGGAAACTTGTTAAATATCAAAAAAGGAAAAAGAACCATTTAGCTTTATTAAAAATGTACATAGCCTGTACTTTCTTCTATAATAAAATACAAATATAAACTCCCCAGACTGGTCTTTGGGAGCCACAATCCCTGGGGTACCTAGCACGATGCCCAAGACATAAATAGCTAGCCCTTATGAAATATTTACTGATACAATGGTGAGGGGCACACTGGGCTAGGACTGGTCAAATAGGGTTATGGCCTATGTTCCTAACATTAGGGGGTTGAATCATAAATCACAAGCAAGCAAGTGAACAATAAAAGTTTTGTTTTATTTTATTTTACCTGGTAATCTCGCAGACCAACCAATATAATATCTGATGTATTTATCCAAACCTATAATAGAAACAAAGAATCAAGAACAACATTTAGTCAGCATTTCCATAAAATGCTACTCACCCAATTGTGGGCAAAGCACCTGTATTTAAAATTGTATTTTGTTCTTTGGGGAAAAATAGAAAAAAACTATATAGCTAGGAGCCGTACCCTGTTTCAACTTTTCTGTAATTTGGAGTATTAAAAAATATTCTTATTTAACTATTTGGCACTTTAGTAATTCCAGAGCAATGATGATTAGTTTAAAAAGTAGGGGCTTTTTTTCATAGTGAATTACTGTAAGTGGTTAGTTTACCTGTTCATTACATATAAGAATATAAAATCAGAAATGTGGCCCTGGCCAGGTGGCTCAGCTGTTTGGAGCATTGTCCTGTACACCAAAAGGCTGCAGGTTTGATTCCCAGGAAGGGCATGTTTGATCAACTCTTTTCTCTCTCTGTCCCTCTCCCTTCCTTCCTCAAATCAAGAAAAACACATCCATCCTCAGAGGAGGCTTAAAAAAAAAAAAAAAAAAAGAAGTGAGAAATGTGGCTCCCCCCCTCCCCATTTAGTTTGGTAGCAGAAAGATGAACCAAAATGTTTTTTTTTTTTTTTTAAATCGTAAAACCAGAGATGGAGGGACTTTTAATCAACCTAATTAATAAATCTGCCCAGATACCTACTGTGATGGGAAATTAGTCATTATTTTCCAAGGCAGATCATTTGTGATCACAATTTAGGAAATTTAACATTAATATAACACTTATTAGCACCCAGCCCTTTATTCTTTTCCTGACACTAACAATGTATTAAAAGCCAGGCCAAGGAGGGAGGAAGAGAAAGGCAAAGAAGGGGATCAGTTTAGTTAAGAACTAGCACGGATGACCCATGGACAACATGCGGGACTGACTGCGGGGAAGGCGATGGAAAGGGCAGGGCAGGGGAGAGCAGCGTGGGGAGAACGCGATAAATGTAGTACAGTAACAACAAAACTAAGTAAAGAAAAAGAAAAAATAAAAAGCTAGGTCATTTCTTTTGCAGTTTCTCAACTTGATTTGTTGATTATTTCCTGATTAGATTTCAGATTAAACATTTTTGGCAAGAATACAACATAGATGATGCAAACGAACCTTTAAATAGAATTTGTAAATCATTGTTCTACTGAACCATTTTGAGAACTTATAAAAATGAGCACCCCCCTCCCCCCGCCAAAAAAAAAAAAAGGGAAGAGGTCCTATGAGGTCCTTGCCCAGGCTGGTGTGGCTCAGTGGATTAGGCATTGGCCTGTGAACCAAAGGATCACCAGTTTGATTCTCAGTCAGGGCACATGCTTGGGTTGCGGGGCCAGGTCCCCAGATGGGGGTGTGTGAGAGGCGACCAGCCATACCACACATTGATACTTCTCTTCCTCTCGCCCCCCTCCCTTCCCCACTCTCTAAAAATAAATAAATAGAATCTTAAAAAAAAAAAAAAAAAAAAAAAAGTCCTTTGCCCATAAACACTATAGAGTCATCCCCCTCTCCCTTAATGGCAATTTTATATTAAACTGGAACAAATCAACACACCTACCTTTTTTCTCAATTTGCCTCTGATGTGACACAATCGCTTTACGCCATCAAAACACATTGCTTCTAAGCGCCCATTTCCCAGCATTTTGATTACTTGAGCATATTCTGGGGGAAGAAAAAGAAAAGGGTATAAGATATTGTTCAACTTTTGATAAAAGCAACTTAGCAGTCTACATAAAACTGTAAGTATAGGTGTGCTAGCTAGGAATAAATATATGCAGTAAGAAAAAAAATGCAAGGGAGTGATAAACCCCAAGCTAGGTAACAACCAAGACTTGACGAACTGTCTCTCTGCTATCACCAATATTTTAATTATGAACTCACTGTGATTAACTGACTATTGTCTTCATGACTGTTTGCTTTACTTTTGGAGATCAAGGTGGCTTATCCCAAAATGTACATACTATTGCTCTTCCATCTTTCATATTTGAAGCCTTTCCCAATTTTGAATCTCCCTTCCCTTAAAACCTTTAGAGGCTAATCTCAACATAACGTTAGTTATATCTGGCAAATAAAGATAGCTTGAATGTTAACTATGTCTTTGTTAAATTAGAATGTGAGTGATTATTCTAAGGTTTTTGTAAAGCCTATGCTCTCAGGCAAAATGCTAACTTTCAGTTAAAATCTTTCCAAAAAGGTACCCAGGAGGCCAACTGGTTTCACTGCCACTTGAAAAACCAAGGAGATTATTTATGAACATTAGCTATGCACGTGGGTTTGTCTCTTCTGTCACGAACTGACAGAAGAAGGGGGGCACCCACATCACTTCAGAACCTTTAGCTTACTCAAGCTGCACACCAGACTAACCCCCAAAGAGGATAACCACATATTGGTAAAACTGTGGGGCTGATACATGGAAGTGAAGACCACATGCAGTAGACCTAGCACCTCAACATGGTTGGGCAATGAAAAGACTGTCTTTCTTCCAAAGTGGTGGTGGTCAAGACTCAAGTCAACTGCTAAGGGGGGTTAAATGACCGAATGCCAAGAAACAAAAAGGCCTCTTAGGTAGAAAACATGTTTCATTCTTTAAAAAACTATGGCATAAATAAACCACCAACCAAAATTCTATAAAAAGACAAAAAATATTTGTTAAAGTTCTGGGGAAAAAAAGTGCTGGGAATTATTGGGATAACTGGAAATTTCTGAATATGGACCATACACCGAACATACAATATACTCAGGTTAAATCATCTGAGGGTTCCGTTTTAGTTACATTAAGAGAATGTAGCTGTTCTTAAGAGACATATGAAGTAGCAAGGGAAAAGAACCATGATGTCCAACACCAACTTTCAAATGGTTCAGGAAAAACATATGTGCCTACTAAAAGGGTAATTTAAAGTTCAAAAACTGTTTATTTATAAGATGTCTAATGTGGCAAAGTTCACAAGGCCAACTGTTTTGTCATGTTCTTATTTCTAAAACAAGATTCTATCTCAGCACATTTTCTAAAAGTAAATATATATTCTTACTTTCAAAATATGGAAAGCACATTCCCAAACTCTAGTTGTGGGTAATGATTAATGGAAAGAATAATTGTGTAACAATACAGTGGATGCTATTGGATGAAAGATAAATATTAAATACCAGATATTTAAAAAAAAGAAAGTTCATTGTACTAAATACTGCAACTTATCTGAAGATTTGAAATAACTCAAAATAAATATGTAAGAAACTAGTATTACATATCTTAGTCTGGCACTTACAAAGTCTTAATTGGTTTGAAAAGGTTAAGGTAAATGTTAATTTCATTTTATTATATTTTATGAAATGCTACGCTGAGGACAATGAAGAAATGAGGGAAAGGTTCCAGATTCATCTCTCAAGTATCCACAGTCTACTGCACATACTGTGTAGCATCGTTTACTACCAACGAAGGTCTACTAAATCACAGATCATCAACCATCACTTTTGAGGCTTAATTCCCTGTGCACTGCATAATTCATTCTTAGATATGAGTGTTCACACCAACAATGAAATCTACACATTTACAGAAACACCACTAATCCTCAAGGCAGATCGAGTATACCACGGAATGACTACCAAAAGAAAGACTCTAGGGAAGTGTGGGGATGAGAACTGGTGAAAAGCAAAAAGGGACGTGCAAGTCATTGCTCAGGATTATGAACAAGGAGCTGTTACTACTTAAAATACACACAGCCATTTTATTTTGATTAAATGCAAAGATTTAGGCTTGTCCTGGTTGGAAGTATTGAGGAGATTTTTCTCTTTCTCAGGTTGAATTATTTTCTGGCTTCCCTGGCCTCTCTAATATTGTATTATCCATCTCACACTTTTAAATTCTAATAACTTTGATAAAATAATTAATTCACTCATGTCATGCTGGAAAAAAAAGGCACTTTCTAGATTCAAACCACTGAGATTTAAGTTCATAGATGTGACTAAATATGCACTTACTAAACCATTTTCTTAACTTAATAGTATCTCTTATGATTAGAAATTGAAATTCCTTATTTAAAAAAATACTATTACAAGACAAATACCTTAATGAAAATGCTTACCTTGCCCATCTTCTTTGAACACGAGTTCTCTTTTTTCGGATTCATTCTCATTCTTACCCCTACGTCTATTTTTACCTCCTTTACCTAATGGTTTTAAAGAAAGAAAAAGACATTTCTGCAAAACAGTAGGAAAAGAAACCAAACTAAATAAAGGCTTATAAAATTTTTTTTAAAAATCACGTATTTTAAAATTCACTTTAGTCACACAGTCATAATTTGACTATTTCCAATCATATTAAACATATACATATCACCATTCCCCTCCCCTTCTTAGAAATTCCTTTTGGAATATTTCTCACATAGAAAGGTTCAGTCCATTTCCAGTGAATGGGTTATTGTCATCTCAAACTCAGTTTTACTAAAAACTCCATTTACTTTCTTTTATAAATCCGGTCCTTAATCAACATGCTTGTTTTTGTTCGTGGTACCATTAACTACCTTAAGGAATGTAAGTGTCTCAACCTATAAACATGACATCAACCATTTCTCAATACTACGCTTCCCTTTATATAATAATCTTAGGCTTCAATCCTAGTGGACTACTCATTGTTTTTGTAACCCATCCTTAGCCAAGTTTATGCATTTGAGATAGGTTCAAATTTATCTTTATTCACAACATAATGGACTTTGAAAGGTTAAGTGACTTATTTGAGGCTAGATCATGTGACCACAGATCCGGGATGTGAAACCCCAGTGACTATGCCCTTAGCCATCATGCAATACCACCCATTTACTTGTCATATCGCTTCATTAAGTAACAAGTCATTTACCCCCAGTTAACCAGTAAGTTCATCCAAGTCCAGAGAAGTAACTCACTTTAACATTAGTCAGTGAGTGTGGGTGACCAAATTCAAACCTAACCTTCTTTTCTTCCTGGCCTCCACATTAGTGTACCTCTCCACAGCATTTTGTTCCCATTTCAGAACCTAAAATACATTGGCAGCCATTTCCAAATATGACTATAAGTGTTAGTGACATTAAGAGACATAAAGGTAGAGTGTGAAAGCAGCAAAAGGTTCCCAGCCAAAACTGAACGGGCACCTGGCCACTGTAAAGATACAGTTCTTGTATCAAGTGCATTTACACTGGGTGCAGTCTCACAAAGCTGTGTGATTGTTAGGTGGGCCTCTACAATCTCCTGACCTACCCAGATCCTTAGGATTCAGTATCTGATGCAGCTTAGGGCACACCAAAAGTAATTTCCTGGGAAGAGAAAAATATTTTCGGCTTCAAGCCATTCATCATGTCGCATCTTCAAACTAGACTGAAAGCTCCATCAGGGCAAGAATCAGAGCAGTTATACATATACCTGACCTGGCAATTCTTTGGATAAATCAGTCAATAGTAGTCCATATATTCCTAAAGGAGTGGTGATTTTATTTTATTTTTTAAATATTTTATTTTAGAGAGAGAGGAAGGGAGGGAGACACAGGAGAGCAACATCCATGTGTGGTGGCCTCTTGCATACCACCAACTGAGGACCTGGCCTGCAACCTAGACATGTGCCCCGACTGGGATTGAACTGGTGACTCTGGTTTGCAGGCCAGTGCTCAACCCACACCAGCCAGGGCAGCAGTGGTGATTTTAAAGTCAAAGGCAGTAATGTTGTCAAAGTGTTGGAGCACCTTACCCTAAATGCCCTAAGTGGGCCAAAGGATACCCCTTTTCTGAGGCGATAAACTGACAATCTAAAAAAATAAGCTAACAATCATCCAAAGCTAAAGTCTTTTAACACACAGTTCATGGCAATTTATATCCTTACTTGTATGACCACCATCAAGACAACATTCACAGGTCTTCTGGTTTTCCCAATGAAGAAAACACATTTATTTCTACATTAAAACTCATTTCATAAAATGTAGGGGTCTTGAAAAGTTTTTACATATACAGGAACAATAAATACTAAGTTCAGAATGGTGGTTACCTCCAGAAAAGGAAGAGGACTGGGGAGGGAGGCACAGAGGGCTTTAACTGGGGCTGTGTTGTAATTCTCTAGTCCAGAGTTAATAGATTCCCAGGTATACACTGCATTTTAATTTATAATTTTTGCACACCTCAAATGTTACTTATAAAAATGGTTCATTCTGTTAATTTACCAGAATTAACCATACCCTTCTCACTAACTCCCATTTTATTGCCATGTAATGGAATGACATTTAAAAGACTAGTGAACTAGATGTGATTTAATGCATAAGTCCTGTCCCTTTGGAAGCAAAAGGTAGCCTATTATTTACCTAAATGTGGAAGCAACAGCAGGCGGGTGACTTAGCCCAACAAGTAACTATTGAGTATCTACTAAGTGTCAAGTGCTAGCAATCCAATGTGATCAATAGTACTATTTTACTATTCTTCATTTCAATAAAAAAGATTTATTATTATTTTCAGAGAGAAGAGCAGGGAGAGAGGCAGAGAGGGAAAGAGACATCAATGTATGGTGGCCTTTCACCTGCCTCCAGCTGGAGACCTGGCCTGCAACCTGGTTATGTGCCCTGGCTGGGAACTGAACCAGCCACCTTTGGGTTCGTAGGCCAGCCAGCGCCTTTCCATGTCTAGTGAAAGAACTGCAAATCATGTGGTATAAATAAAAGTGGGAATAAGATATTCGATGAAGTGATTCAGTTAACATCCTGGAGGGAATAAAGGTTTATCTAGGTTACAGAAAAATTATGGCTTTTAAAACCCTATTTTAACACCCTGTCTTTCCCAGAATTAGCAGCAAAATCCTTGCTACAAAATGGGCCTACACATGAGATTTCTAAGGACAATAAGGTAGAGCGTACTGAGGGAACTGGACCAAATCTTGCACTGAACAGCAACCAACTATCCCAAGGGATAAAATGAGTAGTGACAGCTACAAAGGAAATGAAGAAAAATCCTTGGAGCCGGCTGTGAAGTAGAAAAGAGAACAGAAGTAGGCCAGGCCAGGCCAGGGTGGGTCCCCAGAATGAATAAAGGAAACTTCCTGTGGTTCTGATAGGGGCTCCTCTCCTGTCAGAAACATGGCTTTCCCTGTCTCTCCTTGCATATTTCCTTTGAGAATTCATAAGGATGCTTAAAAAGCAGAAACAAGTCTTAGGACTAAAAATGGGGAGCTTTTCTTGAGCACTGTTCTGCTTTTACCTAGAGTAGGTTTCCCATTTTGGAAATTCCAAATAAATTTATCCTCAAGTCTGGTAACGTGTGAATGTTTCACTTCAGAATGGAGAGAACTTAAAAGTACTTTACTGCCAGCACCACACACACACACACACACACACACACGATCTGAAAGGAAAGCAGAAAACTAGACTAAGTATGAACCAAGTGTTCTGGGAGGAAAATTATTCAACCTTGTAAAGGGATATAGGGAAGGATCAATCTCTACAGATGGACATGAAAAACGCATTCAGGTTTTGCCCACTGTTTACAAGAGAGGAGTCGTCTCCACACCGTTCAACAACTGTCCATAAAGAAATCCATGCTGGAGTACCTGATGGTGGTCACTAAAGCATCACCCTCTAAAATCTAAAAGTTAACAGCTTTCGGTGTCTAACTCCCCTTCCCGAGAAGGCTAAAGGACGCCCGATTGCCAAGCCCAGGCCGCCCCAGGGGAGGTCTCTTCACAGGTGCCCATCGCGCCGCGGTCACTGCGCGATTCGGGAGCAAAACCCCACATTCTCCCTCAGGAGGCCCTACAAAAATGGCGTCGGCTCCACCCCAATATGACCAAACTGGAAGACAGGAGTAACTTCCCAGCTCCTCCCGAGCCTAGAATCGCGCCAGACCGCCTCGCTGCCTGCAGGCAGGGCGGAGGAGAAGGTCACCGCGGCCTGAGCTATCCTGAAGTCCCAGGCAGGGCCGGGAACTCGGGGCGAGCGGAGTCGTTGTCCCGGGGTACAGGCGGCATTACCTTTATTCTTAGGCATGGCGGTGACGACGGTCTCGCGGCTTTCCCGATTCCTATTCCGGGGCTGGTGGCGGCAGCGGCGGCGGCGGCGACTCCTCCAAGGGGCGCGAGAAGGGACGCGTGGAGCCGCGCGGCACAAAGCAGGCGCTAAAGACCGGGTCGCGTGCGCGGGAGAGTCTCGTAACCGAGCTCTTCCGAGATCACCCTGCACCCACGCTCAGCCGCAGCAAATGGCGTCGCGTCTGCTTGCGTCGCTTCTCCCCGCCTTCCAACGCCGCCTGGCCCCGCCCCCGCCCCCGCCCCCGCCCCCGCCTCGGTCTTTATTGCGCAGGCGTGGCCAGCGGACTCCTATTGTTAAAGCGGAGCCTTCACTCCAGGAGGCGGGGCCGTGAGCTGAGCGGAGGCAGAGTCTGGGAGACAGAGGGCGGGGCCCCAGCGTCCTAGTAAAAGGCGGAGGCTGGTGGCGCCGGCTGCTGGCGGATTCTAGCCTTGGGCTAATGAGCGCTGATTCATTAACTGTAATCTCAGATTTCTTTTTACTTGTTATAACTTTAATAAAAATAATATAACGTGTTATAGTTAAAACCATGTTAGTTTACAACTAAAGACTTTCAAGAGAAAATAAAACTGATTTGAGGAATTCTAAGAGGCTTTCCTTCCCTCATTTAAAAAAAAAAATTATTAATTTCTTGTTGTATTACAATGAAATCAAGGCAGCAAACCATCAGATTTGTTTTAAGGGGGCCCTTGCACCTGACTTGCCAGGTTGGGAATCCTAGGGGAAGAGCAAGGCTGCTATCCCCATTACCAAAGCATAATATCTGCATGGTACTTGGTATTACTTTATAAATAACTTTTCCCTACCACGCTGTACACCTGATTGGGCTTAAACCACAGCTGCTGCTTATTATTACCAGCACTTAGCAGAATGTCTGACACACAGTAGGCGTTCATTACAAACAGGGAGGGAGGGAGAGGAGACCTAAATTCAGGGTTATGGGCTGAATTGTGTATTCCTAAAATTAATACATTGAATTCCTAACCCCTAATACCTCAGAATATGACTGAATTTGGAGATAGGGTCATTAAAGAGTTGAGACCTTGATCTTGAACCACCAGACTCCACAACTGTGACAAAATAAATGTCTGTATTATTTAGTTATGGCAGCCCTAGCAAACTGATACAGCATCATAATATAAAACTACTAAAAATGTCTGCTGGGAAGGAAAGGGGTAACTGCAGGCCTACAACCCATTTCCTTTCTACCATCAATCAATGGAGCTCAAATGTCCTTTTACATGTGCTAATGATATTTACTAGCAGCAAGAAACGTAGTCCTTATCTTTAAAAGGCTTCTAGCAAGATACATTTGGATTATAGACATAGTTTGTTAAACCTGGAATTTATGGATTTATGCGGCATAGCTGACTGGAGAATGAGGGCTCTTCATTTAAATTGTGTAATTAATGAGGCATATAAAGGGGATGTTGCAAATCCAAATGGCTTCTTTTGTTTAAACAATGTCTCTGCATACATCACTCAGAAGGAAATTGGTCCTTTCATTCTTAATCCACAATGTTCCATAATGAGGGAGAAACAGATTGTTTTAAAACTAAATCCGATCATCTTGGTCTTCTCCAAGAAAAGATTCTCATCTATGCCTGGGATTACCTTGCAACCTTTGAATGATTCATCAAGTTTGGTATTGGGTAAAATCTATGACTGACGTGAGTCTAATTTGACAAACCCTTTAGGCTAACCAAAACTTTGCATAGAAAAATTAGTTTATACTCCTTATGGACTCAGAAACATTCCTGTTTTAAGTTTTACCAATCCAATTTGATAAATTTATACTTTGGATAGAATTTGATAATGTGAAGAATCATCATGTGATCAAAATAATCTGAACAAAAGGAACATACATGCATTTATTTGAAACTTTATTATATAAATTTTCATTTCTTTTAAAGATTACAAAACCTGTTCTGTGACAGGAATACAAGCAATATTGTTCCAGGATTATTCATGGATACATTGGAAAGAGCTTAGATTACACATTAATAGTATTATTTGAAAACTTCCCAGATTAGACTCTTAAGTAAAACAATTTAAAGTATTCGGTGATATTTAATCCTTTACAAGCATTTCATTATTATGGCAGCAGTGCCAAGCATCTGATGAGATTTAACCACCAATAAAAGGTACAATACATATGAACTCATGATATGGTACCTTGGGCTTCTGGCATGCCTTACTAGAGAGAGACTAGTATAAAGTAAGATCATATATAATAGTAGAAAAATATTTGTGATTTTTTAAAAAAACTGTTTAAGTAGATACCCACCCATTCCCACCCATGGCCAAAAACACAAAACAATTATATCCCTTAGGTATATACTTTCCCTTCTGTAGGGTAAGAGTTAAGATAAACCTAATACATGTACATAATTTTAAGAATTAAAAACTCATCACCCATAATTAAGATGCTAAGAAATGGCAATACCTTGAAGCATTTTTGATTAAAAAACAAAAGCTTTAGATGAAACAATAAACACACGCCTTTATCCTTATGCCCTTGCTTTGTATTTAAAAGTTCTACTTTTAAATACTTGTTTGAAAACTCAGCATACAGTTCATTCAGTACTATAGTGATAATAGGAGTAAAGCTTTTCACTTCCATTAGATATTGAACTAATCTACTTAGAGGACTACTATAGCAACTTTCTTCTCACACACGTTTACGTATATTGTAGTCAAATAGTTATGTGCTCTAAAGATGTTTTCTTGAGGTTTGTGCCTCTGAACTTAGTCTCTGAAATTTCCTTTCCACTAATCTCTACTCAGCATCATATACTTTGCTAGTTGCACTGGGAGAAGTCATGGACATTTCAACAGCTTATCATGCACTTCAAGGTTACATGGAAAAGTAATGAGGAAAGTGCCTTAAGAGGTAGGAAGTAGGCTCTTATCCCAACCCTTGGTATGCCCTGTTATGAACAGTTAATAGACTGGAATCAAAGTGGTAAATGTGAGACTAATAGTAATACAAGGCTTAAGAAAACTAAGTGAACTTAGTTACTAGACATCTTTGAGAACACTCACATTGGAACCAGTTACAAGTCACTCAATCACACAGAATACAGCAGTGTCAAAAAAACATAAAGCACACTGTAGATATAAATTCTTCTTGGCCATCCATACTTAGGTTTTATCATTCTGTAGATTCTTCACTAGAAAAAGTGGTTAAGCATGGCTCTTCAGAATACCACAGTCCCAAGAAAGCGAATTTCATTCCTTCATTAATTGGTCTCCACCAATGGTCAGTTGGGGAGACCAGCAAAAGTAAGCAATCTGGAGGTGAAAAGAGGACTGTTTTCATTTATTGAAATACAAGTACTGAGTTAAGTCAACCTCTGTGAATTAAATAAGGCTCAAAATATACTACATACAGCTTGTTAGTCACATGGAGTTGGACCTTTCAGAGGGACAGAACTCTTGGGCTTGACTGGAACCTCTTGGTTTAAGCACCAAGGGTCAGCCATGAAGCCCATAATATTTGATTAAAACAGACCTTTTCTGACCTTGTACATTCCTGAGTTATCTGTCCTAATGCCTTCATAAACCTCAAATGCCTGATACCACCACAAGAGAGAATTTTCTCTATATAGTAAACGGAAAAATCTTAGGATATTTATAAAGGCCAAAATGTAGAGAATATCAAAGCCATGTTGAGATGTATATTCCTGGCTTCCATGGTATTTAAGCATATCAGCACCAAGGCCCCCAAATTTTGAATGTCTTTCTGCTCTCATCCCAGGCTGGACCTACCCCCGCCCCTTTTCTACCCCAACTATTCTGCCTACTTGGGAAGCCCTTGCGCCCCCCTCCCCCTTCAAGTCTTTCCTGGGCTAAGAGTACAGGGCATAGCTAACAAGCTAACCCCACCTCCCATAATGTCTCCTGGCCCCAACAGAAACCACTTTCTAAAAATAGATGGGAAATGGTTGACCCAAACCTGCTCTTCGCAGCCACCACATGTGAAACATGGAATCTCTGCCATACACTCACCACACCGTCTACAGACGCTCACTAAGTGACTTTTCTCACCTGGCAGCTTCACAGCATCTCGACTTTGCCTTGTCAAAATTATTGCATTTTGGGACGTTTGAGGTTGCTTGTGAATAAATGAATCCATATCAAATCTGGTAGAGACAAGGGTCTATTGTAGGGGTGGAAATAATGTATATAAAAAATTAAGAGGACAGAAAACTTACCTTAACATCGTCACTTGCAAGGAAAGACATGGCAGTATAATCTGTATTATCCAGTGTGCCTATTGCGATGCTAAATGCAATTTACCATTCTGGATGTTATTTTGGATTATAAAATAAGAGATTTGTGAGAGTGGCCTGGTAGTTTAGTTCCTTCTTTCACATTGAAATATCTTTAAGCCTGAACTAAAACCTCCTGGCATCTATCAACACTAATTGATGAAGGGCCTCACTACTACAACTTCAGAGGCCTGGAAGAACTGGATTTGAAGAAATGAATGGACAGGTTAACCCAGCACTAGCACTACATTTAGAACACACTGTTGGCCAAGTTTGTCTGCTGTAAGTCAAAGGCAACAGGAACATCAAACCACAGATCAGATAAATTATGCTCATGAACTGCTTTTTAGGCAGAAAGCCTTCAGCTTTATAAACATACTCATATAACTTGCTTTTCTCCAATAAAACTGGTAGTTGAACTAGGCAAAGAAGTGGTATCTTTGAAAGCAATAAACTTAGCATTCGTATATGAGTAGAGGAGTGCACCAAGAAATATGTAATTTTTGAACAACTCAGCTCCTGGTCGTTGTGATAATCTGAAGGGAAGGCAGCATGGTGTTACGGGGGAAAAAAACTGAATGGGAAGTTAGGGGTTCTAGTCTTTGCGTCATAGGTTCTTTACATGCGATATGAGAATGTTGGACTTCGATAACTTAGATAACTCATGAGGATTTACACATTTACCTCTGGTTCTTTAAATTACAATAGAAAATACACCTAAGCAATAGTGAAATAGCATCAGTGCCAAAAATCTGAGATGATATGCCCAGAGTTATATTAACATTTTAAAAGTGACAAGAATTTGAATGACCATGGTTTAAAACAATGAATAACGGGGGTGGGGGTGGGGAGCTTTCTTTCCAGGCAATGGAAAGCACATATGTATATATTCCATAGATTCAAGAAGTTAAAAAACTTTCTCTATCTGGATATTATGAAATCCCTCCTCTTATAATTGTTGTTTTTAGAAGATAGAAACTTACATTTGATCTCTACACAATAATCATTTTGTGTCACTTGGGCAAAAGCAATGTTATAGGTTTTCCCTTCTCTTTAATTACATAGAGAAGAAATTAAGGAATAACAAATGGCTTCTAAGACAGATAGACCACACTTTCTTGGCTTTGTACTTTTCAGGGGAAAGACTTGAAGCTTCTGGAAGGAAAAAGGATTTCTGATGTAAATGGCTTAGTTAGTACATGGCTAAGGAAGGTCTGTTTGGGCACATTCTTGATGAGGTAAGTTAAATCACTTTTCATGCTCATCTGTTTTTCACATTACATATTGATGTATGCTAGGTAACTTGGCAAAGATACAGGTCATAATGGATACAGAAATTCCTTTAATCAAATAAAATAATGAAAACTACCACATTAGATGTATATAACGATTACTGTAATCTAGGCAGACTCAGCGACCATCATGAAAACCAATCATATCTGAAGTTAAAGGAAGTATTACATGGCTATAAATGATCAGAAGGAATTCATAAAACACTCAATGCTATACATTCACTTAACCTACCTTGGCTATAATTTCAGGTTAGTACAGAGATTGACTAAGAATGTTTTATTCCCTAGAATAAGTTTTTAATTCAGTTTTATATAGAGGCCTGTGGCTTTTATTACATTCAAATTAGTATTTGATTTAGAGCATTATAATGGGGGAAAAAAACCATTATGATTTACCATTTTTCCAAAAAAATAAAAAATAAAAAGCAAACTTTTCTCACAGGTATACAAGAACATGTATCCTGTTATTCATATGCTAAATTCTGCAATTTGATCTATTTAAATATGAAATGTCCAATGGGACTTGAATGACCTGTTGCTAAATTTTCCTTTGCCAGTCTCTTTACCATAACTCTCAAAAGGCCTTTGATGTATATTGGCAAAATTCCATATTATATGCCAATACTAAGTACGGATACTGTTGAAGATTAAAAGTGCAAGAACTACTTCCTTAATTAAAGAGAAAGAACCCTAAAGAGTTGCAAAGTATACAGACTAACTTCATAGGTGTACTCTTGATGTCATGTCACAGATGTAACCTTCCTACCGTCATAGCTCTCCTGGATCGTCTGACAGAGCACCCAACTTTAAGTAACAAATGAACAAACCAGTGAAACAGACATGGGGAAAGATATGTACATTTTGGAAGCATTACATTCAACAGCTGTTCCACAATCTGGCCATTTTCAGGGCTGTCCAACAATACAGTTAATACAGGTGAACTATTTAACCAGATTTAATAGTCAATTGATTAATAATAATAGAATCCAAGTTAAACAAGGCATGTATACATTAAAGAAAGCAGTACAGAAATGTACTGTATATGAACTGTTTACAAAAACATACAAAATGTTGGATGGCACAAGGGATACAGTGCTAATATAAACGGATTGTTTAAGCTAAGTGCTTAACATAAACTGTCCATCCCTATAACTAAGAAAGAATATTTAAGGAACATGAAATATTTCCTATAAAAATAATGCTATATGGTGTAAAGTACTTTATTCAGTGTATTTTTAGGTGGTATTCATATGTTCATTATTCTTCTTATGGATTCAGTGAATATATCTTCGTCATGTTTCCATTATCATTACATCCGAAGCTCCAGGAAAATCTAACTTGCTAACAATCATGTAAAGCGAGAAGAGATGAAAGCGGGAGCAGCAGCAGGAGCAGCAGCATTATGGGTACCAGCTGGGATGGTGTGTGCTTGCAGGTGTCTCTCAGATTATGTGCTACCTGTCGCCACAACTTGTGCTATCAGCTTACACCATGGTACCAAATATCTCACTGAGGTCACTTCACAGGGCTGTGGAGGTGATTTTTTTAATACCTCTCCGCTGAGCAAGAGTAGAGCGGCCTACTGGTTCCAAAACTGGTGACTGATTACGGTTTAAAGCAGAATATGTAGCTGCCATGGCACCCTGGAAACAGAAAAGAAAGGTCAAAACAAAAATGACAATGAGTAGTCATATACACAGAACATGAAATGAATATTTCCCCCCCCCAGGTAATTTCTTCAATAGCGAATTCATACAGATATGATTAGGTACATAATGAAAATAACCACACTGGCCAAACCGTCTAATTTAACTAAAATTGAAGAGGCCAATGTGGGAGGTTGAAATGATGGATGAGAGAAGGTAGAGATGGGCTCATAACAAGCAATCCTTGCTTTTCTCAGGACTATTCAGCTTTTTTTCCTTTACAATCTTTTCATCTGAGAGGCAGCAAAGCATGTTCTTGTGGAACTTCTAGTTTGCTTTGGGTTGTGCATAAGAAAGAAAAGTATAAAGAAAACAGGAAATCTATAAGCTTATAAGATTCAGAAATTTTTAAGTCATTGTTTTAAAAAAAATTATTTATTATTTTTAGAGAGAGGGGAAGGGAGCGAGGCAGAGAGGGAGAGAGACATCAACATATGGTTGCCTTTCACCTGCCTCCAGCTACGGACCTGGCTAGAGACCTGGCTTGCAACCTGGTTATGTTGCCCTGGCTGGGAATAGAACCAGTGACCTTTGGGTTCACAGGCTGGCGCCTTATCCACTGTGCCACCAGTCAGGGCCAAATAAGTCATTTTTAAACTAGACTTATTACAACACTTTGGGACAGCTTGACTTTTTCTTTTTTTCTACATCATCCATTGTGGCTTGTGAGAATCCCATGGAAGAACTGAATTCAGGCTGAGGGAAAGTGAAAGAGAAAGTGCTGGGGGACATGTGGAAAACATGGCCTAAATGGGGTCACTCACCTTGACCAGATGTGGGGCATCCTGTCTGTTCAGTTGGTATTGCGGCAGTTGGTCCCAGTGGACTATCCAAGGGTGTCTGAGCACGAGGGCAGCAGTCAATCTCTGATGAGGGTCCACATGAAGCATTTTTGACACCAGGTCCTGTAATGGGAAGAATAATAATAAAACAAGTTTGAACCTTTTTGCTTTATTTTGTAATAGTATCAGATGTTGTTGAACAGTGCCATTTTTCCTTATTATGACACTATTTTCTCCTGGTAATTGACATTTGGGCTCTAAACAATTTGGTCAACATGACAATATGTTAAAAAAAAATAGCAAAGACCAAAGTCATAGTAATTAACAGTCACATTGAGTAACAGTAATCGTGGTGCATTACAAAGGGTGAATTACCGTGTTTTATGTATATTTTGTTTTTTGGCTCTTTTTTTTCTCCTCAGATATTCTGAGGTTCCCACATTTCTGTAGATTTATTTCTGAGTAATTTTTAGCCACTTAAGACTTTTTTTTTTGTGCTGCTGGTAATACTGAAAAGCAGCACTGTCCAATTAGAGGAATTTAACTAGATGGTTCTAAATGCTCCTCCCAAGATTATAGAATTCTATTTCTTTCTACTTCAAAAGCAACTCATGAGCATTATAGAAAAATCAGAAATACAGAGAAGCAAAAGAATATAAAGAACACACAGAATCTTACTCTTCCAGAGACAAATGCTTTCTGTCTATGCAAATGCTTTCCTATGCATGAAACACAGATCCGTATAATTACTATATAATAGTTTTAGACTCTCTAAAATAACACAATTGTGATTTATAAAAGCCATGCACCACCTGTTTCATTTTACTTCAAAACATATCTATTGAGCCCTGGCTGGTGTGGCTCAGTAGATTGAGCACCAGCCTGTGAACCAACAGGTCTCCAGTTTGATTCCCAGTCAAGGCATAGGCCTGGGGTTGTGGGCCAGATGCCTAGTTGGGGGCATGTGAGAGACAACCACACATTGATGTTTCCCTCTTTCTCCCTCCCTTCCCCTCTCTCTAGAAATAAATAAATAAAATCTTAAAAAGAAAAAGAACCCAAAACAAATCTATTGAGTATCCATTAAAAAAGCCAGGCATTATGCTAAGCATTGAGTATTTAGCAGTGAACAAAATAGAGAAGAACTGTGATCTGAGTTCAAGTTGTTTGGCAACATCATTACAAAATACGACTCTATGAACAAGTTTCTAGTTGATATTATTCTCACCAAGGATTATGAAAAATTACCTTAGCTGTATCTGAAACAGAATTCCAGTAACCACCACTGAGTGAAAATTTTCCACTGCCGATGCGTGCCAATATTTCCTCTGGTGTATCATCGGGGCCATTTGCAAATGGAGTGTAACTAATTTATAATAAAATTAAAATCTCAATGAATAAAATTTCTTTGTTGGTTGCAGTGTCCAAAAGTACTCTGAGTAATTAATACTTTATTTAAAGTTAAAACTATCAACAACATGAAGCTCCACAAAGTACCAGGTCAAGGTATATTATGAAAGATTAATTAGACTTAATATACAAAAACATAAATATCTTAAGATATGAAACACTGTAAAATAAAATATTTAAAGTAGTGCAAGTTTATGATATAACAAGAGTCAAAAAAGGTATAGGAAAATAAATTTAAGACTTCAAGACATTAATAGTACCTTATAGAAAATTAGTAACAATACAGCTATAAATGTGGTGTATATATGCACACACAATTGCATTATTAGAAAATGAGAACCATGAAAAGAAAGATATTACAACGAAGATTAAAAAATAAAACAAGCCCTGGCTGGTGTAGCTCAGTGGATTAAGCACCGGCCTGTGAAGCAAAGGGTCTAAGGTTCAATTCTCAGTTGGGGTACATGCCCAGGTTGCGGGCTAGGTCCCTGATTTGGGGTGCACAAGTGGCAACCACACATCAACGTTTTTTTCTCTTTTTTTCCCCTTCCTTCCCATCTAAAAATAAATAAATTATGAAAAATGAAACTAAATATTATAAATAAAATGTTGATAAATAAATGCTTATGACATATAGTACACTTACCCAGTAAGCATTGTATAGAGGAGGACACCAAGACTCCATATATCACAAGCAGCATCATAACCCTGTCGTTTCAAAACCTAGAAAAAGTAAAAATTAGTATTAACATACCACTGTTTATCATACAGATTTACATAGGTTGAAGGAATGGAATTATATCTCCTAAATCAATGCATGTAAGAAAAACATCAACAGAAGATTATTAACAAACAAAACAATATATTAGAGAAATACAAGAGAGACAATATATTATTCCTATTCTAGAATGTTCTTTAACAATTCATAAATACACACACACACACACACACACACACACACACACACAAATTTTGGTATTTGAACTAACATTTATTGAATGCTGCCTTCGCACATAAAGGACTATAAAATAAATTGAAGGTAAGTTTCTTATTTACTGTTAAATGAATGTGTATTTTATATGGGGCTGCAGAAATGGTTACATAAAATGGTGCTTTGAAGAATGCAGGCTCTGGCTGGTGGCTCAGTGGATTGGCACCGGCCTGAGAACCCAAAGGTGGCTGGTTCGATTCCCCAGCCAGGGCACATAACCAGGTTGTAAGCCAGGTCTCCAGCCAGGTCCCCAGTTGGAAGCAGGTGAGGGACAACCATACACTGATGCTTCTCTTCCTTGCTTCCTCCCTCCCTACCCTTCTTTCTGAAAATAATAAAATCTTCACAAAAATGCATATAACAGTACAAATGATATAGTATAAAACTATGCTTTTATAGATGTAATTCAATTCACTCTTAACGCTTAATAATCACTAACTATAATCAGGCATGAACCATGACAAATACCAAACAATTCTGGTTTCCTTAAGAAAATCAGAATCTGGCAGGGGAACTAAACATACAGGCTAGGGGCAAAATTAGGTCTACAGGTGTTTGTATGGAAAATAATACAATAATTAATACATAATAATAAACTGTGTTTTTGCATACTCACAACTGTAAACCTACTTTTGCCCCACCCTGTATATGAAGTTAACAATTCAATATGATAATTTGCCTAGAATTATGTGTAAAGTGCTATGGGTATAACCATGAGGAAACAATTCATTCCCGATATGAGGAAAGAAGGCCGGAGGGCAGCCTACTTGTACTGTTCCTATAAGTAAGAATTCAGGAAGCAAAGGGAGGAGGGGAGGGGGGCAGAGGGCACTCAAAGGGCAAACGGAAAGAGAACACAGCATACAGTAGTTAGTGACAGTTTTATGTGGCCAGATCTCCAGGTAGGAGATACTAGAGAGAGAAGGGATTTTATATACATCTTGTTTAGAGAATTTAATTTTTTTTCTGTAGGTAATTAGATGTCACTGAAGCTCTGAACAGGAAAACAAGTACATGTGTATACCAGAAACATAACTCAGGGTATAGAGAACACGCTGGCAACAAGAAAGAGGCCACCCAACAGGGAGTAATTTGTAGCAAACTAAGGGAAAGGCTGTAAGGACTTGCACTATGAGAGACTGAATGTATGTATAGGGTAAGGGGAACAGGGTCTAAAATAATTAGAAAACAAAATGGAAAGGATTTAGTGACAGACTGGATGTAAAAAAAAATGATACGGAGAATGTCAGGAAAATTTTAAAGTTTTGACTTGGGTGATTAAATGGCAAATAGGAGACAAAACTGTTGAACATTAGGCCCTGGCTGGTTCCCAGCCAGGGAACATAACCAGGTTGCAAGCCAGGCCTCCAGCCAGGTCCGTAGCTGGAGGCAGGTGAAATATGAAATCTCTCTCCCTCTCTGCCTCTCTCCCTTCCCCTCTCTCTAAAAAAAAATAATAATAATAATAATAACAATAAAATAATTTTTAAAATTAAAGAAAAAAACACAAAGAAAAAGAAAAATCAATTTGCCAAATGACTAATTTTAAAAAATAAGTAACAAAATTATAAAAAGTTTGAAAAAAGAGAGGTGGAAATCTAACTATCCTAACATTACTAACTACTATTGTTTTTGTGAACCATTAGTGCGAAGTAAAAGCACAGACTTTGCAGCCAGATGGCCAGGGCTTGAATCTACATCCGACCTCAGACAAATTACATAACCTCTCATTGTATACCTGGTTTCCTATAAAATGCTAATAAAAGCACTCACCTCATGTAGTTATAATGAGAATGAATTATTTTATGAAACGACATGTTGTGAGGATGAAATCAGTTAGTATATATGCCTGGCATGTAAGTCCTATATTAGGGTTTGCTTTTTTTTTAATTTCTTGTTTATAGTTACATTTTTTTAATATGGTGCTAAAAAAGTTAGAAAACTTGAGGACAAAGCAGTGGATGTTATATTTTCTACAACGGGGAAGTGCAATTTCTTAAGAAAAGAAGCAATGTGATTAAAGCAGTGTTGAAAGAAGACTTCAGTAGCTTTGCAGCTCTCTTGTGAGAGGACTGTAGAACAAGTGGGAGCAATGTGCCCCTAGGCCATGGCAGTCATCTGGGGGGAGGTGACAGAAACAGGGGCAGTTATGTAAACAGAAGAACCCTGAACTGGTTTTGGGGGATAACAGAGATAATAATTAGTTATGTGGCTGGAGACAAGAAGAGACTATGATGTTTTAGCCTCAGAGATACAGAAAGATAGTGACAAAACCAGGACATTAGGAAGGTAGAGAATAAGCTAGTTTCCACTTAATTCCAAGTACTGACACAGATAATACTGTTAGTAATAAAGAGAGCTATAGATGTCTCATTATATGGAAAGATACAAGTCAGGGCAGGAAGAGGATTATAGGTAGTATAGCCTGATGACAGAATGAACTACAGTATTAACAGAAGAAAAAAGGCTGCTATTCTGATTATTCATTCAGCAAGTCTTCAGTTAAACAGCTATTAATTATTCTGTACTAAACACCACAAATGAGTTTTTAAATATACTGAAACAATGCAAGCAAACTATTTCATTATTACCTCTGGTGCAACAAAATTTGCAGTGTAACAAGGTGTCATGAGAAGGCCATTTTCTGCTCTTAGCTGCTTTGCAAAGCCAAAATCGCAAATTCGAATAGATTCTGGATTGCCAGATTCATCCACGTACAGAATGTTGCTAGGTTTCAAGTCTCTGTGAACCACCTAAATGAAACAAAAAGAGGTACATTCACAATATGTTTCCATTATAGAAAACTCTTTAAAAAAAGATTTTATTTACCATTTTTAGAGAGAGGGGTAGGGAGAGAGGCAGAGAGGGAAAGAGAATCAATGTATGGTTGCCTTTCGCCTGCCTTAGAAAATTCTTTATTCAAAACTAACAGGCAATGCCCTTAACTAGACAATAAGTGCTGACCTTTAAATTATCCCAAAGTAATAAAAGACTGACAATGCAAGTATACCTCTTAACACAGAACTGGAGCAAAGAGAGGAGGAAGAAAGAATAGTATTTACTTTCTCCCTCCTTATCCAACTGAGTAAGTTTGTTAAGGAGACATACAAATAGCAATAATATCTGTCTCCAGGTTATTCATTCATTAGACAAGTATTTATTGAGTGCCTAATACATGCCAGGGCATTACAGAAGGAGATGCACATGCTATTGTGAACTGTAAGATCCTTACCTTTACATGCTAGGCACTTACAAGTTAGTGGGGAGTCAGAGAATAGAGTTGAGAGATGGTGCACAACTAGGGAGGCCTTTAGAACACAATGCACAGGCCAGAACAGTGGGGGACAGTCATTCTAAGTAGAGGGAACAACATGAACAATGGATGTACACAACAAACTTGTGTTGGCAGGCTCAATGGATCAGACATGGGAGTTGGGAGTAAAAAGGGGAAAAAATCTAGATGACTGCCTGATATCCATTCAACAATGTCACACACATAAAAATACCATTTCTTTGTCTTTTTGTATTATTTTTCTCCTTTATTCACCTACTTGAATACTTCTTTTATCATAGCCTCTCTTACACTTCTTACTACACTTATGTGTCTCTTCCATCATCAAATTCTGAGTCCATATTCTGAATCAGTCACCTCAGTTTTAATTCTTAACACCCTGAACATGACTTCTCCAGACCATTTCAATAATTTATTACTGCTGAATCACTGAGAAAAGAACATGGAAGACTTAGATAACTGCTAAGTCATAAACACTGAGTTCTGCTCATTTCTGGGTACAATACTAGGTGACTCTTGATTAGCTAGAAGTCAGTAAACTAGAATTAAATAAAAACACTACACCCATTAACTTCTAGGGGCAAAGACAAACAAAATGAGATTAAGTATTGAAAATAAATTCTGTAAGAAGTAACCTTTTTCTTGTTTAAAGAAAGATTTTATTTATTTTCAGGGAGAGGGGAAGAGAGGGAGAAAGAAAAGGAGAGAAGCATCAGTGTGGTTGTCTCTAGCACACCCCCAACTGGGGACCTGGCCCACAACACAGGCATGTGCCCTGATGGGGAATCCAACTGGCGACCTTTCGGTTTGCAGCCCAGTGCTCAATCCACTGAGCCACACCAGCCAGGGTGGCTTTTCTTGCATCTCATTCCTCTTCACTTCTGCTGTTTCCCTTCCCTTCTTTCCCTCCCTCCCTTTCCACATTTTCTCCTTTTGCCCTTGTTCCCTCTCAGATTTCCCTTCTTTTACAAACATTATTATTATTATTATTATTATTTACTAAAAAATCTTGCAGGAAGAAATGAGGAGAAAATCCACCAGTTGGAAGCCAGGTGACTATTCGGCCTCATCTGTTTGAAGGATTTCCTTTTTATAAGTGAATACAACCCACGATTCTTTGTTCTGGTTCTAAACTTTAAATGGGCCCAGTTCTCAAGAAGTACAGAGTGACTTAGCAAAACGAAGCAATGTTTTTCAGTTCAGAATATCTCACCCACTTTTTGTTGGAAAGCATAAGAATTTAATATAAACAAGCTAGGGTTTCAAAGTAGCACTTCAAGCATAATGGCAGACATTTACATAGAGGAAGAATAGTAGGATTATTAGGCAAGTAGTAGTTATTTTCCATCACATAAAGTAACTCCTTGTACCTTTACAATTTTAGCTCAAACATGAAGAACAGGTAAGAAAAAATGTATTTATGTGTGTGTGTGTGTATACATGTACATATATTTATATGTATTTGTAATGTATATATATAATGTTAAAGAGACTTACCCCTTGCGCATGAAGATATTCAACAGTTTTGGTTATAGTAAACAGGACAGCACTGGCCTCTCGTTCAGAGAAAAATTTCTGTCTAAGAATTTTATCCAGCAATTCACCCCCTTTCATAAGTTCTGTCACTACATATACATATTTTCCATCATCATATACCTATAAAATTAAAAACAAAAATATTAAAAATTATTTGAAGCTTTACATGTGTTCAGAACAAAGTTTTGCATATTAAAGACAAATTAAAACTTACTTTATAATAAAGGAAAATTTTACTTATCAAAATAATGAAGGTTATAAATCTTGCAAACAGTTTTATATGTATAAGAATGTTAAGACAGGACCCTGGTTGGTGGCACAGTGGATAAGGCGCCAGCCAGCCTGAGAATCCAAAGGTTGCTGCTTCAATTCCCAGCCAGGGCACATAACCAGGTTGCAAGCCAGGTCTCCAGCCAGGTCCGTAGCTGGAGGCAGGTAAAAGGCAACCATACGTACATTGATCTCTCTCTCCCTCTCTCCCTTCCCCTCTCTCTAAAAATAATAAAATCTTTTTAAAAAATTAATAAAAAAAGACTATTAAAATAGGAATTGATGAAGTTGTCAGAAAAATGACCTGTAATTTCTATCTGTAAAACTATGGGCATTGTATACAAATGCCCTGTGACTGTCCTAGAACTTCTGCAAATGCAGAAATTCTATATTTATATACACAGTACAATGCATTACTCTGGTTTTAGTTAAACTGAAAGTCAAGTTGTGGCAAGAATCAAGTAGCAAAGGGAAATTCCATCCAATCATTCAGAAGCACACCAGTTCACTCCTACTATAGAAAGAGAAAGTTCACTGTTATTTTGGATTTGTATTCCAGGCTAACCTGAACTGAAATAACCCTGTATTAAACTTCAGTCCCATCTAGTTCCCCTTCACCACAGAGTTAGTGCACACCTTTATTTAGCTTTAAAAGATGTACCATGTACTGGGGCTCCAAATATGGAAAAAACAAGGTACCTTCAAAGTTTTTATTCCAGTAGGAAGAAATAGACATAGATATAAGAATTTTAAAACTGTTGGAGATGCTGTAATAAAAGCGGGAAAAATTTTAGAGGCTTTGAAACTTGAAACAAGGGAAGAAGCAAAGATGTAAAAAGTGATGACAACTTAGGGAGTTTCCAAGGCAAGGACGAAGGAAACTATTTTTTCTATTTCCTTTTTAATGGATTGGCTGGATTCTTGGAGGTTCTATTAATAAAAAAGTCACTGAGGTTAAGCAGCTTCACATTTCAATGGGACTAAGTTAACATTCTCCTAACAATGAGCAGTGATAAATTAATCTGAGGAAACTGGAGTTTTGGTTCAGAAGGACAAGGGAGGGTAAACTTTGCAATCCCAAAATCTTTAACGTGAAAGGTTCTTCAGAAATGCTCTGGCTCAGCTATCCAAGAGACACTGGGTGTACAACAACCAGCTATATAGCCTCTGAGTCTATGTGACCACCCTCACCAAGAGAGGGCTTAATAGGTGTCTGGGGGGTTTCACATCATTTTGCCAAGAATTCTGTTATGCTGAAAGTCGAAGGTAGCAGGGGGAGGGATACCTCACTTGTGCTGGGGGTGGTGATGAGCAGGGAAAGCTTCCTGGAGGAAGTAATGCTTTAGCAAATTTTAAATGTGTAGTACTTAGCCAGGTAAAGAAAGGAAATGGTGTTTTCAACTAAGGGAACTGTAAAGTCCAAGACAGGGCAGCATGAGAAAATGAGGCATGTTCAAAAATGTACATACTGGAGTATGGCTGGGGCAGAGGATGTGTGAGAAAACTGCTACTCATGGAAGAAGTCAAGGACCAGAGGTGATGAGGGGTGTGAACTATAGACAGGGAAGTAACATGGTTAGGTATGAGTGCAGCTTTCTCTTGGCGGTATTGTGAAAGACAGTTTGGGAGTCCATGGAGTGTGAGACTAGTCGATCTTGAATATTAATTAATACCCAAATGTTCCAGTGAATGCAGATATTAAAAGCAATAATGTCAACAATACTTTTCTTCCTATAGCAAAAGTAGAAAAATTAAATATATAAACATATTTCTTTGTAACTAAAATTATGCTATATATGATATCCTCCAGTCTATTATTTTATTTACTATATTCAGTTCTTTGTCTACCACATGATATTTGAAAACATTCCAGATGCAAATTAGACAACTGATTCAAATGTTTATATTACAGAATTTACTTACATCCTTTAGAGTAATAATGTTTGGATGCTGTCCATAACGAAGAAGAATTTCAATTTCTTCTGTTGGGTCTCTCTTGCTTTTATCAATAATCTAAAAGGCAAATATTAATCACAAAATCTCATAAACTGTTACTTTATAAACCCTAAGGATTTATAGCTACAGACCTGGTGTAGCACCTTATGTAAGTACTGTGCACATAAGCCATTTATTAACCAGTTTTATTCAACACCTGCCCAGACTGTCTAATCAAAATTCAAAAGCCAGTCTTGGGACAGATGGCAAAGCTGTAAAGTAAATTCTATGCCATGAGTCACATGCCTACCAGGTCTCTCCAGTTTAAGTTTGTAGTGAGTTTAGAGACTTACTAAAAATTCAAAAGCCTCAAGAGAAGGTACAAAGAACATAGTTAACAGCTTTCTTTCATCCTTAAACATTGTAAGCTTTTGGGCAATCAGTCAACTTCTAAGACTTGGCAATACAGATAATTAAGAGCAGCACACACACACACACACACACACAAGTAAATAAATAAAACACCACCACTAGTATCTGTTTATTGAATTAACTTTACTTCCTTTAATAAAATGCTTCAATGGAATATCACATTAGCTGTAAGCTACTTATAAAAAATTAATTAACAGTTAAGCAGAACAAGCTCATTTTTGAAGCTAGGCAGAAAGCTAAGCAGAAAACCACACCTAGAATTTTACTTGGCTAGAATTAAGTTTAATTATTATAATGAAGCTCTTTAAAATACTAATGTAGCTTTTCAAACCTCTTATGTCAGTTGCTTCTTAAAAATACTTCTCTTAATGTTTTCATCTGTTAAAGTGATATTGTATTTAAATAAAGTTTGCTTTCATTTCATCCAAAAGGTAGTTGGACCCTGGCCGGGTAGTTCAGTTGGTTAGAGTGCTATCTTGACATGCCAAGGTTGTGGGTTCAATCCTTGTACAAGGCACATATAAGAATCAAGCAATGAATACGTAAATAATTGAAACAACAAATTGATGTTTCTTTCCCTCATTTCTCTAAAATCAATAAATAAAAACAGATTTTAGGCCCTGGCTGGTAGCACAGTGGATAAGGTGCCGGCCTGCAAACCCAAAGGTCGCAGGTTCGATTCCCCAGCCAGGGCACATAACCAGGTTGCAAACCAGGTCTCCAGTCAGGTCTGTGGCTGGAGGCAGGTGAAACGCAACCATACATTGATGTCTCTCTCCCTCTCTGCCTCTTTCCCTTCCCCTCTTTCTAAAAATAATGAAATAAAATCTTAAAAAAAAAACAACAGATTTTAAAGGTAGTTGAAAATAAATTTTGTGACTTTCATATTTTAAAATTTAAAACAGCATAGTAACAATATGCAGATGATGTATTACAGAGTTGTACCCCTGAAATCTCTACAATTTTATTAAACAATGTCACCCCATTAAATTCAATAAAAATAAATAAAACAGTGGAGTAATTAACATATACAATAAATACCCCAATGCTCCAGCAACCTAGCTTGCAAATCTCAACATGAGCCAAATCTGCTATGTAAAAGGTAAAATAGTTTTATATATGGAAAACAGGGAAGACAAACATATAGGTGTCCACTGTAATCAATTGTAAATGATAGTGTGGAATTCGGCAAACGGATGATTAAGAGGAAAGGTATATGGCATAGACATGCTAATTCAAGGGATATGATCTGGGGGCAGTCTTTTGAAAGCCAGAACACATTGGAAGTGTTATTTTTGGCAACATTCTTTTTGACCTGCTTACATTAAATCCATACTTGTATTTGTATATCTTAGATTTGTAGTGATGTCAGTAGAATCAAATTGTGCTGGGATTGGTTTTATGAACAAGAATCCACAAATAGCTTCAAGATATTTTCAAGGTTTTGGCAGCTCCTGGACATTTTTACCATTTTCTGATATGTTTATGAAGGCAAGATGCATCCTTAAACTGCCTACCAAGTGTATTACTCACCTTCTCTCCTTTCATGCAAGCAATCTGATCATTTCTATGTACCTCAGATTTCACTATAAGTTATGAGTAGGAGAAAAGCAAATTAAAATGTATTTCTGGTTTATCCTTAGAATTGACAGAAAGCCTTATGGATCTAAAGCAGTTAGATGCAAGTTTAGAATAGTAATAACAACTTTGGTGTATCTATGTCTTCCCAGATATTTGCTATGCATATATAAAACATATTCATTTTTATTTTTATATATGAAATTATACTATATATCTAGATAGATGGATGGATGGAAGTGGTCATAATTAACACCACTCTCTCACTCACTAAACACCCATCCTTACAGACTAGTTCTAAGTTGCAGGTAAGTTGAAAGCTTTGGATATTACTTGAACTGCCTGCAATGGGAGAGAAGAGGCTACCATTCCAAGAAGTGAAAAGGTAGAGATTTGAATACCGTATTTGTTCGTATACAACTAAAAGTTTGCAACTGAAACTTTATCATAGAGCCATGTGTCTTGGTTTTAGCTTAGAAAAATCTCACTGTCATAAACACTTGATAAAATAAAAGCTAGTTATAATAAACTTTATGACAGTAGTTCTTATTCTTTCATCGGTTTACAGATTCTTTTAAATGTGAAAGAAGTATGAATCACACTTTTGCTTGGAAAATGTAAACATACAAAATTTGGCATACAATTTTGAGGAATTCCTTGACACCTTGACCATGAAATGGGAGACTTTAGAGAGTAAAAGGGGTGCTATGAAAAAATCAGGTTGGTAAACTGGTGTTGCCCTGAGCAAAATGGATGTGCGCTACCTTCCCTTTAGCTCACGGGGGAATCCATGGTTCCCCGATGATCACTAGCCAGATATTTAATTAACCCTAACTTTTTTATAACAAAAGACATGTTTACCGTGAATAAAAACTGTTAAAGTTGCACTTTATACCCAAAAACATTTACCTTCACTGCAAACTCCATGTTTGTGGCTTTATGTATACATCTCTTGCAAACGGAGTAGGAGCCAACTCCGATATCTTCTTTTACTTCATATCCATCAGTGAACTGAATACTGTTCCTGTGCAACTGCTACAAACACAATTATAAATCAACAATGAGTTCAGTAATGACTTGGGTGCACTTCATTAATAGGGGACTATGTTGCTCAGCATGCATTGTTGATATTTAGTATGAATAAGTATCAGTGAAAATAAAAATTAATCTTTAAATCATTTATTCTTCTACACAGCATTATTTTAGAAGTACCTATAACAAAATGTACAGCATGAAATATGCCCTTTGAAAAACTTTACATTAGCCCTGGCTGGTGTGGCTCAGTGGATACAGCACCGGCCTGTGAACCAAAGGGCTGCTGGTTCAATTCCCAGTCAGGGCACATGCCTGGGTTACAAGCCAGGTCCCCAGTTGAGGGTGTGCGAGAAGCAACCACACATTGATGTTTCTCTCCCTCTTATTCTCCCTCCCATCCCCTCTCTTTAAAAATTAAAACTTTACATTAAAATGAAAATATTAAATATGTGCAGCAGAAAGTGCAAAGCTGCTTAATAAGGGGTCCACAGCCTTGCCTGTGGCTGAGCCCCATTCTACTCCCCAGCAGGACATAGGGATTTGAAGTACCTTTGCCAATAGGAAGAAGTTTGAAACCTCTGGTACAGAAGGAAATATTTAGTAGGATTCAGAATTAGAACATCTGGATTCTTGTCTCAGATGTACCAAGTGTAGGCTGTGTAACCTTTAAGTTGGGTTTTCTCTGAGGGTAATGGTGAGGATTAAATGAAATAACATATTTGAAGGTGACACCTATTATCATTTTGGACTACTAGTAGTCATACCTTCCTTTCTTCTCCCTCAAGTCATACCTTCAATACAACTCCTTCTAAAGACACCATTAACCATGGGTTAAGGACTAAAAACATGGAGGATGATGAACAGTAAATTACTGGTTCCCTAACAGGCTGAGGTAAGTTGTACTGTCCTAGGCTGTACTGATAGAAGACTTCCCAAAGCCTATAGCTTCATACAGGTTAACACTTGAATTCTACAGAATATATGTTTGCAATTTCTAGGTTAGGTATAGAGTTATAACTTTAAAATTTGCAATACATCATATGGTTGTCATAGTAAAAGGGACAGACTATTTCAACATGAACTTTGTTCAAAAACCAGTGTTTAAACTTGTTCCTCTACTAACATTTAATTTACTAGTCCAGTCTCCGTTAGAAACACATACACACACACCTAGAAACGTGCTTCTGTGACTTTTACCTCCTTTCTCTCCAACTCTGATAAACAGATGGGATAATGGGGTAGAAGGCACCCTAAGGCAGTGCCCATAACCATTTCTGCCTAATGACAATGGACACAAAACTTGGCAACCTTAAGACTTTAGTTGCTTTTTATTTCTTTTGTGTTTCCATGGCAGAGGCTGGCAAAGTATGGCCTGTGGACCAAGTCTGGTTCAGTACCAGTTTTCCTAAAACAAGTCTTATTGGCACACAACCATGCTGGTTCAGTTTTAAAGTCTGTGGCTGCTTTTGTGCTGCAATGGCCGAGCTGAGTAGTCACGACAGAGGTCATACAGCTTCCCAGGCTTCAGATATTTATCATCTGGCCCTTTACAGAAAATGTCTGTTGACCCCTCTTCTAAGGCATCAGAAAACCAGGAGACAGACCTCAGGTCATCACAGCTGACTTGCCAAGAGGCAGAGGTTGAAAGAAACTAGGCCTCATAAACATTTCAAGACATGGGAGAGGGGAGAGGCATGATGGTGATATTTATCTCAACTCTCCTAGAATTTCCACTTTCAAGTCAGATAGTTATGTAGGATTCTGGTGTACACAACCTTTTCAAAGGCATATGAAAGAAATTCCTAAATGTAACATCAATGAAATAAAATGTATTTTAAGCTGCACTCTTAAGTCAGCAGATCAAATCTAATGTAATTATTCATACACTGAACTATATCTTACAACATTTAAAAGTACTTAGGCATTCACTCACCTGAACAATTGAATGCACACCAACTGTCTGCATAGCTTGGCTTTCATCATCTGAGGTGATAGCAACGAAACTAAACCCTCGAAAAAGCTGATGTGCATTAGCACTAGGTGGAATGCCAGGAGAATCTGAAAACAATAATAAATTACTAAGAAGGTAGTAACTCTGAAAGGTAATTAAGGGAAGAATTGTCCATGTTATAACCTTTTACTTTTTTCCTGGAATTCTACTTCTCAGGTACCTAGTGCTTACAGGATAACTCAGAGAGGCATTAAATCAGATCTGTCTTGAAGGCTTACTGCCACAACAGTCCCTCAGAGCCCGGAAAATAGCTAATTTATTCAAGAATATAATAAATTGATGGATTATTGGCTTAATGCTATTCTAAATTAGCACTGTCCCATAGAATTTCCTGCAGTGATGAAATTTTTTTTTGTGCTGTCCAATATAATATAGTAGCCACTAGCCACTATAGTAGTTAGTAAGCATTTAAAATATGGTTAAACTTTGGTAACAAATAGAAATTTTTATTTTAATTAATTTGAATTTGAATAGCCAGATGTGCTACTGGCCACCACATTGGATAGTATGGCCCTAAATGGTAACCTAACAAAGTTGATCTACAGATAATTTAGGAGAAAAAAAAAACTTTTTAAACTACTTTATTGTTGTATTATACTTGCTCCATTTTGAAAAGTAGTTCAGTGGTCCTGGTACATAATTTCAGAATCTAAAAATCTAAACTATAAGTTAAAATTATTATATATATATTTAAGGATCAAAAGTAATTTCCAGGACAATCACTGTATATAGCCCTTAAAATATATTTTATAAGCCCTGGCTGGTGGCTCAGTGGATAAGGCACCAGCCTGCGAACCCGGGGGTTGCTGGTTCGATTCCCAGCCAGGGCACATAACCAGGTTGCCAGCCAGGTCTCCAGCCAGGTCTGTTGCTGGAGGCAGGTGACAGGCACCCGTACATGGATGCTTCTCTTCCTTTCTTCCTCCCTCCCTTTCCCTTGCTCTAAAAATAAATAAAAAATCTTTAAAAGAAAAAAAAAAATATTTTATAATATGACATGTATTATTATTCAAAGTATTTATGGGAATCTATTGACATTAACAAAAACAGAAAAATACTTCTACTATGTAGTTAATGTTCATTTTAAAGGCAAACAATAAATATGTGTTATTCTTAAATATAAACACAATGAGGCATACTAATGTTTATAAACATACTCTAAATGCTAAGGGCAAGCAAAAAACAAATAGGTAAATCTACTTAAACATCAACTCCCGTATAAAGCTCTTTTTGAACCTCAGCTTGATATGTTCAGCAATATATTATTGTTTAGTAACTTTTAAATCAATGTGACAATATTTTACCAAAGACTTCTGCTAAGAGAACCTATCTAGGCAGAATACATATAGAACTGCTCTACTTTGAGATTTTTTCCTCTACCAGGACCAATTGCATTGAGAAAGCACAGTAAAATATCACCATATCATCAATTCTATGCATGTCACTGTCCATGTATTTGCTAAAATTTTGCTCATTAACCCAAATTTTTAAGACTTTAATAAAAATAATACCTATCAATGTTCAATAAAGATTGTGAAGATTTAAAAAATTTATTTTAAATTGATTTATTTTGTTGTGCTACAATTGTTTCATTTTTTCCCCCATTGCTCCCCCTACCCACAATCAATCCCCACCTCCTTGTCCATGTCCATGGGTCCTTCACATTAGCTCCTCATCTAAACCCTACCCCTTCTCTCCCCTTCTCTTCCTTCCACCCCCTAGATTGTGAATATTTGAGTACGAACACACTATTATATAATATTTACATATGCTAATTAATGAAATACAGGCTATCATTTCAAAGATTACTTCTCTGTAATAGTCACTGGATATGCAATTTTAGGATAAACCATGATACAGGGTATGATTTATTTTAAAGTTATCAATCCTCACATAAAGTTATATTTGGGATTTAAACTTTGCAAGTACTTTCAGAATACCAGCTAATATTACAGTTTTAAAAAGAATTATTTATACTGAAGAGTATTTCATGTAAAAATAGCTACAAGTAAATAAACACACAGTTTTCCACATAAATAGTATTAAAGTTTAAGGTACAACACAACTCGCTTAAAGATTTAACAGGATCTTCATTGCTATAAAATACTGTAAAGGATTTACTAATTATCTAGTTATTGTAGCAGGAATAGGGTATGAAAGGGAGATAAGAGGATAGCATAAAGAATTAAACTGGGAAAGATTTTCTGATAGAATAAGGAAAATATTGTCTTATACTTGGCTTTTCATGTTTATTTATATCTTACCTTTGGGAGTTTTTGCAGTAAACTCAGGATCAAAATAGAATGTATCTTCAGGCCTGCCTGTTGCAGGTTTAAAAGGTGGATGAATTTCTCTTCTGTATAGTTTCTTGGAGGAAAAAAGAGTCTTAGACATGTGTTAATTATTAAAAAAAAAAAATCAAAGCAAATTTTCATTCTATACTTACATTCCAATCTATCGTTGAGAAAAATGAATGCCTTTTAATTTCTTCAACTCCATCTGGTCCTGCGCCTATCAAAAATTAACCAGTTTTGATTAAATGATAATTTTATTTAAAAGAAACATATATATTGTTTAGTTTTCACTTTTAATATTTGTCCTAATAGTTCATAATTTCATAACAAAAACAATCCCCCCAAAACAAATACAAACATATAAAAGAAACAAAATAAAAAATTTACCTAATCTGTTGGCAGGATTTCGTTTGAAAAGCATTCGCAAAAGACTCTGGGCTTCAGGACTCAAAAACTGTGGCATCCCAAGTTTGGCTCTAAATAATAAATCCACATAATACCATTTTATTTTTTGGAGGTATCCGTATTTAAATTTTTAAAAACTTTTTATTGTAAGATAATTGTGGATTCATACTCAGTTGTAAAAAACAATAGATATCTTATGACCTTTTCATGCAGTTTCCAAAGGTAACATCACAGAACTATAGTATGCTCTCACACCAGGATCTTCACGTTGGCATTGCTATAATCCACTGATCTCATTCAGATGCCTCTATTTAATTACATTGTGTGTGCACATGCATACATGTGTGTTTAGTTCTATCACACGCGTAGGTTTCTGTATCCATCACCTCAGTAAAGATACTGAATGGTTCATCGACACGGGGATCACTCATATTGCCCCTTTATAACCCACCCACTTGCCTCCTTCCCCAACACTTAAATATGAGCAACCTCTAAGCTAATTCTCCATTTCTATAATTTTGTCATTTTAAGAATGTAATGTTATCATGCAGTATGTAACCTTTTTATTTACTCAGCATGGATTTCCTTGAGATTTATCCAAGTTTGTCTATCAACAGTTCAGTCCTATTCATTGCTAAGTAGTAGTATTCCATGGCATGGATGTACCAGTTTGTTCATCTATTTACTTATTAAAGAATAACTGGATCATGTCCAGTTTTGGGCTACTACAAATAAAGCTGTTAAGAACAATTGTGTATAGGTTTTGGTGTGAACACATAGTAATTCTAGTCCATAATGTTCTCATAAACTATCATTTTTCAGAATTTTGCAAAAAGTAAGAGCAAGCATCTAAGTCTTAAGTCTGCCTCTTTTACTAAGAACTTTGTGACCCTGTGAAAGCAAATCCCCTTGGGACTGTTACCACTTCTTCATAAGCAAAGGGATGGGACATTGGATCAATGGTTCTCAAATTGTAACCTTGGAACCCCTTTTCAAAAGCAATTTTTAAAATCCAGCATTTAAAACTGCTAAAAGAACACGTGTTTTGTATGTTTATTTTTCTCTCTCCCATTCCATTTAATAGTCCTGCAGGGCAGAGGAGCTGATGGAGAAGGGATCTGTGGAATATCTAAGAGTTTGTGGTACACAGTCTGAAAACCACCGGCCTGGATGAGCTTGAAGGCCTGTTTCAGCTGTAATATATAATTTTAATCTTTTCTCTAACCTACAAATTAAGAAAACCAATGCTCCTGTGAGTATGAAAATAATAACAGAGCTGGGGAAACAGCTAGCAAGGAAATTTCTATTTCAGAAATAGCTCCGTTTATTATTCAGTGTGTTGTTATTGAGCTACTATGTGCTAGACACTGCTTAGTGCTGAAGGTACAGAGATAAAGATACAAAGATGGTCAGTGGGGAAGGCGGGTGCAGATAATTCTGGTACATTAAGAGACAAATTCAGAAGGACATATGGAAAGAGTACTAAGGAACAGTAGGGGATACCTAACAGCATTAGGGGGGAGCATGAAAGGTCTTCAATGCAATTTAAAGGTTACAAATTTATTCATTTGGCCGGTGCTTCCACAACATTTTACTGAATAACATTAATCTCTCTAGACAACTAACAACAACAAAATATTTTCATGATCCAATGAATTTGTGGAATGCTAATTATTATCTCCCGCCTGAAGACAGAATTAAATACATTGCACATAGAAGGCTGAGATATCTAGAGTAAAAAAAAAGTAGTATTTTTCTAAACACTTGTTTCCAGCACCTCTTTCTCAAAGAATGCCTATTAATATTTTGTAGAATTAGGGGTAGGTTGAACAAATCTGGGGAAACACTGCCATGTTACATAACAAAAATGTAGCAGAGGTCTTTAAATAGTGTGTGGACTAACATGACCGGATTTATTTTCTAGAAGGTAATTCCAAGGATAGCATAGAAAGATCTGGAGTGGGAAGTGTTGGTAGGTAATAGGCATTCTACTTCGGAGGGTGGCCCCCATAATGTTGGTAGGAGATCATGGTTCTCAACTGTAAGCAGTTCAATGCAGAGGAGAGATTGGGCACAAATATTTCTGAGAGTGAATTTGGTAAACACTGGCATATGCAAGAGACAGGAATCAAAATGATTTCCAGGTTTCTGGCTGCATGGAAATGCTACTAACTGGGAATATTGGAGACAAGAACAGCAAATAGAGATTCAAATGTTAAGCCATGTTTTGAGAGAGCTAGAGAGGTGAGTAAATGAAAATAGAGGTCTGGTGTGTGGTAAATTAAGGAAAGAAAGACTGATTTGGGAGTAATTAAAATGGCGATAGCAGTTACAGGAAAGACTAAGGTCGGCCAGGAAAGTGAGCAGAAGGGAAGAAACGCATATTAGAGATGAAACACTGGGTAACAAGAACATTTTAAATGTGATCAGAATAAGGACAATTTGGGCATTAAAAATAATGAATACAGTGAATTGGCACTGGCCTGCAAACCCAAAACCCAAAGGTTGCTGGTTTGATTCCCAGTCAGGGCACGTAACCAGGTTGCAAGCCAGGTCTCCAGCCAGGTCTGTAGCTGGAGGCAGGTGAAAGGCAACCATACATTGATGTCTGTCTCCCTCTCTGCCTCTCTCCCTTCCCCTCTTTCTGGAAATGATGAATAAATTTTGTTTATTTTTTAAATTACTTTCGGAGAGAGAGGGGAAGGAAGAGAGGGAGAGAGACATCAGTGTATGGTTGCCTTTCACCTGCCTCCAGCCATGGACCTGGCTTGCAACCTGGTTACATGCCCTGACTGGGAATCCCGTAAGTTTATTATAGCAAAAATAGAAAAGTCAAAACTGGCATAAAAACCCAACTCAATGGACACCACCCTCACTGAAAGTAACTAGGGCTCTGACAAATGGAAATAATTAAGAAAAGAATTAAGCATTTATTGTGCCTTTCTTCTTTGAGTCTCATTTCAAGGTAACAGCCCTTGTTGATGATGTAAAGTTCATTGGGAAAAAACAGCTAATGAGAGAATAATAGTAATAGAAGATTGCCATTTTTGAATTCCTAGTAAAATAATTGTTTCAAGTAATGATTATCAATGGATGAAACCTACGGATAAGAGCCTGACAGGGAACTTTACAATGGTGAGATTAGTTGTAACCATGGGAACATATCACTTAAAATCAAACAACCAAGTGTTGGAAGCATCTTGATGTGATGCAACAGCACAAGCTATGGAATAATCTTGCCGAAAAAGTTTAACCACAAAGAGGATAAAGGAACAAGTTAAATGATATCTCAAGGAGAATAAAAACATTTCCACACTCCTAGACAAAGATCAATTGTTATGTAATCATGGCAACAACAGAGTCACCAGAACTAGTTTTAAATCCATTCAATTGGTCAAAGACAACTTGCCTAGGTGAACACAGCTGTTACTGGCATTAAACAATTTTTTAATTTATTTACTTTTAGAAAAGGTGGAAGGCAGGGAGAAAGAGAGAAACAAGGGAGAAAATGCATCAGTCAGTTGCCTTTTGCACACCCCATCTGGCCTGCAACCCAGGTATGTGCCCTGACTGGGAATCAAACTGGCAACCTTTTGGTTCTTTTTGTTCCTAGGCAGCGCTCAATCCACTGAGCCACACCAGCCAGGGCTCTGTTCTTCCCAACTCTGTTATTATTTTCATACTTATAGGATCATTGGTTTCTTAATTTTTGTCTGTTTTGAACCAACCAATCAGTAACTGCTCTTAGTAAAAATTAGCCAGACAAGAATGGATTGCCTCTACTAACCACACCTGACTGCCAACTGCTCAACAACAGTCCCACCCAAGTAACCACATTCTTGCAGATGATGTCAGCCCAGCATGGCCCTGAAAAGCTGCCAGCTGTTGAACTCCACCCTTCCCCAAAACCCTATGTAAAAATAGTGGGCTACTCTGCTTGGGGAGATTCTACTGGACCAGTACCCTCTCCCTTACTACGAGAAGCAATAGACTCAGCTTTTTGCTTTTCGTTTTAGATCTTAGAGGTGGTCTCATCTTTTCACAAGATAAATTCAGAAACTGGAATTCTATATTGGCTGACTTGGTTTCTTTAAAAAAAAAAAGGATTTATTTTTGGAGAGAAGAGAAGGAAGGGAAAGAGGGAGAGAAACATCAATGTGTGGTTGCCTCTCACTCACCCCCAACTGGGGATCTGGCCTGCCAACACAGGCATGTGTCCTGACTGGGAATCAAACTAGAAACTCTTTGGTTTGCAGGTTGGCACTCAATCCACTGAGCCACACCAGCCAGGGCCTGACTTGGTTTCTAATGGCAGAGGACAAACAGGGGTAGACTCTTCTAGAAGAATAAAAGCTTAAGAAATACAACCAGCCCTGGCTGGTAGCACAATGGATAAGGCACTGGCCTGCGAACCCAAAGGTCGCTGGTTCGATTCCCAGCCAGGGCACATAACCAGGTGGTAAGCCAGGTCTCTGGCCATGTCTATAGCTGGAAGCAGGTGAAAAGCAATCACACATGGATGTCTCTTTCCCTCTCTGCCTCTCTCCTTTCCCCTCTCTTTAAAAAAAAAAAAAAAAAGAAATGTGCAGAGTTAAATTTGTTAACTATAAAAACACTGTTTTAGAACAGGCTCAGTCATGGTTAGGCATCATCCTGCTAAATGAAAGGTCACTGGTTCAATTCTTGGTTGGGGCACCTGCCTGGCTTGTCGGCTCTGTGCTCTGTCCCCATCAGGGACCTTGTAGAAAGCAGATGGCAACTGATAAATGTTTCTCTTTCTTCCCTTCCCTTCTCTATAAAAAAAATTTTAAACACCGTTTTGGAGAAAATATGGAAAATCTGGTTAAAATTTGGTACTGGACGATATCTAAGCATTATTACTAGTTTTGTTAGATGTGGTTACATGAAAAGAATCCATTACTTTTCAGTGATGAACATTGAAATGAGAAATGACATGTTTGAAATGCTTAAAGTATTTCAGTAAATTAGAAAAAAGGAATAAATTAAGCAAATGTGGTAAAATTTTGATGACTGTTGAATTTGGGTGACTGATATGTGTGTTCACTGTATTATTATTCTATTTTTGTAAATTTATGTTTAAAAATTTTCCTAATTAAAAAAGAGAAAAGCAGGCAGAGAAGGAATTGCCAAGCAAGAGACCAAAAGAGGAATGATTAGAGAAGCAGGGGTAGCCAATGGAAAAGAAAACCTAAGGAGAGAGGGAGTGGCCAACAGTGTCAAATACTCCTCAGGGAGATTCTTAACCATTCTACCTAAACTGGCTCTTGCTCTTGGCTGGTGTGGCTCAGTGGATTGGGCACTGGCCTGCAAACCAAAATGTTGGTGGTTTGATTCCTAGTCAAGGCACTTGGCTGGGTGGTTGGCCACATTCCTAGTAGGAAGGGGTGTGCAAGAGGGTGTATATTTCTCTCCCTTTCTTTCTCCCTCCATTCTCCTCCCTCTAAAAAAGAAAAATTAAAAAAATAAAATAAAATAGCGCCTGCCTTGCCCTCACACTTCAAGAGTGCTCTGATTTTTTATTTGTATTGCTCCTATTACTATCTGACATTATTATATTTGTTTAAATATTAACTCCTATCTCCATCAGGAGAATGCAAGCTCTGTGAGACCAAAGAAGATCTTGTCAGTCTTGTTCACACTGCATCCTAAGTACCGATAGCAACACTTCAATCATCTGTTGAATTAATTGTGAACAAATGATAGAGTCACCTTTCTAACAATCTGCCATTGGTTTAAGCAACGGATCACTGATGACAACAGTGAGAGAAGTTTCAACAGAGTGGTAGGAATGAATGACAAACAGACTATGGTGTAAAAGCAGCCAAAAAGTGGTCACAGAAAGATTACTCTTTAAAGATGCTTTGTGTTGAAAGGACACAGGAAGATACTGCAGAAACTTGGAAGGAAAGCGCCCCCATCAAAAAAGCTTTTTCCCCGGCACTAGAGTGTGGCTGTTAGCTGAAAGGGAAGGGCCAGAGGAGATGGACTGATGAAGGTTCAGTGAACATTCATTTTATGCAGCAAATGTTTTTTAACCTTTTTTTATTGTGAAGAAAAACAAAGTGCAAAAAAAAAAAAAAAAAAAATCCAACCCAAAATACAAAGCTCAATGATTTACCACAAAGTAAAGGGTCATCTGACCAAGAAATGTAACACTGCCAGAACCCCTCATCCAATGTAACCACTTTCCTTATTTTCCCTCAGACTTTTGTGATCTAAATATGGACCCTAAAAACTAGGCTTTAGTTTGTTTCGCAATCTTTATAAATAGAATCATATAGCATCCATTCTTTTGTGTCTGAACTGCCTTTGCGCAGCATTCTTAAGAGATTTACACAAGTTGTATAACTGTGTTTTGTTCATTTTCTTTGCTATATGGCACACTACACCTGTGGGCTAAAGGCCTCGTTATGTTTTCATATGGCTTTTGAGCTAAGGGTGGTTTTTATATTTCTGAAGTATTGGGCTCAAAAGTTAAACAATAAGAATATATGACAGGAGACTGTGTGTAGCCTGCAAAGCCTAAAATATTTACAGGTAGTTTGTCAACCCCTGCTGTATTTCATTGTATGAATATATCATAATTTATTAACCCATTCTACGGTTAATGATAGAACTATTATTAATAATAATTTCCACTTTCTGCCTATTACAAATAATGCTCTATGAACATCTTTATTTTTATTTTTTTGATGTGCAAGTACCTTGATGCATATGAATTGAGTGCATGCCTAAAAGTGGGATTACTGGATGAGGATATACACATATTTGACTACAAAGATAATGTTGAACACTGCTTTCCAAAGTGGTTATCCTGTATTTCTATTCCTTCTAGCTATGTATGAAAGTTGCCACTGCTGCACATCCTGTCAGCACTTTGTGTCGTCAGTCCTTTTACTGTTAGTCATTTTGGTGGGTATGCAGTTGTAGCTTGTGTGGTTTTAACTTGCATTTTCTGATTAATGAGGGTGAGAACCCTTTTAAAGTTTACTGGCTATTGAAGTCCCTATGTCTCCTTCCTGTGATGTTTCTATCGGGCTGTTTTTTTCTTATTGACTGACTGAGAGTTCTTGATATACTCTGGATATTAAGCCCTTTGTTGATTATATTAATTTTAATGCAGTAATAATATGGCAATCTTTTCCTTTATAGTTAGTGTTTTTTGTGTCCAAAGACTACTTTTCCTACCCCAAAATCATGTAGATATTCTCCTATACTCTTCTAAAACCTTTTTTGCCTTTTTATATAAACACGTATGTGTATATACATATACATATACATATCTAGGTAATATGCGTGGAAATTATTTTTGTGTATGGTATGAGAAAGGAATTGTTTTATCTTTTTCTACATGAATACCAATTCAGCATGGTTTACTTTAAAAAGGCTGTTCTTTCTCTACTGCTCCTCAGTTTCCAATGGTTGTAAATCAAGTGTTCATACGTACATAGGTTTATTACTCGGTTCTCTATTGTACTGCCTAAGTTTATTTTCTATACTTGTTTCAATGGCATATTTTGTAATTAGTTACTGTAAAGCTTGATACTTGGTAAAGCAAGTGTCCCTGTATTAATCTTCTTTGCCGTGTTTTAGCTACTTTTGGTCCTTTGTATTATCATATTAGAATCAAGTTCCATGCCCCAACCCTAAAAAATCTTGTTAGGATTTAAATTTGCATTCAAACTATAATTTTGCTGTCCAACATGGTAGCCACTAGCCACATAGAGCTGAGCACTTGAAACGTGGTGAGTCCAAATTGTAAGTGTAAAATGCATGTTGAGATTAAAATAAGTATGAAAAATAATATATACCTCATGAATCATTTTTAATGTTGATTATATGTTGAAATGATAATGTCCTGGATATACTGGATCAAATACAACATATTACAGTTGTGCACTACTTAAAGGCAGGAATGTGTTTTGAAAAAATGGGCCATTAGGTGATTTCATCGCTGTGCCAATACAGTAAGAGAACACTTACACAAATCTAGATAGTATAGCTTACTACACACCTAGGATCTATAGTATAGCTTATTGCTTCACAACTATAAACCATGCTACTTTACTGAATACTGTAGGCAAACTGTAACACAACGGTAAACATATAGCGTACATAATCATATGTGCTATACTTTTGTATGAATGGCAGGCAGTGCAGTAGGCTGGTTTGCACTAGCATCACCACAAACACCTGAGTAATGTGTCACATTACAATGGCTATATTACTAGGTGAGGGAAATTTTCAGCTCCATTATAATCTTGTTGGACCACCATCATATGCAAGGTCTGTCGCTGACCAAAATGTTATTCAATGCACAACTGCATAAAAAACAATTTTAACTTTCTTAATTTTTAAAATACTGCTACTACAAAGTTTAAAATTATATATGTGGCTCATATTGTATTTTGTTGGACAACACCGATCTACAAACCCACATTTTTTACAACACTGGTCCTGTCAGAATACAGTATAAAACATAGTACAACCTTCCATATTATTTTGGTCTTTAAAATTTTTTTTACATAAAATTAAAAAATTTTCTACAGAGTTCTTTTATAGCTTTTGCCAGATATATCCCTAGGTATTTGATATTTTTATATTACTATAAATAGTATTTTCTGCTGCTAGTATACAGGCATGAAATAATTTTATTGACTTTTTATCCAGCAACTTTGCTAAACTGTCATTAACTCCAAAACTTTATATGAAGATCTGGATTTTCTTTCTTTCTTTCTTTCTTTTTTTTTTAAGCAGTAAAAACAGTTTTATTTGGGACCGTTAACAAGGGGGAGATCTGGATTTTCTATGGACACAATCATGTTATGTAAATAATGACAATTATATTTCTTCCTTAAACCTTAAAACTTTTAAAACCATAAACCTTACTTCTTTTGCTTACCTTACTACACTTGTTAGTACTTCCAGGATAATGTGAATAGAAGTGAAACAATAGACATCTTTTTTAAATTTAATTTTATTGTTGTTTTATTACATCCATCCCCTTTTTTCTTCCCTCTGTCCCCTTCCTTACCCACCACAATAGACATCTTATTCCAAATATCAAAGGTAAAGCTTTCAATACTTCACTATTAACATGAAGATAATGTGAATACTCTAAATTTATGGAGTTTGCTTGTATTTAAACCACATAATACTAATGTCATAATATTGATGAGTATCTTAGTAATTTTAAAATTTATTTTGTAAGATTTTATTCATTTATTTACAGAGAGAGGGGACGGGAGGGAGAACGAGAGGAAGAGAAACACTGATCAGTTGCCTCTCGTACCCCCAACTGGGGACCTGGCCTGTAAGCTAGGCATGTGCCCTGACAGGGAATTGAACCAGAGACCTTGCAGTTTGAAGGCTGGTGCTCATCCACTGAGCCATACCAGCTGGGGCAGTTATTTTTTAAACTACAGCTAACACACTAAAATCTCTCTCTCTTGGCTTTTTTTTTTTTAAAGCTCAAAACCTTTATTTTAAAATCTCATCAAAATATATCTACTAGGGAGTACTTACTTAAGGATCATAGTCATTGTTTCTTTTCGATCTTTTCCTTGGAAAGGTAGTGTACCAGTGAGCATCTCAAACTACAAAAAGGCAAAATATTATAGCTGTTAGCCAGTAAGGATAAAATCTCAAGGCCAGAGGGTAAGAAAACATCACCTTAATTACAACCAAATTTTTTAAAACTGCTATATAATAAAATGTGATTTATATTTCTATTCTTTTCATTACTGAACTTCTCAAAAAAAAGACACCCCCAAACCTTACCATCAACACACCAAAAGACCACCAATCCGCACTCTGAGTATGGCCTCGACGATTGACTACTTCTGGAGCCATATATTCCACAGTTCCACAGAAAGAATATGCCTTCTTCTCATGGTCAATAGACTCCTTACTTAGGCCAAAATCTGCCAAAATACAGAATTCATAAATATCCTGTAATAATTTGCACATGTAAAGTTTAAACTTTGAGTTTCAATATTTAAATTAATAAAAATTCTAATCTAAGTTTGTAATTGTGTTACACATTATTTGTACTATGATTGACCCTAAAAGGCATTTTATAGAGAGAAGAGAATATTTTAATAAAATGGAATTTTACCTGTTAATTTGATGTGACCTTCTTCATCAAGAAGAATGCTGGGAAAAAAAAAAAAAAGACAAAGTCAAAAAAGGCCTTTTTAAACCACTAAAAATTGAGAAGTTGAAACTAAAATTACTTTTGTTAAGCATCACCTCGCCACATTCAGACTAAAATACTGCTTTAGAACGAGTAAGAAGGCAAAGGTAAGTGAGGAAGAAAGTTATTTTTCGGGCACGCATATACAGTATAACAAATCCCAAAGGCAAAGGCTTATTAAACTTGTATTAATGAGCTTGGAGCACTAGAAAACTAATAGAAAGAGAACCATAGCCTATGTATTCTTATAAGCTGCAATATCTAATCCCTTTTTGCAGAGGAGGTCTAACTTAACTCTCTAGTATTTGCATAATAGCTAAAGAGTGCAAATGTTTAAGTCAAGTATGTTAGAGTTGCCATTCTCTTGGTCATTTTTAAGGCATCTCATTCTTTTCTAGCTTTTTTTCTGATATGACCAACACAATCCTCTTCTTGTCAACACACCTATCTCACACTCCTTGGTTTTCATTGACCCATCCATTCACTGTATACATTCTCCATCGATTTCTCTCAATAAACTGTGAGCTCCTAGAGGGTTTGATTTGACTCATCTTGTAGTTCAGTGCCTAGCAAGACACCCACAAATAAGGAGTGCATGTTGAATTAACGGGGCCAGGCTACAAAGGGTCAAGAGGGCACTCCCAATAGTTTGGGCTTCTTTTCATGGGCACTGAAGACCACAAAAGGTTTGCACATGTGGAGTAGAAATGCTCAGATCTGCAAATTTAAAAGACAATTTAGACGGAAAAATAAGGGGTATTTAGTGAGAGCACTTAAGATATGGGTTGTGATAAAGAAGAACAAATGGAGAAGACACTCAAGTTTCTGGCTTTAGCAGATACAAGAGTGGAGAGTAATGTCATTAACTAAGGAGATACAAAAAGGGGTTAAGTGCTGAGCTGTAAGCCAACTGTATTTTTGGATGAGTATCTTAGTATACAGACTTGAAAGATAGAATAATAAAGTTTCACTTATATTCAAAGGTATTCTATAATATAGACATTTCCTTATTTTAATTCTAATTAAAAATGTGTAAGCCAAATTTTGTTGTAATAAATTTTTAAAAATTGTATTTATATTTTTTTTAGAGTGAGGGAAAAGGAGGGAAAAAGAGAAGGAGAGAGATATCAATGTGTGGCTGCCTCTTATATGTCCCCAACTGGGGACTTGGCCAGCAACCTAGGCATGTGCCCTGACTGGGAGTTGAAATGGCAACCCTTTGGTTCACTGGCTGGCACTCAATCCATTGAGCCACACCAGCCAGGGCTATAATAAAATTTTACTATGTCAAAAACACTACCTATTTTCCTATGCCATCAATTCAACTATGATTACAATAAAGTTGACCACTGAGGGTAATTCAGTAGGAACATATCTTTCAAGTCTCTTTGTAACAAGAGGCTTGTTATGAAAAAAAAAAAAATCCTTTTTTAAAGATTTTATTTATCATTTTTCAGAGACAGGGGAAGGGAGAGAGGCAGAGAGGGACAGAGACATCAATGTATGGTTGCCTTTCACCTGCCTCTGGCCAGAGACCTGGCTGGAGACCTGGCTTGCAACCTGGTTATGTGCCCTGGCTGGGGAATCGAACCAGCGACCTTTGGGTTTGCTCACCTTATCCACTGTGTCACCAGCCAGGGCAAAAAATACTAATCTTGATTATGTTTGATTATAAAGCAGATCAGTACATTTAAGGAACATAAAGGGAATTATTAGGTATGGTGGAAATCATCCTCCATTCTAATAAAAACATGATAGTTTTAAAAACAAAGCCTCAAATTTTCTTGATATTGAGAGAAAAAAAACATGGTTAAAACAGTACTACTTATACCTTCTAAAGCATTCTTTTAAGTAACCATGTCCATTCATTATCTTTTTTTAAAAAAAGATTTTATTTATTCTTTTCAGAGAGAGGGGAATGGAGAGAGGCAGAAAGGGAGAGACACATCAATGTATGGTTGCTTTTCACCTGCCTCCAGCTATGGATCTGGCTGGAGACCTGGCTTGCAACCTGGTTATGTGCCCTGGCTGGGAATTGAACCAGCAACCTTTGGGTTTGCAGGCCGGAACCTTAACCACTGTGCCACCAGCCAGGGCTTTATTCATTATCTTTTAAAGAAAAAGTCAACTGTATAGTTCTCAATAAGCAAAGTCCTTTTCAACTATTAATAATTATTTTTAGCTATATTTATAATAGATTAAAGGTATCCAGAAAATTCCTCACAGTGCATATAACAATTGGACTGAGGATATAAATTTTTCCCAAGTTCCATATGATGGTCTTTATTTGGACCATTTAACAAATGTTATTTTAATATAATAGCATTGTCTAGACATGTATGTGAAAGATCTCACTATAAACCATCTTATCTTCATTTAATCTTATTTTACATTTGAGACAGGACTCATGTTTTATATATAGTTTCATGACAAATGTTTATACAATGGCCTAAAATAAGTATTCAATTAAATGATATAAAACACTAACATATTTTTAATATGAATGTTTAATCTTATGTTTATAGTAATTATTTTCTTCTAAGGATTATATACTTGAATATTTATTCCTACTTGGAATTATATTTTATATAACGAGAGTTAGAAATTGGGAAAATGATGAGAAAAACTCAGCAATTATCTGGAGAATAAAAAGAGAATCAGAAATATTCCAAAACAGAATACACAAAAACAAAACATAAAATGTGAAAGCACAATAACTTCTGAATCATCACTTTAAAAGGATTCCAAAGGAGCATTTCCTGTTTCCTGTTGCAATATATTATGTAACATTTTAATGCAAGTAATATCTAAATTCTTGATAAAGGTGACGGTTGCATCAAACCCTGAATATACTAAAAATCATTGAATTGTATACTTTAAGTGGATAAGTTGTATGCTGTAAGAGTTATATTAAAAAAAATTCTTGATAGAGTGAGGCTCTTGTTTATGCTTAAAAAGGGAAAATAAAACTTTCTTACTGAAAGTGGCAATTCAAACACAGAAATGTGTACAATTTAAACATCAGCTTCTTGATAACTGCTATTATAAAAGCAATGAGAAATTTGTTGAACTCACACTTAAAATCTGAAATCATGTGGAGAAAAAAATTTTCAATACATGATATTTTGGTAAAAGCATTGGCTCTATGCCATACCTCCTACCAAAAGATACTCTAAATGGAGCTAAAAGTAAATAAAGAAACCATAAAATTTGAAAAAAGGTCTGATCATTGGATTGGAAAAACCTTTCTAAGAACAGAAGCCATAAAAGAAGTCACAAAAGAAAAGATAGATCTCCGGGGGAAAAACACTTGCATTGATTAAAATAATATAAATAAAATTAAAAGATAAACTAGAAAAATGTATTTGTAATAAATAGGGCAGGGCCAAAGTAGGTTTACAGTTGTGAGTATGCTCCATAGTTTATTCTTGAGTTATTATTTATTATTGTATTATTTTCCATATGAATAACTGTAAACCTACTTTGGCCCTACCCTTTTATGTCAAATGGTTAAACTCTTGATTTGTAAAGGTCTCTTACAAATCAGTAGGAAATATAAATGACCCATGGACATGGACAACGAGTGCAGGCTGCCTGTGGGAGAGGGGAGGAGATGGGCAGGGGAGGGAAGAGCAATGGGGGAAAAATGGGACAATTGTAATAGAACAACAACAACAACAAAAAGAAAGCATATATAAATGGGAAAAAACAACATTCCAAAAGAAAAATGAGCAAAAGCCACGAGCAGGAAAATAACACAAAAATACAAACTGCCAATAAATGTGAGCACAGATTTCAAACTCAATAAAAATCAAAGAATGCGAGTGAAAAGGTAACATTAGCAGAAACTTTGATTAACAGGTATTTAAAAGTATGAGAAAACACAGTGTTAGCAGACATGTGAAGCATATATACTACATAATGCAATGCTGTGTTAGTTCTACGAAGTAATTTTAATTTTTATTATCTCCTAAACAAATGATATTACATTGTATTCAACTTAGTAGCATGATTCCTTACTTTTCTGGTTTTAAGTCTCTATAGATTATTCCCAGGCTATGGAGATGGTCTAAAGCAAGTGCAAGTTCAGCCAAGTAGAATTTGACATCTTCTTCTGTGAACATCACCTAAAATAAAATAATATTTTTGTTTTCATTTTCTTTTTGTCTGTAATTTTCATTTAAAGTTCTATCCCAGAGTTTAAATATTCAAAAATTATAAATATGCTATTAATTTCATTTTGCCCACAGTTTATTTATGAAAAATTTGCAAAATCTCTCAAAATAGTCAACTAATCACATACTAAATGCAAAATATACACTATGGGGGAAATAATTCTACCTTTTGTTAAGTAATAACTACACATATTGACTGTGTCCATGCTGTCCAACCACAGTAACATCTTAGAAATTAAAAATGATCTTTAAGATGCATTCTGAGTCCTGGCTGGTGTGGCTCAGTGGATTGAGCTCCTGCCTGTGAACCAAAGGGTTGCCAGGTGGATTCTCAGTCAGGGCACATGCCTCAGTTGCAGGCCTGGTCCCTGGTTGAGGGTGTGCGAGAGGTAACCATGCACACGTTGATGTTTCTCTCCCGTTATTTCTCCCTCCCTTTCCCTCTCTCTATAAATATAATCTTTTTTAAAAGATGCATGCTGAATTTCTACTACCAGTTGTTTAATGATATCCTGTTGATATGTTATTGCTTCTGAAAAACTATAAGTAAAAGAACCAGAACAAAAGACTACGATAATTAATCAATTTAAAGTCCTATTTCAGAATGAATTCAGAAGGTAGAAAAAGAACTCTTTTTAATTGATTCTTTAATCTAAGAATCTTGTGCCACTAGAGAAAATAGGATAATCATAATACTGAATGAGGCAATGCTTTAGTTGAAACAGGATGAGTATAAAGAGATTAAAAATAAAGATTAATTATATACCTCTTTGGATAAGCGTGTAAACAAATCTCCTCCCCTGAGAAAATCCAAAATAAGGTACAACTTCCCTTCAGTTTGAAAAGCTGAATGAAGAAATAAAAATTTTTGTTTAATCCACCATAGTTTAGTTTCTCAGGCTTATAATCGGTTAACTCATTCAGAAATGATTATTATTTTTAGCAAAGTAATAATTATACCATAGAGCTAAACTAATTTTTATTTAGAAGATAACCACTGATTTCTCTTAGTTTTCATGTAGAAATCTTAAATGCAGTGTTTCCTTTTTATGGGACCACTAGGATATTTCTTAGATTTTCTTCAGGCAATAGTCTCTCAGGAATATAACAGTTCTAAAACATTATGATCAATAAGAAACCCCCCCAAAGAAAAAGACATACTTAAAAGATGAAACAAAATACAAAAGCACTTTGCTACAGAAAAACCATGAGTGCATTAACTTTAATTACACATAATAAGACCCACTGAGAAAAAGAACATATGCCCTTGGAAAAAAAAGAGAGGCAATCAAAGTTTAAGGACATAAGGGATTTTTCTTGCTTTTAATTTGGGCTAAAACATAGGGGCTATAAAATACTGGTATATTATTATTAACATAATAAAAATGATTATTATTACCTGTTCCTATGGCTACCCACTCAGACACTATAATGTTTAAGATACACAAGCTAAATGTGATAAAAGCTTCTGAAGTTTAAGTAATGATTTAATTTCTATGACTTTACTATATGTATCTGCTAAACACAGAGAAATACACAGAAATTAATATTTATAAGCATTAGTATATCTGAATGCACTCAGGAAGTAGGGGATAAGGTAAAGTGGTGGGGTGGGAACTGGTTTATAACTTACCATAATGCAACTTGACAATAAAAGGATGATTAACTTCTACCAAGATATCACGCTCCATTTTTGTCCGAACACGGTCTCGAACTATAAAATATAATGGCAGTTGCAACAGCTTTCAGAGACAATCTTTAAACCAAAATGTCTTTGGTGCCTATTTTAAATAAAATTGTGCTTATATGCATAAAAAATGTAAATCACACTTTATACCTCTTCCTCTTAAATTTTCAAAATAACTGTAATTTTATTAAATTATGTATCCAGAAGAAATTGCATGTTTATAAAATTTGTGCTTCAATTTAAAAACTACAGAGAACATATTTGATACTGACTTTAAGATGAAAGTTACAAGTACTTTAATCCAAGTTATGAAAAATGACCAACTATTAAAAAATGAGGCATCCTAATGAAATATTAAAACATAAAAAAGGGAACAGGTTTCAATACCCTTAACAACTCAATTTAACAAATGTTCATTAACCATCTACAACATGTGGCAGACATGGGCAAGGATGGATATGCCTCAAAAGGTCTATTTTGGGGTGGGGAGAGGGAGAGGAAATACTGTGGTGCAGGTGATAAAGCATAGACTTTTAGGAGTTAGAAAGATCTGGATTCAGATCTGTGTAACTTGAGCAAGTTACTTAAACTCTCTGAGTCTCAATTTACCTTTAATCAATAAAATGGGGATAACACCACTATGCCTCTGGGGGCTGTGTAACCATTTGAGATAAGGTTTGCACATCCCAGATGTTGGTATATAAGAGATAGTCAATTAAATGGTAGCTATAGCATCATAGATATAATGAAGATATATAATGATTTATTACCAGCAATAATTAGCACAGGAATTCAAAGAAGGGGAAGATCAGTGTTACTTGCACAAGAAGGCTAGAGGGAAGAGGCAGGGTTAGGAACTTTGAGAGTGAAATTGAGATGGGTGGGAAGAACTGGGCCTAGAGAGGAAAACTCGAGGTATGGAGTACCAGCATGAGCAGGGACATGGAGGTATGCGTGATTAACAGGAAGAAATCAAATCAGTGTGAAAAGTGGGACAAGGGGGAGGGGTGAAGTATGGAGGATCTAGGTTCTGGTCAATTTGAAATGTCAGAAATAATTTACGCTTGACCCAGTAGGCAAAGTTCTCTTTTTACCAACCAAACATTTCCTGAGCAAATTCTATGTATGAGGCATTGTGAGACAAAATAAAATAATGTTTAAGAAGCTCATAACCTGGTAGGAATGACAAACAGGTAAATAAATGGGTTACAACACATTCTGAGAAGTACTAAAATTGTGTTGGATTTAAGAGGTGAAAATAATCATTTATTATATTTTAATTTTTTTCTGTTGCATAATAAAGATAAATCATAGATAAATTCCATTTTTCAAGCCAGAGTGACCGAATGGTTGCACCAAAGATTAACTAGAAAGAGAATCTTTTCAGAGGGTTGAGGGAAAGATGAGTTGGTTTTCTTTTCAATTTAGGGTGACCACAGGTATTTAAAACAGAGACATAAGACCTCTGGGAAAAATAAACAAAGAAGCTAAAAAGTCTTATGTTTTCCATTCTACTAGTTTTATACTTCCAGGGGAACTGCCAGTGACTGAAAATGGTCAAACTGGGAATAGAAATTGATTGCTTTTGATGTCTATGTAGTCTTTTTTAACTGACTTGTCCAGCTAGTGCATCAAATTCAACATCAACCTCTGATTTCATTATCTGTCCTATCACTACAACTCTGGTGTCTTAGAGCCAGTAGGTCCTTTCTATTATTTATGTGAAGGAGGTTCACCACCTAGGCCTGCGGAGAATTCCATCCCAGTCTAGCCCAAATCTGTCCTTTTCCCATTGCTATCCATAATCTTGGATTAAGTTGATAGTACCTTAAAGCTGAATTCCAAATTTCTACTTCCTTAAAAAATTACAGATCTTACAAAGCTTATCACTTAAAAATTATTCCTCTGTTCACTAAGAGCAAAAATATTCATAAAATGAAGTTTGTCCTGAAAGTTTTGAGTCAATGTGTCAATATAATTAAAACAGTCTGTGCTTGATACTTTCGGGACAGGCCCTGCATATTTACTGTATATCCCTTTTCTATTCTATTATTCTATCACAATAAAAAGAATAATTACTTGGGGGTCAAAAGCTATAGTTTAATGGCCTGCTAATAACAACTAGATGAGTTACCTTGGTCAAATCCTTTCACCACTCACAGCTTCCTGCTACCTCTGTATAAAACGGGAAGCTAAGAACAAGGCAACATCTTTCTGTTATAATTATCTTATGAGATAGTTTCCTTATATGTAACAGTGATGAGACTTTAGTTGAAAATGTGCAGTGAGAATCACTTACTAAAGAATCCCTTCATTTTGTTTGAGGTAGAAGTGTGTAATAATTAAAGTTTTGTTTCTTTTACTTACGTAAAGACCTAATGATAACTATAAAATCACCCTAAAATCAGGAACTTTGATTAGGATATACTGGTTCATAAGAAGGCATGTTTGATGTGTTTACTATATGCCAGTTACACCTCAATAAAGCTGGTTTTAAAATTCTTTTAATTTATAAGTTTACTCATTTTATTTTAAAATTTTATTTTTCAATTAGTTTACATTCAGCTCTACTCAAAATTGGTTAAGCTCTAAACCCTAATACAGAACTTGTTAATAATGACTCATGCTGCGAAAGCAACTACATTCCTCTGAAATAATTTTTGTCATATGCTAGTTATTAGTTTTTAAACCCCCCTTGACTTGAACATGAAAATGAACAAGAGAAAGTGCTGTTTTATGTTTCTAGGATAATGTATTAAGAAACTGCCTTAAACAATGGTTTACAAAACTTTTTAGGCCCAAAACTAAACTACTTTATTAGGATAAAAATCCCCATAAGCTCAGCCTAACGGTATTGACCTTTATTTGACCCCATTTATTTTATTAATAGGAACTTTAAAATGGAAAGAGACTTCTAGTGAAACATGGATGTTTTACTTTTTACTTTCTCTAAAAATGCCACTGAAATTACAATAATGGAAACATTATGCACAAACTCACAAGGACAGGGAACAGGAAGCAGTAGTAGAAGATGAGTAAGTGGCAATTCACACAGCAGATCAGAGAAAGCTAAAATCTAAGCCTAAGGGGGAAAAGTCGATGAGTAATAAGCAGATTCTTACTATAGAATACTTTCCAATTGGCTTTTTGTTACCTCACTCTTAAATAAGGAAAGATAGCAAAGGATCCCAATACATTTGAGAAAAGGCTCTAAATAGGAGAAAGTTATCAGAATAAACAGGAAAAAAGAAATAAAGTACAAAAGAGACAATGTAAAGAATAGAAGAAAACTTAAAACAAAAATCAACCTTCTACTTTATATCCCCTGAGAGAGTGAAGACCATATGGCACCCATGAAACAAGCTTTAAAAGAGGTAGGTAGAGGAAGCAGTAGTTTCAACAAATAAAGTTGAATGGAGCTGGGTGGGAGTGGAATGGGAGACAGAGCTCACAGATTAAAAGACTTAAAGAGATACCAACCAACTGCAAAATACAGACCATATATAGATCCTGATTCAAACAAATTACCAAAAAATGAATCATAATGATATAGATAACTGGAAATTGAACACAAGGTATCTGTATATTAAGTTATAGGTATATGATAGTTATATATTACTTCTTTTAAGAGTCTTTAGCTTTTAGAAATACATTATCTTCTGTTTCTTTCTGTAAATGTTTGATACTTACCATAACAAAAAATGTTTTTAAATGGAATAATTAGAGAATAAGAAAAATCTAGGAAATTAAAACACATGATAAAAACAAAAGGTCACTAGAAGAGTTGGAATACTTCCCCAAAAACTGAAGAAATGATTTTCTAAATTGAAAAAGGCATTCTGTACCTAGTACGAAGAATTTTTAAAAGCCACAATAATAAACTATACACATTTCAGAACACCACTGATAAACAGTTGATTGATTCCAAGGGGGAAGGAACAAAAAATGGGAGTGCAGTTAGCCTCTTCAACAAGTGGTGTTGGGAGAACTGGACAGGCACATGAAAAAAAAATGAAACTAGACCACCAACTTATAACATACACCAGAATAAACTCAAGATGGATAAAAGACTTAAACATAAGCAGTTCCACCATAGAAGTCCTGGAGGAAAACGTAAGCAAAAAAATTGCAGATATCCCACGCAGCAAAATTTTCACTGAAATAAGGCAAGGGAAATAAAGGAACAAATAAACAAATGGGACTATTATCAAACTGAAAAGTTCCTACTCAGCTAAAGAAAACATCAACAAAATAAAAAGGGAACCAATCATATGGGAAAACATATTTGCCAATGAAACCTCAGATAAGAAAACTAATACAATTCAATACCAGGGAGACAAACAGCCCAATTAAAAAATGGGCCAAGGACCTAAATAGACACTTCTCCAAAGAAGACAAACAAAGAGCCCATAGCCATATGAAAGAGTGCTCAACATCACTAGCCATTAGAGAGATGCAAATTAAAACCACAAGGAGATACTACCTCACACCTGTCAGGATGGCAATCATCAACAAATCAACAAACAAGTGTTGGTGAGGATGTGGGGGAAAAGGGAACCCTGGTGCGCTGCTGGTGGGAATGCAGGCTGGTGCAGCCACTATGGAAAACAGTATGGAGTTTTCTTAAAAAACTAAGACTAGAACTGCCTTATGACTCAGTGATTCCACTCTAAAATTATACCCAAAGAATCCTGAAACACCAATTCAGAAAAACCTATGCACCCTCATGTTCATAGCAGTGCTATTTACAATAGCCAAGTGCTGGAAACAACCTAAGTGCCTTTCAGTGGATGAATAGATCAAAAAACTTTGGTACATTTACACAATGGTGTTTTATGCAGGAGAAAGAAAGAAAGAACTCCTACTATTTGCGATAGATAGGGTAGATGAAAGTGGAAAGTATCATGCTTAGTGAAATAAACCAGACAGCAAAAATTAAATACCACATGTTCTCACTTAATATAGGAGACTAATGAACAAACAAGCAAGCAAACAAAACAGAACCAGAGACATAAATATAAGGAATAGATTTTCAGTGTGCAGAGGGGGGTAGGGAGGAGACAAAGAAGGGGAACAGTTTATAGTCAAGGAACTAGCATGGATGACCCATGGACCTGGATAACATGTGGGGAGACTGGATAAGGAGGGTGGGAAAGGGGAGAGGAGAGGGGGAAAAAATGAGATGAATGTAATATAACAACATTTTTTTTAAAGTTCAAAAGAGGGTGGGTGGGGAAGGGGAAAGAAGGGAGGGGAAATGGGATGGATGTAATACAACAACAATAAAATTAAATTTTAAAAAAGTTCAAAAGAAAAAATTAAAAAAATTAAAATTTAATAAAAGTGGCAACTAGAAAAAAAAAAAAAAGGAGTTGACTGATTCTAAGGATTTCCAGAGAGGAAAAACAGCTTATACATAAAGGGCTGGGAATCAGAATGGCAATACACTTCATAATTGCAACACAGGAAACTGGAAGACAATGGAAACAATGCCTTCAAATATCTGAGGGAAAACTATTTCTGACCTAGAATTTTACACCCAGCCAAATTACAAATTAAGTGAGGGGGTAAAATAAAGGCATTTTAGACAAGGTCACAAAAAATTTACGTCAGCCTTTCTGACGTAGCTACTAGAAGATATGTTCCCCATATTAGAAAGTAAACTAACAAAAAGGTAGATACAGAATTTAGAAAAGGAGCTCTAACTCAGCAAAGATGTGAAGGAAATGTAACTCAACAATGTCATTTAGCTCAGAAAAAATTTTTATAAAGTGGTAATAAGGAAAACAAAACATGAAGAGGGAAATTGTGTGTGGGTGATAGTATAACTAAATCCTAATCTTCCATGTTAGGATATCAATAGATTATGTCTCCAAATGAAAACAAAAAAATTGCAATATAAGAGTATAGAATATGGAGGTAAATGGCACCCACAGTAGCTAAAGGGGTTAGAAGTCATTGTCTCTGGAAGCCAAGAATTGGAATAGGAAAGAGGGTAGGAAAAGCACTGCCATTTTATAAGACTCTACACATATTACTTTGATAAAAATTAAATTTAAGAACATAGCAAGAATTATCCAGCAGTCTACAATTCCAATTAAATCAGGTATTTTTACCTTTTCTATGGTCTCTTCCATAGCTCATATGTATGTAATTTTACGTATTTATAGTAGACAAATCTGGAATAATTGCTAACATACATATTTTTAATTAAGTTCATTGTTGTGATTATATTTTAAATGTTTTATTTAAACAATACCCTGTTAAATGGTATCCAGTAACTTTCTAAGTAGTCTTCTATTTTTCAATATTTATGTTGATGTCTAAATTCTTGATATTATAAAGAATGTTACAATGAGAATTTTCAAGTGCAATAATGGCTCTGTACTTATTGCAGAAGTGCTTTCCAATTTATGTTTCCATCACATGAAATGATAACTCATTATTTCACACAACTTTATCAGCAAAATGGGACATTTTTCCAATAATTATTTCTTTCATTCTACTCCAAAAAATTCATTCTGAAATCCTTTGTGACACTGTAATGTTACTTCTCAGGAACCCTTAACTCAATCATTCCTTTTACAATTATTAGTTGGAATTCTAATGTGAAGAAGTGTTCTCCCTTGTTCCCCATTAATTACTTTATGTATTAACTCATGGATTCTTATTTTATTGAGTGGGGTCATAATCTATCACTACCATTATTTATTGAAATACTCAAACTATCCTAGATTTTGCTAAAAACCATATAATCAATACTTTATATTAATATTTTCTAGTATCTGAGGCAAATAACTTCTTGATTTCCTATTTATACTATTTTTTAAATTTCTTTTTTTTAAGTATACTATTTTTTAATATATGAAAGACTAAAAGAAGACTCTTAATTTTTCCAGTGTGCTCAGGAGTATTTCAGACAAAATTTATGAAATAATTATTTAATTTCCCATTATTCTATTACCTGCTTTGTCAATATAGCACAGGAAGTATTCAATATTTTATAACAAATACGTTATAATTTAACATAAATACTTTTATACTATTTGTTCCACTGATTTATATGTTTATATTATTTGCTCCAATAACACACTGAATTATTATTACTTGAAATAAGCTTAAAGTCTGACAGAGCTTGTTCCTTTGTCATCTTCCTTTCTGGAATACTCTTTTGAGGTGTATGTTTTTCAAATGAAATTCTGATTATTTCAAGGAAGGATACAACTTGAATCTTGAGGATATGGAGCTAACTGGATGTCTAGAGGAATACTGAGACTCTTAACAGTTTGCCTTCTCTAAAAAGAAGTGGGTATTTATTTCTTTTCCTGGTATCTTTTCATTTCTCAAGAGTTTCATAGTTTCCATTACATATACACAACACAAATCCTTTTAGATACATGAAAACAAACTACTTTTATTGACTTTATGAATGAATGCTTATATAAGTTCCATCTATGCAGTTTCATAATGTGGGATTCATGAATATAAAGTTATAAAGTAGTAATATAAAATAGGGCATTGAGGACATCATGTAATTCTCTGGTCCTATCAAGAATCAAGCCCTGGCTGGTAGCACAGAGGTTAAGGCGCCGGCCTGCGAACCCAAAGGTCGCAGGTTTGATTCCCCAGCCTGGGCACATAACCAGGTTGCAAACCAGGTCTCCAGTCAGGTCTGTGGCTGGAGGCAGGTGAAAGGCAACCACACATTGATGTTTCTCTCCCTCTCTGCTTCTCTACCTTCCCCTCCTTCTGAAAATAATGAAATAAAATCTTTAAAAAAAAAAAGAATCAAGTAGTAAGGCAGGGAGTAAAGATTGGGTAAGAAAAAAATATATTTGGGAAGAGAGCAAGAGAAAGAAAGCAAAGGACGATGTTTATAGATGTTTACAGAGGAAGGTGAAATTTCTTGGGATGATGATAATGCTGAAGGTGGGTAACTAATTGGGAAGATAACGTCTTCCAATGTTCCTTCCAGAATATTTTTAAAAGCTTTAGAAATTACAGGCAAATTAAAGAAGAAAAATTATGTTAGGAATCAATACATAAAACTAAAGATTTTTGTGGTAAAGTAACTAATACTAATAAATAAAAGATTAAGGTATTTAAAAATCTATGTACAATTTCTTCTAAATGACTGCCTATAAGATCCAAATCTGACACTCTATTTTTTCAAAATCAGAGGCCTGGAATAAAAACTTATTTGCAGACTGAACATCAAAATGGTAGAGTTCTTAGAATAAAATCTATTTTGCATCCAGTAAAACAGTAAGTTTTCAGAACATTAAAATATAATATGTCTTTCATAAGATGGCAACTCCCATTCTCACCAGTCATATGATTCCTAGCTCAGTAGCAAAAATTCACTGAAAGAAAGTCTAAATTTAAAGATAGTAACAGGAACAGATTCAGAATATAAGTGGCTCAGGAATCACATTATGTCTACTGAGATCTTTTGGTTTATTTATATTACATGAACATTACAAAGGCCAGCAGCACTTACCTTTCAACGTGGCCTTCTTCAGTACTTTCATAGCATAAAGCTGTCTAGCATCAGAGCCTGAGATTTTTTTGACTAAGAAAACCTGTATTTAAATAAGAGAAAATAAGTTGTACAAAGTTTCACTAACTATACCATTGTTAAAATAAGAACCCTGCTACATCATTTATTACTACTAGAACAATTCTGGTATTTGTTTTTGTTGTTTGCCAAAACCCAAAGAACATGAAGACAGAAACACAAAGCTTTAAGCTATGTAGCAATTAGAGAAAAGCCTAACATGTTTAAAGAATAACACAAATGGTGATTGCTCTGCATTTTAAGAAAACAAAAATTCTTCTGATTCCATTTGTTATATAGGAGTCCCCTTGACTGCAATTTTCTGTTCTTATGATTATTCACTGATGAATAGTTTTTTCTGTATATGAAAACTGCACATAAATTTGTCACAGCTGGGCAGAACAATTTAAAACACATTAAAGAAGGCTATTCATAAATATTTAATGTAACTTAATAAAAACTTACTTTTTAAAAATCAATAGCTCACATACACCTAGATACGAAGAACACAATTCCTAGGTATGGTACTGAGTATCTTCATTTTCCAAATATTTTTAGCTCTTTTCGACATATAGTGTGGGATTTATACAAAGCAAACCAAGCCTGCTCTAAATAGTTCATGGTTACGCTGTAATGTGGATAATACAACACTAACAATAAATCTCTTCTCCTTTGACCATTAGTTTCATGGTCTTTTCCATCAAACCTTTAAACAGATCTGCAAATGGACCTCAATGCGAACCCTTTCTGCTACCTATTCTTTTCTAGCAGTGTTACTGAGCTGCCACAGATGAGGAAGAGAAAACTACAATCAAGAATTTGGTACATTTACACAATGGAATACTACACAGCAGAAAGAAGAAACTCCTACCCTTTGCAACAACATGGATGGAACTGGAGAGTGTTATGCTTAGTGAAGTAAGTCAGTCAGTGAAAGACAAATACCATAGGATGTCACCCATTACAGGACAATAATGAACAAAACAAACAACAAGCAAAACAGAACCAGATACATGAATAGTGAACAGACCTTCAGTGGGCAGGGGGAAGGAGGATGGAGGGTGAGGGGAGGAAGAGGCAAAGAAAGGGAGCAGTTTAGTCAAGGAACTATCATAGAAGAACCATGGACATGGACAATAAGTGGGATTGACTTTATGCGGGAATGGGTGGGTGGGGAAGGGGACAGAGGGGAGGAAAAGGGGGATGGATGTAATACAACAACAATTAAATTAAATTAAAAAAAAGATAACCACTAAGCTGTTAAAAAAATACTGAAAAAAAAAAGATTTTTTTTTTTAAAAAGAATACATTTAGGGTCACCTCTCAACTATCTGCATCAGCACAGCAGACCATTAGCACAAAATTAAAACTAAAGATTCAGTCCACCGATTCTAGGGCAAAGCAGAGTATCACACTGAGAAATTGTGCCAAAGGTAATGGGCAATGACTTCAATTCAACTGAAGAGTACCAGAACCGGCACAGAAACCTTGAGGCAAGGTGCATTCCTCTCCCCAAACCACTCCCGCTTGCCCCCTTCACCATGTACCACCCTTTAATTCCTTCTAGCCAGTTAGAAGTGAGCCAACCTAGGGAGAGAAAAGCATTCTTAAAAATATTTTTTTATTTATTGATTTTTACAGATAGAAGAAAGGGGGGAGGGCGGAGAGAAATATTGCTTTATTCCACTTATTTGTGCATTCATTGGTTACTTATTATGTACCTTGACTGGCGATTGAACCCATAACCTTGGCATATGGGGACCATGTTCTAACCAACTGAGCTACATAGCTGGGGCCAAGAAGGGCATTCTCAATCAGGGTAATGCCTAAGAATGGAACGATGTTCAAATGTTAATGGTTATCAGAGATTATTAATATTTTTGAACAGAAGTAAATTCTAATTGGGTGAAGGTAGTTAGGACTTTCCTGATACTTATTCATTCTCAAGATTCCCTAATTAAGCTTCTTTATGCCATTGTACAAGAAAAATTCTCCTTGTGGATTCCAAACTTTTTTCACCCTTCTCTGAAAGCACATTCTTAACACTTTTCAGCACTTCTTAGTTTGTAAAGGACCTTCACAAGCATTTGTAACACATCATCACGACAACTGTGGGAGGTAGGCCTGTTTTATAGCTGCCCAAGTTAGGGATTAGAGAGGTTAAATAATTTGCCTAGTGTTACAGTGGAGGTAACAAGCCAGCCACCCAGTTTTGTGCTCCTGCTCAGGGTGCTCTTAATCCAGTCCTTTTGGCTGTTGACCAATCAAGCGTGACAGGAACAGCAGCAGTCCCAGATGTCATCAGATCTTCCCCCACCAGAGCATTTCTGACCTTTCGAACTCCCCCATGCAGCTATTCTAGGTTCTGACAGGTCATCCCTTTTTCCTTGGCTTGGACTGGCTTTTTAGGATGAGTAAGAAAGGAGACGCCCTGTTTTTAATGCTTGCTATTTATAGTAAGGCATTTAAAGAAATACAGGGAGAAGCATGCTAACTCTGGGGAACTTAAATATTATGTTTCCTGAAAATCTAATGTATAGCAATACGCCCCTCTATTTGGGTTTATCTGTAAACATTGCATGATATAAAGTTCACAGCAGATGTTATATACTTGGCCTTACATCATTTAGTTATTACTACTATCCTATGAGGTCAAGAAATATTATTCTTTAACTCCTTTCTAAAATTGTATGCTAGGTACTGTGCTATTAGTTCAATGCTGAGACATGGTACAAGGCATGGTCCCTGCACTCACAGAACAAGTAGTCTAATGGGGAGACAGCCAATAAACAAATAATTATACAAGTGAAAAACTAACTGTGGTGAGTGCCATGAAGATGAGGTGTATAAGGCTGAGGGGGTAAAATGGAGGAATATGACCTAGCCAGGATGGCAAGGAAGACTCTGAAGTCAGAAGCAGGAGATACGCTAACTGGATGAGAAAGGCTTGAAGGTGGGGTGGAGTGTTTCAGGCAAAGGCTGTCTAGTGGGGTAGAGCCTGGTGCTTACGGACTGAAAAAGAAGGCCAACTGGGCCAGAACACAGAGACTGAAAAGCATATAAAGTCATGTTAAGGTAGCCAGGGATGCAATTAGGGCTCCTCACCCACCTTTAGAATTTGTCTTTATCCTAAAACCAAAGGGAGGTTACTAAAGAGTTAAGGCAGTGGAATATAAGGTTAGCTCACAGTGGCTGTCAAGTAAACAAGAGCTTTAGGTAAGAATAAATTTGGAAAGCCTAAGTTAGGAGCCACCTTCAAGAAGCCAGGAAAAAATGGCGATGCATAGACTAGAGGAGTGTCAGTGGAGAAGGAAAGGACAGACACAATTCCAGAAATCTTTACTGAATCAACAGGATTTGCTGACTAACTAGAAGGGGAAAAAGAGGGCTCCAAGGGGTTAACTAACATGCTTAAGCACATATAGCAAGTGAGTAGAAGAAAAAAATAGAATCCAAGCCTAGTTGACCACAGTCCAACTTGCAACCATTATGTTCTGCTAGCTAATCTATTTTGGATTAAAAGCATCACTTTGGGTTTAAGGGAGGCTAATGGCTATAACAAATTATCTATGCTAGCCAAGAGTTGCTAACTAGTACCATAAAAACACAAAACTGGTGCTGTTTTAAAGCGTGCAAAGCATACTTTCAATTGTTTCCTTACATGGAGGTGGTAAGAAAGCCCTGCCAGTTCAAAGTTGAATGCGTTCTCAAAATTTTCCTCTTGCAGCTCTGGCTGGTGGCACAGTGGATAAGGCACTGGCCTGTGAACCTAAAGGTCACTGGTTCAATTCCCAGCCAGGGCACATAACCAGGCTGCAAGCCAGGTCTCCAGCCAGGTCAGTGGCTGGAGGTAGGTGAAAGGCAACCATACATTGATGTTTCTCTTCCTCTCTCCCTTCCCCTCTCTCTGGAAATAATAAATAAAATCTTTAAAAAAATGTTCCTCTTGCTGAAAAAGGGACTAGATAGGTCAGGCATTTGTGATTATACAGCTGTACTTCCCAAAATGGAGTACAGTAAGTGCTTCTGAGATGTGCAGCAGAGGGGTGAGGAATACTTTTTTTAAACTTAATTTTATTGTTGTTGTATTACATCCATACCCTTTTTTCCTCCCTCTGTCCCCTTCCCCACCTACCCAGAGGAATACTTGAAGAAAACTGATAAAAGGTGTTACATCTGACAGAGCAATTTTTAGTAGGTGACTTTGGGAAATATTAAAAACAAACATGGTTGATAGAATGCAACCCTGGCATTCATTTTAAAGATAAACTAAATCCCTCTAATTTCATACTTGTGGTAACCCCCTACGCTAGTTTCTTGGGAGTATCCATTCACTTCTTGCTGGTATTCGGTATTTGAGACACTGTGGCGGAGACTGTGATGCACTGCAAGATCACCTTTCAATTCTACATGAGGACTCAAAGAGGCCAGTGTATCCAGGGCTTATTTTGTGATTTTTTAATCAGTCATGAAGTACAATGTGGTCTTGAAGATAAAATGAATACGGAGTGAATACTGCCAATTTATGAAAGTTTTCAATGTATTTTTGAATGACTTTTCAAACTTTTCCACACTTAGTGAGGAAGGTAGAAACACAGAAAATGCTGGTTGTAGGGAGATCAGATCCGTGGTATTTCATAAAGTATTTGTTCCTCATCCTTATAAAATATACATGAACTTAAAAAACATAAATTTCTAATGAGCATATACTCATGACTTACCTTTCCAAATGACCCCTGCCCTAATACTTTTAAAAGTTCAAATTGGGAAGGATCTGCCTTTTCATGTCCTTCCTTTACATGATGTGTGATTGCAATTTCTTTGATACTGCCTTCCTCCTGTTGATACAAATAAAAGGGAAAAAAACAAGAGTCAGAGCTACTTCCTTTAGCTATAAATCAAGCAATGTAACTTTAGTATATATTAAAAATCCTCAAATTAACATACACAAATCACCTTCACTGATCCACCAAATAAACAGAAAGCGTATGCTAGGCAAATATACTTTCAAGTTAAATGTAAGAGACAGAATTACACTGTCTGCAATATAAGCCAATTTAACTTCTACATAATATTAGTACTATTTCCAAGTCTTCATTCTTCCTATGGGAGATAATTAGAATAAGTAGTTTTCATGGGGTGAGAGCAGAAGATAAAGAAGTCTGAAAAGAGATCAGAATAACGTGCTGTGTTTTGACATGTGGTTGCATTATGTAGACCAAAGCTATGTACAAAAAATCCTGTTTATTGCAGAGGGGTTGAAAAATATTCTATGGTGAAAGTGGAGATTTCTACCCTCAGCAAGGCCATTTGAATTAGTTTATTCTGTTTGAAATGTCCAAGTTATGATCTGTTTCTAGGACTACTTGAGATCTGAGTGAGGAGAAAGAACTAACTAAAATAATGCTAAATGTTAAATTGAAAAAGTATTTAATGTTTGGAGGCTTAGACAGAGAGAAAAATTACTATTAAGCATAAGGGAATAATGGAAGGTCTCAAGAGTTAAGAGAAGGATATTTATTTATTTATTAAATTAAAAAAAAATAAAGATTTTATTATTTTCAGAGAGAAAGGGGAAAGGGGAGAGGCAGAGAGGGACAGAGACATCAATGTATGGTTGCCTTTCACCTGCCTCCAGCTACGGACCTGGCTTGCAACCAGTTTATGTGCCCTGGCTGGGGAATTGAACCAGCATATTTTGGGTTCGCAGGCTGGTGCCTTATCTACTACTGTGCTACCAGCCAGGTGAATTTAATTTTATTGTTGATGTATTACATCCATCCCCTTTTTCCTTCCCTCTGTCCCCTTCCCCACCCACTTACTGCCCCACAAAGTCAATCCCACTTGTTGTCCATGTCCATGGTTCTTCCATGATAGTTCCTTGACTAAACTGCTCCCCTTCTTTGCCTCCTCCTCCCCGCTTCCCACTGAAGGTCTATGCACTGTATTCATGTATCTGGTTGTTTTGCTTATTTGTTTGTTTTGTTCATTATTGTCCTGTAATGGGTGAGATCCTATGGTGTCTGTCTTTCATTGACTGGCTTATTTCACTAAGCATAATACTTCCTAGTTTCATCCATGTTGTTGCAAAGGGTAGGATTTCCTTCTTTCTTTCTGCTGTGTAGTATTCCATTGTGTAAATGTACCAAAGTTTTTTGATCCAATCATCCACTGATGGGCACTTAGGCTGTTTCCAGCACTTGGCTGTTGTAAATAGTGCTGCTATGAACATAGGGGTACATAGATTCTTCTGAATTGGTGTGTCAGGGTTCTTTGTGTATAGCCCTAGTAGTGGAATTGCTGGATCAAAAGGCAGTTCCATTTTTAGTTTTTTAAGGAAACTCCATACTGTTTTCTATAGTGGCTGCGCCAGCCTGCATTCCTATCAACAGTACATCAGGGTTCCCTTTTGCCCACCTCCTCACCAACTTGTTGTTTGTTGATTTGTTGATGAATGCCATTCTGACAGGTGTGAGGTGGTATCTTATTGTGGTTTTAATTTGCGAGAAGGATTTTTAAAGACAGTGGACTTTTCAGTATATTTGTGGGAAGGTGTCAGAAAAAGATAAAATATGTAAATGTACATAGAATTTCAATTACTTATTCACCTTGAGATCATCAGATTAAGTACACCTTATTTAATCCAACACATACTATATGTTACAGCCCAAAACTACAATAAACAAAACCCAACAAAACCAGAAATCATGTAAGTCTGCCAAAGACTATCTTTTCTTTTTCTGCCTAAATTATTATTTTTTCTAGTGCATAAGTACTACTAGTAGAATTGAAATGTTATACAAACATAAACAATTATTTTTATTACTGTTATATTTCATATAAATGTTTGACGTCAATGAACACTTCTTAAGGCACTCACAGAATGTTGGTAATATAGGGAATTACAAAGATTTCTCAAGAAGATATAGCACGGTGTCCTAATGTGGTAGCTCTTGAACGTGAGCAGTAAAAGGGAAAAAAATGCTCCTTTGGGAGGACAAAAAAGGAATCTGGGTCCACTGTTTTACTCTGCAGGTCAGAAGCCATCGTTTATCCTCTGCTCTACTACTTAGGTAGCTTAATCATTTTAGACTCTCAAAACTTCGGCAACAGTAATAAAACAATTCCCTAATATGGATTAGTCCATCATTTTTTCATTTCACATGCATTACCTCCTTTCATTCTCACAACAATCCTGTGCAGTAGGTATTAGAGTGGAGACCAGCATCAGATGAATCTAAGATTCGATCCCCCTTCCTGGGCACTTTCTCTCCAAATAAGACCAATGCGTACTGGTTTGAGTGATACCTGTTCGTAACTACATTAGGAAAGGCAAAAAGCAAATGCCCAAATTTGTTTTTTAAAAATTTCAAAACATAATGTATTGTGCAACCGATTAAGATTTAGATTAAAATTCCTCAAATATTTATTAAAAGCACCCACTAAGTATCAATCTGAGGTTAGATGTTTTTTAACCTTTTATATTTAGGCTTCTGGACAAATCTTTGACTACTTATCAACGTTAGAGAGGGGCTGATGATAACACAGTAGAGTCCAGGCCAGAGCAAGCAAAAACATTTCAGAATTCTCTTTGTCTTCACTGTTGTATAGTTTGGCCTGATACCAAGTTCTAAAATAAACACAATCTTGCTGCAGAATGTCACCACTATTGGTCCACTGCCTTCTAGTAACTAGGGCTGCTGCTGAGGTGGGTGATGCTAGCCTGATACGCACTTGTTGGTAGGTGACCTGGTTTTTCTTTCTGGAAGCTTAAAGAATTTTTTCTGTCCTTGTACTTCTGAAATTCCACACTAGTGAGATAAATATGGGTCTTCTTTTCTTCAAAATGCTAGATGCTTGGTGACCCTTTATAATCTAAAGACCTGAATGTTTACCTTGGAGGAAATTCTAACATTTCTTTGGTAATTTTCTACCATTCATTTCCCAGAGTTCCTCTTTTTGCAGCTTATTAGTTGGAAATTGTATGTTTAGAATGGAATCCTTTATGTCACTTATCTTTTTGCTCCTCTTTTTGTTTCTATTTTTCTGAGATTTCCTTGACTTTATTTTCTCACCTTTATACTGAACTATTTATTCTAGCAAATCTTACTTTTAAATAAATTTTCAAGTATTCATTTTCTCAATGTTTCTTTTTTAAAAATAGCATCTTCCTCCACTTCTTACCCACTCTCCCAAAAAGTGAACGCAATCATCCAAATCTCTTTGAGGATACAAATTTGAATTTTAAAAAATTTTAAATTGGGGCTCAAGAGAATATAAAAACTATTCTTGGGAGTGGCCAAAAAAGATCAATGCCTACATCTCAAAATGTGTCACTGTTTTATCCTCAATACATTTTTCTTTTCCAAGTTCAATTTTTACTAAGCACATCAGCAAACTATTTTCTATCTACTTTTATGTACATATGAAGTTACAGTAGCATAATATGCAAATATCCTTGGTGGGTAGCTTGATGCACAGATTGTGCTTAATTTTTCCAAGTTATGGGATCATGAGTATTTTAGAAATGATTTTGAGGCTCAACTAGGACAATGCTACTCACGCTGGGGCAATCTTGCACAACAGGTTTCGGAACAGCAACAATATGACCTTCCACTAGCTCATACCTGGAATCCAATGAGATCAATGCAGAGAGAAATACCAAATTTCTGAAGGCATTGATAACCCAAGGACAGACTGACATTTGCCTATAACAAACATGTCTTATGTCACTAAATAGATCCGTCACATTAAAACACAGAACTAGAATTTGACACTTTGTAAAATTGTTTTTGCATGTAAGTACACAGTGAAATGACTATAACTTTATGAAAAAAGAATTTTGGCAATGAAGTAGAACATGGATATAAGTTATACTCCTTCTAATTACTCTGTGAGGCTTATATATTCATTACGATAAAAACCTTACTTTGTATATTTAAAAATTATAATAAATGACATATTTTTACAAAGTCTATTTATTTGGTACGTAAATGTCTAATTGTGGGCAAAACTGTCTTTATCACAACCATGTATTGTATTATTTGTCAGAACTCCCCCATTGCTCTAGACCTGTGATTTTCAACTAGTGTGCCTCGGCAAGAATTTCTAAAACGTGCAACACCTGCCTATGTAGTCAGGGGCACTGACCTCTTTTCCCTTGGATTTTCAAATTAAAAATGACAACAGACAGCACAACAATAACCAACTGATATGAATGAATCAATGTTATACCTAATTTTTGTCGGAGAGGCAAAAAATATATATTTTGGAATGCTATACAATTTTAGTAATTAGTTTGTGTGCCATGAGATGAAAAAGGTTGAAAATCACTGCTTTAGATATTTGTCACCCCAAGACTCTGTGTCCAATATCCTCAAGCTATGTATTAGAATTCATCCACTGAGCCATTTATATATTGAGCACCTAATACATGCCAGGCATTCTTCTGGGTGCTTGAGATATACAATAAATGAAAAAGACTGAAATCTCTGCTGTTTGGAGGGGAATAATAATTATTACTCATGTTAGAACATGATACATGCCGTGGTAAAAAGGCATGTATCATGTTCTAACATGAATAATAATAACTTTGGGTAACAGGGATCGGAAATGCAGGAATGGAAAGGAAGGTTAGCAATTTAAATAAAGGCACCAGAGCAGGCTTTATGGAAAAGATTCTATTGCAGCAAAGGCTGAAAGGAGGTGAGGGAGTCCAGCACCTTGGGGCATTTCAGGCAAAAGGCCAAGCCAGAGCAAACGCCAGTGTGGGAGCACACATGGAGATGGGTGTCTCTGGGTCAGAGAACGCATGGAAGAGAGAAAGAGAAGAACGTGTCTGAGAAAGGACTAAAATCAGGTCATTCTCATGCTTTCACTTCTTTGTGATTGCTTGGTCCTAATGGAAATGCTTCTGATCTATGATGTACTATCTTAGCCATTCAGATTTATGAACCAGGTACTATGCTGGGTGTTAAAAGATACTAAAATAAAGATTATCTGCCCTCTAGGAATTTACCTAGGGTTTCAAAGACTTATTATTGGATGAATACTTGTTGAGATATGACCACTGATAGATAAAACAAAATCAATTCAGTTTAAAAAATACATTTGTTTTAGGAATTCTGTAAAGAATATCATTTGAGACATCACAGAAAAATAGCAGAAGAAAATTCGTGGGTAGGTGGATACCCTAGTCACACAGAAAGCCACCTTGTTTGTGTCTTAGAACCAACAAAAGGTTTGTAGGTTCCCTCTTAATTGGTCTTTAAGGTTAGCTTTTTAATGGAAAAAAATGACTTCATGGGTTTGTTTTTCTTTTTTCCATGTTGAGAGAGAAACAATATAATTTGGTTATTAAGATGTAAAAATGATTACAGAGAACAAACTAAAATCAATGCTGTCTATTTGAGTTATAGAAAACCTAATGGTGTAACATGCTAATATAGAAAAAACAAACTGCGTGACATTAATTGATTTTAAAGAATGATTCAACATCTGGCATTATGCCCTGCCTTGTATACATAATTTCCTTTTTCCTCCCCTCCCTTGAGTCAGGAAGTGTGTTCTTAAGGCATTTATATTTTCTAAATTGTTTTGAATGTCAGAAAATATTGTTGAAGCTTGAAGTAAAACATTTAAATTAATATTTTATACCCATGGATGTGTAACTATTTTTTGGCTTAATATAAAGACCTTACAAATGAAAAATGTCTACTTTATTTACCTTTGAAAATAACTCAAAATTAAAGTGTCACTCCCTTTACAGATACCAAGTTCTATAATACAGGTTTTTACTTTGCGAAGATATCTTAATTTTTTTCGATGATCAAGATACATAAAACTTATTTGGTTGGGACACATAATTAGGCTGGTTATCCAAGCCATGGTGAAAAACCACATTTTAATTTATTCTAGATTACAATTTGACCAAATCCAATTTACTTGATTTGCTAATGGATGATAAATACTCAATATTTTTTATTTAACCAAATTCTTAAAAAAGATTATTCCAAGCCAGTTTCCTGTATCCATGTTTGAGAAGACAGTATTGCTGGTTCTCCAGACTAATATTCTCAATCCCTGCCACAAAAAGAACAGTTTTCTTACAATCAACAAATTTAATTCTCTTTATAGAGCAGAAGGATAGCACAATCCTCACAGCAAAATATCAAGTTGATTTGGCAGGATTTTAGATTAAATATAGTGCAAATTATCATTCACTAAGCATATTTAACAAAGTAATGCTTTGAAAACTATGCATATCCTAAGTTAGATAAAATTACTTGCTTAAAATTACTTAAATATATTGATTAAAAACTTCGAAATTTCAAAGCAACAGTTTTCAACAAAAATCTGATTTTATGTTCCTGACTGCATTCTCCTACCCATCAAAATATTGCTGATGTTATAGCAATCTCTTAAATATTAGTAAATTCATAATTTTGTTCATGCCTGATTTAATATTGAGAGCTATAGTCATTCGTTTTACTACACAAAATTACAAAGACTAACAAGATAAAAATTACTCCAGCCCTACAAAGCCAATGTAAAAATAAGCTCACAAAATATACAGACTTGAAATGTATAATCCTCATAAATGGCTTACTTTTAGTAAATAATATAATCCATTTAAAGTGCTACAAAATCTGGTTTTGAATTTTGAAAAGTGCCTTAAAAGAACATACAAAGTAATTTTTTAATTAGTATAATTATACTTAGCACCAAAGAAAACATTTTAGTCTAACAAAACTGAATAAAGCTTACCTGTAGAGAGCGAACACGAAAAGACAAAAATTTAAACATGGCTACGAAACCATGATGGTGAGAAAAGAATTTCTGACCGTAAACCTTAAGTCAGAAAGGAAAGGCCAAGCCCCTGCAAAGTTTTCTCCTACCAGCTGTTCCGGCAATTAGAAAATTTCCTGTCAGGCGGGTCCTGAAATGCTAGAAAAAGAGGCCTGACAATTTTCCTGTGGTAAAAGAAAGGAGAAACAAATGGCGAGGGCACTAATGTAGCTGATAGGTAGAGAGGCCAGAACAGGAAACTAAACCAGATTTGCTGATAGCAAAACCCCGCTGAAATAGTTCTTTACGCCTGGTTCCCAGAAATCCACTGAATTTTCACAACCAGTGAAGTGAACATTATTTCATTTCTGAATCCTGAGAAATGCCAGTATTTCTTAACTATACGACTCATTAAAAGCAAACGAAAGTAGTCAGCACAATTAAAATAAGTCATTAATGTACATGTGAAATTTTACCCTTTATAATGTTTATACGCACAATCCAAAGGATAGTCTCAAGACTACTTTAAGGCTATATATAGATATGTCATGGGTGTTCCCTGTCAATGAGCAAGAGTTGCATAACTACAGGAAGAAAATAACCACATGCAAGAGAAACTTTGTGATTGTGATATAAGCACAAATTCTCCCTATCTTAAATGAGAGTACATTACATTTACATTCACATGTTATAAACGTCAATTATTAACCAAGTTGCAGATTTCAAGGCCCATTGCTAAAACTCACATTCCCAGTTGATAAAAACGAAATAAAAAGTCCAATTCCTAGTTTATTTTTGAGTAAAAAGAACATTTACTAAAGAAGCTGACCTGGAAAAGGAGAGAGGGGTAAAGCTATCAGATAATCCCTTACTCCACATCTCATCCTCTAGTAGCTTCTAGAAGTTTTCTAATGTATTTTTGCTTTGAAAAACATTTTTAAAGCCCTGGCTGGTGGCACGGTGGATAAGGCGCCAGCCTGTGAACCCAAAGGTCACTGGTTTGATACCCAGCCAGGGCTCATAACCAGGTTGCAAGCCAGGTCTCCAGCCAGGTCCGTAGCTGGAGGCAGGTGAAAGGCAACCATACACTGATGTCTCTCTCCCTTTCCCTCTAAGAATAATAAATAAAATCTTTTTAAAAAACCAAAAAACATTTTTTAAAGCATACCAATATTCAGAGCATTGTAACAAGGTAGTATTGTTTAAACAAAACCAAAGGACAGGAGCATTGAGAGCTGTGGGGAAAATGTGGTACTTAATGCACATTTCATCTATGTGGAACTAACAAAAACCTCAAGCACTAATCTACATTGCCAATACAAATTTGATAAAAGTATACGCATTTCAAAACCTGAAGAGCTCCTAAAAACACCCAGAGTAATCAGCTTGCTTTCTGGATGAAGTCCCTATGGTCAAGGTCAGGTACGTAGATGATGATGGAGCTATCTATAATGGGAGCTCAGTCCAGCACTCCTTTATGGAGCGAACATTAGAGTGTCCATTATGTGCTACAGGTACCTCATGCAAGGACAGGGGCTCTTCCTGCTATATCAAATTTTTATGGCATTGTTCTATTGGGTTGGCCGAAAGGTCTGTTAGTATTTTCTGTATGATGGCTACAGTAGTGCTTACTTGTCCTTAACTTCATTTGAAACAATTTTGTTATATTATATTGTGAAAGCTGTCATACTGGCATAAAAAACATCAAAATTGGTGAATCTGTGTACAGCCATTTTAATATCGAAGATGGAACAAAATACACAACACTATCAGCATATCATGCTTTATTATTTCAAGAAAGGTAAAAATGCAACTGAAATGCAAAAAAAGATTTGTGCAATATATGGAGAAGGTGCTGTGACTGACTGAACGTGTCAAGAGTGGTTTGCAAACTTCCTTGGTACTTTGGACATTTTGTCCTCCCAATTCTTTGCTGTGGTGCTGCCTATGCATTGGAAGATGTTTAGCAGCACCCCGGCCTCTCCCAACCAGAAACCAATAATGGGAGATAGCTGAAATACTCAAAATATCCAAATCAGTAGTTATTACTGAAAAAAATGTATTTTTTATTTTATGAAAAAAATGTAACAGACTTTTTGACCAACTCAATATAAATGTTCCTGCTATAGCAAATTTTTATATTGTTCCATAAATGACTTAACAAAAGGTAAAGAATATAAAAACTTTCTCCAGCCCTGGCCAGTGTGGCTTAGTTGGCTGGAGTGTAGCCCCGTAACTTAAAAGGTTTCAGGTTTGAGTTCTAGTCCAAGTGCATACTATCCCTGATCTGGGAACTTACAGGAGGCAACCAAACAATATTTAGCTCTCTCCTTTCCTCTCAAAGAGCAATGAAAAAATCCTCAGGTGAGGAATTAGAAAAAAATAATAAATTCTTAAAAACCCACAATTTTCTCAAGTAAAAGAAAAATACCTTAAGTAACCAAACACATCAGAATCAAACTGAATCCAAATAAACATCCAAAATAAAACTTTGAACTCTGCCTGGGAAATTGCGTACTTCTCTTGACTGAAAATGCAAACTTAAATATTTCCGCAAAGATAGCACTTTGAAAGTTTTCCATCAGAACATGAGCCCTCCCCTCTTACAAAAGGAATTACCTAAGGGTCCTTACAATGCTGCAAAAGGGCAGTAAAGCTAAAGATTCAAGAAGAAGCAAACACCATGACTACTGCACAACAGATTAAGATGTACAAAACAAAATCAGAATTGTCTCTGTATGAAACAGTCATCAACTTTATTCAAGTAATACTTAAGAACAGAAGCAACCAGATAATCTTTTTTTTTTTTTTTTTTTTTTAATTTAAAGGATAAGTCTAAATTGACTTTCATGACTACTGATGTTCAGGTTAACAAGTCCCATTTTGCTGTGTGCTGTGCTTTTTAATATTAGAACTATGAAAATCTCAGAGAGCAAAATCTGAAATTAAATTTCCCTGAGTTGGAATGATACCTTAATTAAAACAGCATGGGACTTCCAGGCAGGGTGGAGGTGTAGGTAAACATGCTTTGCCTCCTCACGCAACCACAGAAAGAATTACATTTAGACTTCAAAACAATTAACACCCAGAACCATCTGGGAAATTGAGCTGTACAAGTCCAACAACCAAGGATATAAAGAAGCCACATTCGTCCAGACTGGCAGGAAGGGTGACGAGGCACAGAGACGCAGTATGGCATGGAGTGGTGGTCTCAGCAGAACAGGTGACCTCACATTCACATGTGGTGCATAAAAATCAGGAAAGATACCTTAGAAATGAGTGATCCCAGAACCAGGCCAAACCGCACAGGCCCAGACTGCAGAGCTCAGGGTTCTAGCACCAGGAAGATAAAACTTCTGCCTATAAAAAACCAGTGGGGCCCTGTCTGGTAAAACAGTGGATAAGGTGCTGGCCTAAGAATCCAAAAGTCGCTGGTTCGCTTCCCCAGCCAGGGCACATAACCAGGTTGCAAGCCAGGTCGTAGCTGGGGGCAGGTGAAAGGGAACCATACATTGATGTCTCTCTCCCTCTCTGCCTCTTTCCCTTCCCCTCTCTCTAAGAATAATAAATAAAATATTAAAAAAAAAAAAAACCGTGGGAATTGGAGTGGTGGAAGAAACTACCAGATTTTCAGGAGACTTTGCTTAAAGGATATGCACAGACTTAAAATGTACACAGAGCCACCCCGTCTGCAATTTAGCACCAAGGCAACAGCTGCAAGGATGCCAACTGCACAGAGTGAGTGCCGGGCAAACCTCCAGAAGCCAGGCAGCAGCACTGTCTTCTCTCCGAACCCCCCTACAGAGCCACAGCAATGAAGTGGATTGTCCCACTCAGGCAATTACCTAAGGCTCTGCCTCACACAACTTATATGTGCCTTTTCTACAGTAGGCCATGCTACTAAGACAGGGAGTCACAGCAGCTCTCCCTAATACACAGAAACAAACACAAGGAGGATGCCAAATTGAGGAGACAAAGAAATATGTCCCAAATGAACCTCAGAACAGAACAAAATCCCAGAAAAATAACTAAATGAAATGGAGATAAGCAACCTATCAGATGAGGAATTCAAAACACTGGTGACAAGGATGCTCAAAGGATTCACTGAGTATGGCAACAAAATAGAAAAGACCCAGGAAGAAATGAAGGTTATACGAAGTGAAATAAAGAAAAATCTATAGGGGACCAGCAGTAGAAGGGATGAAGCCAGCATTCAAATAAATGATTTGGAACGTAAGGAAGAAATAAACATACAACCAGAATAGAATGAAGAAACAAGAACTCAAAAAAATGAGGAGAGAATAAGAAGACTCTGGGACAACTCCAAAAGTGCCAACATCCAAATCATAGGGATGCCAGAAGGAGAAGAGGAAGAGCAAGAAATTAAAAACTTATTTGAAAAAATGAAAGAAAACATCCCTATTTTTGCAAAGGAACCAGACGTACAAGTCCAGGAAGCAGAGTCCCAAATAAGTTGGAACCAAAGAGGACCATACCAAGACACACTGTAATTAAAATGCCAAAGATTAAAGATGAACAGAGAATCTTAAAAGCAGCAAGAGAAAAACAGAGCATTACCTGCAAAGTAGTTCCCATAAGATTATGGCTAATTTTTCAAAAAGAAACTGCAATCAAGAAGGAACTGGGAAGAAGTATTCAAAGTGATGAAATGCAAGGACCTACAACCAAGATTACTTTATCCAGCAAAACTATCATTTGGAATGGAAAGGCAGATAAAGTGCATCCCAGAGAAGGTAAAGCTAAAGGAGTTCATCATCACCAAGTCATTATTATATGAAATGTTGAAGGGACTTATCTAAGAAAAAGAAGATCAAAACTATGAACAGTAAAATCGCAATAAACTCACAATGATCAATAACAAAATCTGAAGAAAACAAACTAAGCAAACAACCAGAACAGGAACAGAATCACAGATATGGAGACCATATAGAAGGCTATTAGCTGGAGGGGGAAGGGGGAAGATGAGGGAAAAGGTGCAGGGATTAAGCATAATTGATAGGTACAAAATAGACATGGGGATGCTAAGAATAGTAAAGGAAATGCAGAAGCCAAAGAAGTTATAGGTATGACCCATGGACATGAACTAAGGTAGGAGAAATTGCTGCAGGGCATGGGGGTACCAGGCAGAGGGGGCAAATGGGGAAAATTGGAACAACTGTAATAGCATAATCAATAAAATATATTTTTAAAAAACAGTATGATACTGCTGTATGAAACAAACATAATGAGAGAAAAAAAATGTGACACAACATCTGAGGGAAACATTAGGATATCTGTTTACTTGTTTGGAAAATATAGAAGACATAAAGCAAAATATTGATAAAGATTTGATTACAAAACTCAAAAACTTCTCTAATGGTGAGGCACCATAAGCAAAGTTGAAAGATTTGCTCACATGATTGGAACCCCTTATAATCTTGTTACAACTCACTCAAGCCCTTTTATTTGGGTGTTAGCTACCACCTCACCAGAACGAAAGGTCTTAAGGCCCTTTGGTACATTGCATATGGCATTTATTATCATTTAAGAACATCTTATTGCCCCTACCAATTAACCTTCAGAACAGGCGCCATACTTACCTTTGTATCCCCACAGTAAATAGCGCATAAGGAACTGAAATAATGACTACTTGAGTAAGTATCCTATCCTGAAATCTGAAATGGTCATTACTTGTGGGATCATGTACATGAAACTAGATATTATTGTTCATACTTTTCCTGCCTCTAACTCTCATTAAACTTTAAAAAAAAAGTATCTGATTATAATTAAAATTTCGGCTAGTTTTTCTTCATTTGTGTACCTTACTGGTTCCATATACATTATTATTCAAAGAGTAACTTATTATAAAAATTATACATGTCATCCTAGCTGGTGTGCCTCAGTGGGTTGGAGCATTGTCCTATAAGGTGAAAGGTGACAGGTTTGACTCCCCATCAGGGCACATGCTTAGGTTGCAGGTTTGGTCCCCAGTTGGGGCATCTACGAGAGGCAACCAACCAATCGATGTTTCTCACATCGTTTCTCTCCTTCCCTTTCTCTCTCTTTTCCCCTGGCTCTAAAATAAATAAGCATGTCCTCAGATAAGATAAAAAAAATTATACATGTTCATTACAGAAAACAAAAAATAAAGATACACAAAAGGGAAAAAACAAAAGTATAAAAAAGTCACAATTCTGGTGCTTTTCCCGTCTTTTTCTGTATATACACATGCACACATTTACACCATACTACATGTATTATCACTTCTTTTTGTAAAGGGCCAGGCAGTAGATGTTTTCAGCTTTGCGGATCTTATGGTCTCTGTCAGCTCTGCTGCAGCAACGGGAAAAGGAATGGGTGAGGTTGTGGTCCAATTAAACTTCACTTACAAAAATAAGAGAGGTTTTGGGTTTTCTTCACTGACCCCTGTTTTGTATTATTAAATAACCTTCAATGCATTATTCATGACTGCAGACGATTTTACTATACAAAGCCCCTGTCATTGGGTGTTTGATCTTCTATACCACTGTGATGTCTCCATCCTTTGTGGACATTGACAATCATTTAGAAATAATTTCTAGAAATGAAATTGCATTTCTAGAAGCAGAGTTTGCAAGACTTAAAATTTTTTTGATCTTAACTTCTTTGCCAAGTCATCCTCCAGGTAGAACCTAAATAATGAGGGAATCACACCAAGACCTCAGGAAAGGGCAAACTAGAGCCAGGCCAGGAAACAGCCAAATTGGTCATACCTATCTCTGTTTATCTATGAGTTCCCACTGTTTCTGTTCTACAATGTCTACTGCTGACTTGAATAGTTGCTATAGAGACCACATGGCTCACAAAGCCAGTAAAATATTTACTACCTAGTCCATTATAGACAAAAGTTTGGTCGACAGCCCTCAATCAGAAAGAGCAGCAGATGCAAAGATCCAAGATAGGAATGAACTTAATTAATTCAAAACATAAAGGACCTGGCTGGTGGCACAGAGGGTAAGGCGCCAGCCTACGAACCCAAAGGTCGCTGGTTTGATTCCCCAGCCAGGGCACGTAACTAGGTTGCAAGCCAGGTTTCAAGCCAGGTCTCCAGCCAGGTCTGTGGCTGGAGGCAGGTGAAAGGCAACCATACGTTGATGTTTCTCTCCTTCTCTTTCTCTCCCCCTTCCTCTCTCTCTGGAAATAATAAATAAAACCTTTTTTTTTTTTATCTTTATCATGAGTTTTTAAATTTTCAACTTTAAACTTAAAAGGTTGACACAAAATCCAATGGAGAAGATAATGAGCATTAGAAGAGAAAAGAGGAAGAAAGATTCCTATGAATTACCTAGAAAACATACACAATCACACCTTGTTTTGCATGCCTGATATTCTCCTAAATGCCTGGATATATATAGGTTTCTTATTTTTTTAATTTAATTTTATTGTTGTTGTATTACATCCATCCCCTTTTTGCTCCCCTCTGTCCTCTTCCCCACCCACCCATTCCCCCACAAAGTCAATCCCACATGTTGTCCATGTCCATGGTTCTTCCATACTAGGTTCTTGTCTAAACTGATCCCCTTCTTTGCCTCTTAAAATCTTAAACATTAAAAAAAAAAAACCATAAAGGAAAGACCTCAGTAGCTAGAATGTGAACACTGAAGAAAGAGGAGATGCAGAGGTAGGATGGGACCATATTAAGAAAGGCCTTATAGGTTATCAAGAAGTTTGGACTTGCATCTTATTTCAAGTGTAATAGGAAACTAATCTTCCCAATTTTAGGCAATGGCATCATTACCAATCCCCAAAACCTTAAGTCTTTTCTTGGCTCTTTCCTTTCTCATCTAATTTCCTTCCCTTCCTATTTGATCCATCAACAAATTTTACTTATTTTATCTCTGAAATTAACATCAAGTCTATTTCAAGTTCCTCTCCTACTCTCAGCAGAAATCCTCATCATCTAGTGCCATCTAACCGGTCTTCCCACTTCCAATTTTCCTGTGCAATCTCTTCTCACAGCAGCCAGAATAAACTTAAAATACAAATTACACCAGACCATGATCCTACCTCAAATTCTTCAGTGGCCTCCCATCACAAAAACAACCCAAATTTCTCATAGTCTATGGAGCATAAAGCAAACAGTAATAAATGTTACCTTGATCCTGCCTTGGGAATATACTCACTAAATCATTCAAATATGATGTCAATATTTGGTTTTAGACATGTTTGATCATGTTAAAGTCAGACAATTTCCTCTTTACTAAAAGGAACGAATATTCAGTTTTTACAAAATGTCTTTTTATTATCTATTAATACGGTCACTTAATGTTTCTCCTTTTGTCTACTGAGTTAATAAAAGATGAATAAATTCCTAATATGCTGGTATTTCTGGGAAAGTCCATATTTTTAATATAAGTCTGTATTTTGATTTGTAATTTTCTAGAATTTAAAATCCATATTCATAAGTTAGCAGTTTCCTTTTCTGTGTTAACTTTCATTTTTAGACCTATATTAACTTTACAGAACAAATTAGGAGGCAATGAAAATTTTCTCTAGGCTTTGGGACAATTTGAAAACCATAGGATGATCGATTTCTTGAAAGCTTCAAACATTTCTCCTACCAAATCATTGGGGCCTAGTACTGTAGTTGTTCAGGAGGGCCCCTTCTTTAATAACTTAAATTTCTTCCTTGCTATTCTTTTTTTTTTTTAATTTTATTGTTGTATTACATTCATCCCCTTTTTGCTCCCCTCTGTCCCCCTCCCTACCCACCCATTCCCCCCCTTGCTATTCTTATAACTCAGTTATCCCTTCTTAAATGATATCATTTAGATTTTCCTACAAAACCACATATTTCAGCAACTTTCATATTAGTATAGTTATACTTAATATCCTATTTTAAATTAAACTTAACAAAAATTTCACGCATAGCTGAAAGCAGGCCGAATAGTGTAAGGAACTCTCGTGTGCAGCACTCTGCTCTAACAATCAACTCATGCGCAATCCTGCTTCATACACTCACTTCCCCCAACTCCCATACTTATTTTGAAGCAAATCCCAAACATTGTATCATTTCATCTGTGAATATTTTAGTTGTTATGATGTTAATCTCCTTCCTATCTGTGGTTATATCCTGTTTTGCTTTCCTAACGCTGTGTGTTTTTCCCCCATTTTCTAATTCTCTGATTTTGGAATTTATATTTAATTCCTTCCTCTTGCTTTTCATAGGTTTACTTTGTAATACTTTTTAGAGTTTCTTTCATTGAGTCCTTTACTCGAATTCTCATTTATTATTATATTATCTTTCTAGTATAATTCGAACAATAATATCATTTAAGATTCTAACCATGTTCTAAGCACCATACTTTACATGCAATTATTTCAGTTAATCCTCACAATTGAGATACGTATTATTACCCACACTACAGACGAAGAAACTGAGGCTTAAGAGAGAAATGAAGGAAACGGCTACTCAAGTTCACACCGTTTGGAAGTGGAAATGGCTGTAAAGTTGGTGGGAGTCTAACCATGTAATTCTGTCTGGGAAAGGACATGTATAGATATGGCCAGCAGCTGACTGAGGTCAGAAACTAGGAAGTGCTAACCCTTTTGATAAGACCGTGAAGGAAGACAGCTCAGTAGAGGGTCCATAGAAGAGTTCCTGAACACTGTTCCACACCGTACATGTCTGACAAAGTCCCAACTCTGCTCAAACCCAGTTACCAACCATCTTCATGACTCCATGAACCCTTCCGGAGAAAAATCAACTCCTTTGATAAAAACTTTAAATTAACGTTATTAACCAATTCCTTTAGAAACATTTTTACGTGAATAATTCTGTTTTCCAAATGCCCAAGGCTACCCATTTAAGTATAGGAGAATTACTCTTTAGCACATATCCATCAGAAGGTAATGTTATAGTGCTGAGGGTCTAAGGTTTTAAATTGGAGGTGGAAAAAATTCCATGATCATCAACTTGAACCACAGAGCACTGAGAGGGGTTGTTTCTAAGGCTCTGTTTTAGGAGAAAGCGCGCTATGTTCCGCTCATAGTATCTCCCGCGGGCATGGAGAGAGGGTGAAGCTACAGCAGCAGCAGCATCCCAAGTGGACTCCTGCAGTAAGTAGCAAAACCCCCTAGGTGGTATTGTTCATCTCCCTAGCCACACAGTTTCTTTTTCTATTTAGTCTGATTTTTTTTTTTACTAAGTCATGTTTATCTAAAATGGTTTAAATTAAAAGACTCATTTAGGTAAAGGGGTTATAACTTTTAATATGTCAGTATTTCAGGTTGACTCAATAGAACATTCGTATTTAAACATAATCAAATCAGTGTACTCTCTTTCCAATTATGAATTAGATCACTCAAATTGAAGAAGTGGGTATTATGATAAATAGACTAAAGCAGAGGAGAAGCAGTTTTGGATCAGAGACACCATATGAGTTAGGCAAGCCATGATTTTTTAAAAAGGGAGGGGATTTAAATTTTTTAAAAGCTCTTAGATATGAAGGAACTGGATGCTAGGAAGTGAAAAAATAGCCCTTGAAAGAGAGCCAAAAGTGTAGCAAGAGGAAACCCTACATGCTTGGAAATTCTGCCTATTATACAGATACTCCATTTAATGCTACTATACAGGTCTAATTATAATGCTATTTATCTCAGAAATATTGTCCTTAGTGGTATATATTTAATTCTACTAGAGTATATATTTCTCATGCTCTGAGTGCTAAAATATACTCTCAGTCAATGAGAATTAGAACATCAGACAATACTGTACTCCAGTGATTTTCTACTGGTGTATTGCAAGAATTTGTAAAACATGCAGCACCTGCCTATTTTTTCAGGGGCACTGACCTCTTTTCCCTTACATTGTCAAATTAAAAAATGACAGCAGCCAACACAGCAAAGGCTGTCTGGTGTGAATGAGTAAAAATTATACCTATTTTTTCTGTCAGATTAGCAAAAAATGTATTTTTTGGTGTGCCGTAGAATTTCAGGAACTAGTTCATGAGTGCTATGAGATGAAAAGGTTGAAAGCCTCTGCTCTACAGTCAGTAAGTGCTGTTAATGTGCCACTCCACAAACATTCCCTGCCAACAAGCATTCCATTGTACTTTTCTGTGCTGAATGGGTTCTTCAGTCTATTGTCAATTCTGCTAGGCTTTTGCTTTCTAGAGTTTATTTCATATTTGAGCCCTGATGACTATAAGAAGTCTGGCCTCATGGCTGTATCATTTTGGATCTTCAAATGCAACTTTTAAGGCAGCTTCCAGGAACCTTCAAGGAAATGGAGGAAACTGGACAAGTGGAAACTGGTGAAATTGCCTGGATATTGTGAAGGCTGCCATATACACCACTGCAGCCTTAAGGTTCCTGTGTGAATGGCAGCTGGATTAACAGCATGCATGGAAGTTGAAAGGAACTACTGCTAAAGGCCCATCATGACTTCAGGGGACTTGAAAAGAACAGAGCACTTCCAGCGGACTCCTGCCTGTGTCCTTCCCGGGGGTGCTGCTCCTTAATCTGGCATTTAAGGTCTTCTATAATCTATCTTCACTTTATCTTTTAAAACAAACTTTCTCCTATCCTTGACAATCACACCTGTGACTATAACGCAAGAGCTACAGAACTACAAAGACTGAGTTTGACATGTAGTATAGTGTTCAGGATTATAGCAATATAAATATTTATACAAAGCTGTTGCTATGACCAATTAATGTATGGTCATTAGAAAGGCTGATAAGGGGGACAAAAGGACCAAAGGACCAAGTTAATAGAAAGACTAATCATTTTACAATGTTGTCTAAGACCAGGCTTATTGTCAGCCACAAAATCACGAGATACTACCCTAATACCTAAGGGGCCTACTTTATCCCTGATGAACAGTCTGAGAGCAGGACTGGCCTCTAGAAGAAAGAGGATAAGAAAACGAACTTCTTGGACTCTTACTCTCTGCCAAGTATTTATTTATCTCCTTTAATACTCAAATCCCAGAAGAATCTTTAATTGGTACAAGAACCATTAAGAGAATCATGTCCCACTAAGCAAGAAACTGTTTTAATGATTCTTAGATGACTACGGAGACCTCAACAGTCAAGGCTCCCTATCGGTTCAGCATGGGTCACGCAGAGCCTGGAGGCCTCCAACCAGCTGGAAAAGGATGGCAAATTCTGGAGTCTGGGAGGATATTCTGACCTGAGGTGCTATACAGCATTCTACTTCTGTTAGTCTCTCTCTGCAGCCCCACCAAAATAAAGGATAAAAATAATCAACTCTCCAGCAGGGAAAGGAGAACAAGATACTGGCTGGAGCAAGTTAACTGGTGAGAAATTCAACTAATTAGATATAAATATATATTAATATGCAAACATACCTGGGGAGGGAGATGAAGAAAGGTGGTAACTGTCTGATATTCTGAAATGAACCAATTTCATTAGATAAATGTTCTTATATTTCATGAGATACATGGAGGAAATAAAAGTTCTTACTTCAGGTACATAAAGACAAGAAAAGGATCAAGCCTTTAGAAAGCTAGAGGAGGGCTTCCGGTCAAGATGGAGACATGGGTGGACACACTGTGTTTCCTCCACAACTAAGAAGGACTACAACTACCTCAAAACTTAAAAAACAGCCAGAACTAACAAAACATCGAACTGCATGGAAGTGCAACAAACAAAGACATAAAGAAGGTATTACTCAGCCAAACAGGTAAGAGGTGCAAAGCAGGGGCAGAGAGGACACAGTGTGGTAGCAGAGGCTGTGGCGGGCCAGTAGAAAGCAGAGTAACACATTAAAAAAAAGTAGGGATGGACACTGGGGGGATGGTCCCAACACCAGAACAGACCACCCAGCTCATGGTTCCACCGCTAGGGAAAATATATCGTCATTGCTTCTGACTGTGAAGTCCAGTGGGCGTTGGGGTGGCAGAAGTAACTGCCAGTCTCGCAGCACAGTCTGTTTGTTTAGAGGGCCCCGGGATCCTAGAACATCTGCAAACCCACCCACTCTGGGAACCATGGCCACAGCAACAGCTAGAGGCGCCAGTTCCATACGGGAAACAAGAGAAGTGCCTGAAAAAGGGGCTAAGTGCTGAGTAAGCAGCATTGCTCCCTCTCAGAGCCCCCCCCCCATACAGTGCCACAACGGGGTGAAATGGGTCACGCCACACTGACAAATACTTAAGGCTCCGCCCCTTACAACATAACAGGTGCAACAGCTCTACCTAAGATGCAGAGGCAAACACAGGGGCCTGTCAGGTTGAGGAGACAGAAGTATGCCCAAAAGAGGGAACAGATCAAGGTTCCAGTAGGAGAACTAAGCAACGAGGAGGGAGCCATCTAACAGACACAGAGTTCAAAACACTGGTGATGAACATGCTCACAGACTTGACGAATATGCTTGAGTATGACAAACACATAAGGGAAGAAGTGAAGGCTATGCTACGTGAAATGAAGGAAAATCCACATGAAACCAATGGTGAAGGGAAGGAAACTGAGGCTCAAATCAATGATTTGGAACATAAGGAAGAAATAAACAGTGAACCAGCACAGAATGAGGAAACAAGAATTGAAAAAAAAAATGAGGAGAGGCTTAGGAACCTCTGGGACAGCTTTAAATGTTGGCACACCCAAATGATGGAGGTGCCAGAAGGAGAAGAAAAGGAGCAAGAAATTGAAAACTTCTGTGAAATAATAATGAAAGAACACTCCCCAAATTTGGCAAAGGAAATAAACATACAAGTCTAGGAAGAACAGAGAGTCCTAAACAAGCTAGACCCAAAGAGGACCACACCAACACACATCATACTTAAAATGCCAAAGGTTAAACATAAAGAGAGAATCTTAAAAGCAGCAAGAGAAGAGTTGCCTACAACGGGGCTCCTATAAGACCATCAGCTGATTTTTCCAAAGAATCTTTGCAGACAAGAAGGTACTGGCAAGAAGTATTTAGTGATGAAAAGCAAGGACCTACAACCAAGATGACTATCCAGCAAAGCTATCATTTACAATGGAAGGGCAGATAAAGTGCTCCTCAGACAAGGTAAAGCTAAAGAAGTTCACCACCGAACCCTTATTATATGAAATGTTAATGGGACTTATTTAAGAAAAACAAGATGAAAATTATGAGCATAAAATGACAACAAATTCACAACTATCAACAACAGAACCTAAAAAAAGGTAAAAACAAAAACAAACTAAGCAAATCACCAGAATAGAAATGGAATCATGGGTATGGGGATCATTTGGAGGGTTATCAGCTGGGAGGGGGAAGAGGCAGACCTGGGGCAATGGTGCAGGGATTAAGAAGCATAATTGGTAGGTACAAAATAGACAGGAGGAAGTTAAGAATAATACAGGAAAGGGTGAAGCCAAAGGACTTATATGCATGACCCATGGACATGAACTAAAGGGGTTAGGTGGGATTGCTGGAGGGAAATGTACTGAGCAGAGCGGAACAAAGAGAAAAGAAATTGGGACAACTGTAACAGCATAATCAATAAAATATACTTTAAAAAAGAAAGCCAGAAGAAAGGAAAACAGTATTAAAATTCCAAAGATGAAAGAGAAGTGGGTTTAAGATATGGGAGGGAGGCAGACTGCAGTGCAAAGAATAATGGAGAGGGAGGAAGAGAGGAAGTAAGAAGAAGGAAGGGGGAAATGTAGCCAAAATAAAATTGCTCCCAGTTCCAGGGGACATGTTTAAGAGACACCACAGGGGCAGCTTCAACATTCAGTAGGCGCTTTCACTTGATCTCCCTATATTTCCAGCCCAGTGCCTTACCCTATGCCTGGGGTCCCCCAAGTCTGGAGCCTCTCTGGCTCATTTTTTTTGTTCTCTATGAAATACATTCTGTCTCTTCCATGGGTAGGAGACAGGAGAGAGTGGAGGTTCTTTACACAGACATTCAACCATCTCTGTTTTTAGTCCTATGCTGTATCTCCACTTTCTATAGTACCTCATGACCTCATTCTTAAGCTCTTCTGGGACTTTGGGAGCTGGGGCACTTAGATCTTATAACTTCTTGTTATGACTCTATTATCTACTTTTCCTATTTATACATTGTGATTTAGTTACAGAAGTCTTCTAATTTCAAAGACCCCATTTCTGTTTCTAGCTCTCCTTATTACTTTGGATGATAATTTCCCAAGAAAAAGACAAAAACAGCTTTATCTTGCCATTTTAAAACCTGAAAGTTTTCTTTCTATGCTTTTGTGTCTCCAACAATCTAACAGAGTTCTTGGCACTCAATAGACATTAACTACTTTGTTAATGAATGATTAGATGTAGTTATAGACTAAGCTACTGTAACAAGAAGATCTCAAAATGCAATGATTCAAACAAGGTAAGTGCCTATTTTTCTATCAAGGAGCACTCCATAGGTAAGAGGGTAGGTTAGGGTGAAGATGTGTCACTGTATCATCTTCTCTCTTGTTATTCTCATCCACACTACAGTCTTGTTATGGTCAAAACTGGCTAACCATTACACTCTGCATTCTAGCTCATGGAAAAGGGGCTGTAGCATACAAGAAAGCCTGTCAGCTGACAAGTTCCACACAGACAATTATCATCTCATAGGCTCTACAGGTCAGAAATATGGGCCAACAAACATATCAGCTTGGAAGAGAGCCTTCTCCTGCACATTAAGGTTCATATGAGACCCTAGTCCTGGCCAACTGCTGACTGTAACCTGTGAGAGACTCTGATCCAAAGAACCTGGTTAAGATGTGCACAGATGTCTGGCCCACAGAAACTGTGAGATAATAAGCATATGTTGTTTTAATCCATTAAATTTGGGGAAATTTATCTATCAAATAACTAATATGACATCTCAACTTTCTCCATTTAAACGATCAGTGATGAAAACAAATATAAAGGCATAACCCTAACATATATTTTGGCAATCTTTTGGGTTTAACACCATTAAAGAAATGTTAAATATTAGGCTTTTACCTTATATTTAAACCTAACCCCTATAATCCGCTCAACAAGTCCATCCACACTGCTGGCAATGTCTTAGTCCTGTAGCTTTTCACCCTATTTCCAAAATGCACTTTTCTTCCAGAGGTAAATGATGCTAATGCTGTGAGTATTCGAGGGGAAGCATGAGCCATATAACATCACGACAAAAAATGCTTTGATTTTAGACTAGAGAGAATAAGTTTGAAGGTTGTCCTTACGAAGGAATTGTTAGGTTAGAAAAAAGGTAGCTGATGGCAGAAGAATCAACATTAACACTTACTGATTAAAAAAATTATGTTTGTTTTTAGAGAGAGGGGAAGGAGGGGAAAAAGAGAGGGAGAGAAACATCTGTCTGCAAGAGAAACATGGATCTGTTGCCCCTTGCACACCACGAGTGGGGACCTGGCCCACAACCCAGGCACGTGACCTGACTGGGAACTGAACTGGCAACTTTTCAGTTCACAGGCCGGTGCTCAATCCACTGAACCACACCAGCCAGAGTTGATTGTTTTCATGTTTGCTTAAATGCTAATAAATGCATTCTGTAGACTAATGAAGTAAAATGCTTCAAATGGATTGGAAGGTATAGAAATCTAGACCAAATGTGAAGGTAGCCTTGGGCACTAAGCCCTGTACCCAGGCCCCTGTGCTAGCCAGACATAATTTGTGTGCTCATTTAATTAACAAGCACTTACTGGGGTGCTGGATATAAAACATGGAAAAAGTCAGATATGGTCACTGCCTCACGCAGCTCACAGTTTAGTAGGAAATATAAACCAATAAACAACAGAACCCAGTGTGGCGTTGCCATTTAGGGTATGCATAGACTGCTGTAGCAGCACAAAGAAAAAACACCGAACTCAAGGTGAAAATGAAAGTGACAGTTGTATCAGGAAAATGTCTTAAAGTGATATCAAAACTTGGATATGAAAGGTGATCAGAAATTAACTGGAACAGGGTGGTAAGGGCAAACATTCTAGGAGAGGAAACATTGCCTCTGAAACTTCAGAGGCAAAAGAGAACCTACTACGTTTGAGTGATTGAATTTTCAGTGGAGGGTAGAGGTGTGTGGCTGGAGAGGATATGGTGCAACATGCAAAGGCCTTATTGTGCAAGACCTGGGAGCTGACACTGCAGAGCCTGGACTTTATTTGAAGGGGGCACAAAACTATTAAAGGGTTTTAAGAACAGTACAATAATCTCACTCCTCCATAACTGACATAATGATTGTGAAACTGGTTTCTGAAAAACTAACTTTCAAAAGATGTTAAAAAGCATATAGAAACATAACTTTTTAATATATTAGCAATAACATGGAAGACACAGCAGAAAAGAAATCCCACTTACAAGATAACAAAATATCCATGAATTATCTCAATAAGCAACAGACAAAACTATATGTAAGAAACTAAAATTTTGGTAAAGGCTAAAACAGAATTACCAGAATAAATGAATGTCCTTGGATGTGAAGACTCAGTATTATTAAAATAATTTTCTTCCTATCAATCTATAAGTTAAATGTAATTTTGATAAAAATCCCATACATTTTTCAGAACTACTTGATAAATTGTAAAATTCGTTTGGAAGATGTATAAGACTACAATTTTGAAAAGTAAATAGGTGGGAAGCTTTGCCTTGCCATATATAAAAAAATAATAAAGTACAGTAGCTGAAACTGTGCATGAAGTCAAAACCTTCAGGGGTGTTATAGGTTGAATTGTGTCTTTCAAAAAGGTATATTCAGCTCCAACTGGTGACAGAGTGGATAAGGTGCCGGCCTGCGAACCCAAAGATCGCAGGTTCGATTCCCCAGCCAGGGCACACAACAAGGTTGCAAACCAGGTCTCCAGTCAGGTCTGTGGCTGGAGGCAGGTGAAAAGCAACCATACATTGATGTCTCTCTCCCTTCCCCTCTTTCTAAAGATAATGAAACAAAATCTTAAAAAAAAAAAGAATAAGAAAAAAAAACATGGCATCCAAAAAAAAAAAAAAAAAAAAAAGGTATATTCAATATTCCCTATGCTGTACTGGACTTATTGAGTGACCTCTGTCTTCATAAGGTACATAAATGTACAACCATTATGCTATATACCTGAAACTAATATTGTATATTAATTATAATTGAAAAATATAATTCAAAAACTTTAAAAAGTATTGTCAAGTTCTAATCCTCAGTACCTGTGAATGTGAGCTTATTTGAAAACAGGGTCTTTGCATATATAATGATGTAAAGATGAGGTCAAAGTGGAGTATAGAGTGGGCCCTAATCCAATGACTGGTGTCCTTATAAGAAGAGTACATTCTGAACACAGAGACACACAGGGAGATGCCATGTGACAGGAGAGGTAGAGACTGGAGTGATGTGTCTACAAGCCAAGGAATGCCAAGTGCTGCCTCACCAGAGGCTGGAAGAGGCAAGGGAGACTCCTCCCCTGGAGCCTCCAGAGACGGCATGGCTCTGCCAACACCATGATTTCAAACTTCTCATCTTTTGGGCTATGAGAGAACAAATTTCTGTTGCTTTACATCACCCAGTTTGTGGCACTTTGTTAGGGTGGCCCTAGGAAACTGATACAATGGGTAAATGGCAATTTTAAATATGATTAAAGGATCTCAAATGACTGGGGATGATTGGGTTTTATTTATTTAATAAGTAGATATGAGGACAACAGGCTATTTATTTGGAAAGGATGGCTAGAGTCTACATCACAAGTACTAAGATTCCAAGTACATCACAGATCTAAATGCAAAAAATAAAACCAGAAAAGTAGTAGATGAAAATATAAGAGGATATTTTTATAACCTTGGTGCAGGGAAGGATTTTCTAATCAAAACACAAAACCCAGACGCCAGATCCGACGACTTAAAAATGAAAACTTCTGTACATATACAATGACAGAAAATATAATCTTAAAAAATAAGGAGAAAATATTTGCAAGATACATTATAAACATGGAGTTAATATACAGAATATATACAGAGATAATACAGATCATAAGGAGACAAGGGACCTTAAAGAAAGTTGGACAAACACAAAAGTACAAAAGTCAATAATGCGTGGATACTCAACTAATAATCAAATGAGATGTAAGTTAAAATGAGAAAGTATTATTTACTTAAAGTGGCTCAAATTAAAAATAATATCTGATAATATCCAGTGTTGAATTCCTGTTTCACCATACCCTATTCAACATTTGAATTAATTTTTGGTTTAGAAGGCAAGTTGGCAGTGTCTACTGAGATTTAAATACTCATATCCTTTGTTCCAGCACATCCTTTTCTAAGGCTATATCCTAATGAAACACAAGTTCACGAAAATACATAGAGGAAAATTACATTAAGTATAGGACATGCGTAAAATAGATTACCATTTAAAAGATGTAGATCTACATTTTCTGTCATAAAAGATGTTTAAGACATTAAGTGAAAATAGCAGTTGAAAAATGCATGTATTTTGTAAATATCAACAATAACTGTCTTATGCACAGAAGAAAACAAATGACCTGAGCTGCTAACAATGGTTATCTTGCAGACGGAGACAGTTTGTTAACATACCTCTAGTAAATCAATGGCTAGTTTGATTTTTTTAAAAATAACTTTTAAGGTATTAATGAAAAACTTTCAACAATATAAAAGCAAATGTTCTTCATTCTCTTAAAAGCCAGTCTTATCAAACAGTTTTTAAAAAATGTCATTGGCATATTTAAGAGTGTATTTTGGTAAAATTCATGTGAAAGCATCAACTATTTTCCAATACCATAAAATCATCATTTTGCTCAGTTTAAAGGTAAGAATACTTAAATTTTATGGTGTCTAACTTATCTATATTTCTTATTACACAATATTTTACTTACAGTTTGTGGATTAATCTCCTCCTCTCCCATAGGTTCATCCATAATTTGCTGTCCATTCTGTGAAAAGCACAGCAAATAGAAAGTTACCAAAACAGATCTCACATCAGTTAAAGTTAAATGAAGGCAGATAAAACAGAATCATATAGGAATATTTTTCACCCCTAAAGGGTTCTAATGAAGTACAGAACACCATGTAAGTATGCAGTTGCCATTTTGCAAAAAGCTGTGCTTCAGAAGTTAATATGCAAATTGTTTATTTGAAACTATAAAAACACTTTTCCAAGAAAATGGCATAATAAATGATAATTACCTTTCCAGGTAAGCCCTTGAGTTTATTTTAACAGTTAAAAGCATTACAAATGGTCCTATTCAAACCTCATTAAACTTCATGTACAATATTTTCTATGGGAAAACACATTCTAAATTCTAACTCCACTGATAATTAATCAGGGCAACTGATTAATTATTTCAGGGGGAAATTAAGCTAGCTCTCTAAATCAAAATATATTCCAGATGGATTAAACATTTAAATGTCAAAAATAAAATTATACAAGTATTAGAAAAAATACAGGTGAATACTTATAGGGTAAGGAGGATGGAAATCATGAAGAAAAAATTGACATTTGAACCCATAAAAGTTTAAAATTTCTTCTGCCAGACACATAGAATTGATTATGAAAAATAAATAAATAAAAGCAACATATGACAAAGGGTTGGTATCCTCAATACATAAAGAGCTTTGTTTTACAAACCTGTAAGAAAAAACGATGGCCCTCAACAGAAATGAGCAATAAAGGAAAAAAGAGTTCAGCTTTAGTACTAATCAAGGAAATACATTTAATTGAAAGATACCTTTGCCTTTCAAATTGGTAATGATTTACAGAAAAAATAATACCCAGTGCTAATACAAGGAAAAGAGCACTCAGAATATTGCCTTCCTGAAAGGTTCAGCTGACTTACACTTTCAGTTGTCTAAAATTCTAGAGAACTGAAGAAAAGTGTAAATCAGCTCAACCTTTTAGGAAGGCAACATAAAAGTCTGAAATGACCCATCATTTTGATTTGTTTTTTAAAACAATAGACAAGTGTGCAAAGATGTACATACAAGAATGCTCACCAAAACTTTTTCCAAAAAAGAACTTCATATTGGAAATCTAAATTCCTAACAATAGAGAACTAGTTAAATATTATTTAGTACATCCACATTATGAAATACTATGCAGCCATTAAAAATAATGATAAAGATGTAAATCTACTGACATGAAAAGAGATACATGTAATAAGTGAAAAAGCAGTTTATAAAACAATATGGATTGTAACCATCCTATTTTAGATAAATATATACATATTTTAATGTATATATTTCTATGGGAAAAATTCTAGAAGGATATAAACCAAAATGTTAATAGTGGCTATCTCTGGGTGGCAGAATTTTAGAAAACTGAAATCTTGTTTTTGCTTGTTTGAATTTTCTAATGTGTCTACAATGTCTTTAACAAATATATATTATTTGTGTAATTTAAAACAAAATAAAACAAAACCAGAGTCAAGAACATATAGTGTCTTCTCTAATTTCCTCCCTGGAAAAGGAGGTACATTCCCATGACTCTTGTTAATTCAACCAAAGTACAAGAATCTAAGCTACCCATCTCTGAAGTACTATCAACTGGAAAATAAAAGGTAAACCACCTGTTACCTTATAACTCACACGAGGCATCTGCTCTGAATTTGAACTCCTTTCTCTACTCTCCCCATCCCTAGTTATCCATCCATTCATCCATTTATTTCATTTCATTCATGCTATGTTCTAGGCACCAAGCTGGAAGTGAAAGGTTAATAAAACATGGTCACCATTCTCAAGGATTTCACAAGTCTACCAACCCAGGAAAAGGAGGGCACTTTTCATTTTCAAACACTCACAGAGTATGTTCCTAGGTTGGAAATGCCTATACATTATTACAAAGTACAGAAATGGTGCCAAAATGCAAAAAAAGGGGAGACAGGTATAAAATCTTCATTTTTCCAAGCTACTTTCAGAGGCCCATTTCTATGTTAAGGACTCAACTCTAGGATAGATCTTTCTCCTAAAACCCACAACCAGCTTTTCAACTGAACAATGATTATTTTTACTCAGACATCCCAGATGAATCTTAAGCTAGCTCTTCAGAACACTGGCTTTGGAGTCAGACACTTAGATTTCTGCTCTTGCACTAATTATGAAGCCTTAGACAAATTATTTCAACTAGGTAAGCTTTAGCTTCTTCATATAGAAAATGAAAATTAAAAAGTCATATCTTCACAGAGTTGTGAAGACTAAATAAAATAAATGATACAAAACCCTAAGCACAGTGCCTGGCCCTTAGTAAACAATCAATCTTAGCTATTTTAATTACATCCAAAATTCAATTCAATCACTGGCTCTGTGGTCCACCAATCTGCGTTCTCCTGTGTTTGCTATTTTAGTGACGGTTACCATCATTCACCTAGTAACACAAACTAGATTTTCTCACTATCTGTACACATGGTTCTTTTCTATAATAATCTGCTCAACAGCTCCCTTATTATTTGGCTTTAAGAACCCCTGGTCTAACTTGTGCTACACTTACATATTTCATAAAAGTATAATTTGGGAACCATCTGCTCCTTGTGATTTTCGTGTGTGCAAAACAAGAATCACAACTTATAATTTACTTTTTAAGGCAAACTGGTACAGTAGAAACAGCACTGAACTTGGAACTGATAGACCAGGGGTGGAGTCCTAGGTCTGCCACTTATAAGCTTTATGTTTTGGGGCAATTCAGGTCTTCTCCCAGCCTATTACTTTTATCTGTTCAAAATGAGGATACGTGGCTTGCCTACCCAACATGTTATTGTTAGGCTGAAAACTGAGTTAACTCTTAAGAAAGCACTTCATAAACTGTAAACAGCTACACCAATGCAAATTACTATTATTAAAGTGAGGTAGATTCATGAGGGTAGGACAATACTCCATAAAATCCTTTTCATCTTAGAATAAAAAAAAGCTCAGGATTGCTAAGAGATCTTAAAAGTCTTCTAATCCAAATATACAGCGAGTGTATACTTCAGTTCTTTCTATCCCATTCTCATCTATAATTGAACACTATCAAGACAAGAATGTACCACTTCACCAATCAGCCTACTATTCCCCATCTTAGAAAAAGCTTTGGCTGATAGATAAAAGTCTTCATTACAAATTTCCCTTAAGAAAGTTACTAATATATGATGTCTAACTTGCCTGCCCCATATCTGCAGCCACAAAATCTACAGCTGAACTACAAGCCACCTGAAGTCTGTTCTTTTCTAGGTAGCTCAAGCTCCTTCCAACATTCTTTTAGACAGATGAGACCATCTTCTTTCTGAACATGCATCCAATTCCTCTTAAAGGGCAGTACACAGAATTTTATGCAGTGAATATTCCAACCTTGGTATGGCCAATGCAGAGTAAGGGGCCTATCACCTCTTCTGTTCTAGATAATAACGTATTAATGCAGTTCACACATGCGATATTTTTGGAATGTCCACAAACACACTGCTGAGTCATACATATGTAGTTTTCTGTTGACTGACTCCTCATCTTCTTTATTAACACGGTAACTAAGCCATATATTCTCTATACTGTACCGGTTAGTTTCATGAATAAAGCCTCATTTTAAATTTTTGCTTCATCTTTTTTCAGTTCTGTCTATTGCTACAAACTCTATACATTAGATTCCAAATTTGGAAATCAGTCCCTTCACTATTCTTAGCTTCATGTGATCCATAAATTTTACAGTATATTTTCTAAACTCCTCACCCAGCAAATTAACAATAATATACTAACAAAGCAATCTAAGAAAAAACGTGCAGTGAAACATGATATAAAGGTATTCTATGCTCTACTTTTTGCAAAAACATTTACCTTCTTCCTTTCTGAGTTTAGCAAAGATTTAAATTTTTGAACAATTTTTAAAGCAGGAAAATATGAAGGCCAATGTTATTCTACATACCAGTGCAGGATCTTTACAAAGAACTACCAAAAAAGCACCTTTGCTTCAACAAATGTTTTGTTTCATTTCATCAAAACAAGGATTCAAATGTTATCTGTTAGAAATGAGCAGTTACTTCTGCAGCCAACAAGTTTCCCTTCTGAAAAATGACCCTTGGCCTCATTAGAGATCAGGTTACATTGACCGTCAGTCAGACTCATTGCAATTTCTATAGTTTCAAAAGTTTAAGAAATAGCACTTATTACACAGGAAAACATAATTCTCTAATTCTAAGAAATAGAGAAAACAGGTGGTCTGAATCTGGCTAGTACTAGGTTTAAGTCCCAGTACTGTCACTTAATGCTACAGCTATGTGACCTTGGGTACATCACTTATATTTTGAGCCTCAATTTCTTCCATTGGATGTATGTATGTATATGTATATATCTGCCTCATAGGGGTGTTGTAATTAAAAAGTTCCACCAAGGGACAGCAGATGCTTAGTAAATTCTATTTCCTGTCCCCTCTTTTGCCTGTGTAACATGTACATTTCTATAGTTCTAAATGCAATGCAGTGAACAAGTACTGGAAAGTGTTGAGATACCTGTTTCACCATTTAGTTCAGCCACTTGCCTGCCAAACACATCATTCATATGTGTGGTATACTTTTATACAATGTGGCTAATGAATGAGAACAGACAACGAAGAATAGTTTAAAAGAGAGGCAAATATATTTATCCTCTCTCATCCCACCAGGATGGCTTCCAGCCAAAAACCTGCAGAGCTTGGCAGAGTGTACATATGCAAATATTATGTGAAATACTGGGAAAGGTTAGAAAATTCTAATCACACTTCACTCTTGTTAGTCTGAAACGTGTAAAAGTCAGAAATTAGATAACGTACAATACGAGTCTTATCAGAACAAATCACATAAAGGAGGCTGCTGGCTTGAGTTTCAGCAAGTATTGTTTTCACAATGACTTCTTATGTTGTGGTATATAACTATCACTTAAGATCATCTTCCTGGTTTAAATTAAAGAAGATGAGCAATTCAAGTCAGTAATTCTAAATCAAGGCTTTAGGATTTCTAGAATATTCCCAAGAATTTCAAGGAAATTCCAGAAATGTTAAAATTAACAACATTTTACTTAATTTAAAATTTTCATTTTAAGCCCATTAAACAGATTGTTCTGTTGTAACAGCATGTTACAACAAAGCATATTTCCAGGCTGCTGCTTGATACCTTTGAAGAAAATATTAAATAAATTTTTTTAAATGCTTTGAGTTCTGCAGGAAATCATCATGTCCAAGTATACTGGGACTAAAAAAATTATCTGTGATTGATCAAATGCTACCTTTAACTTAGCAGGACATACCAGGTACTGATATCTTCCTACCTAGATATGAAATAAACATATGAACAGAGAGAGAAAAGAATTCTTTACAGAGAACAACAGCCTGAAAAAAGAGGAAGGGAGGAGAAAAAGAAAGGGTCCAGAGCCCTAGGGGAGACCCAGTTTGTAGAAATGAGCAAGGGCCACACCTTCTTTTTTATACCACCTCCAAGTTTCCTCAAGTATATCTGCCTTCCAAACACTGTGATGTAAGCAATGATTTTCCTGTCCAAAGCTCGTACAACAGGAGTTCCATGAAGGTGCTAAGGATAGGGCATTAGAAGCCTCTCTCCAACTTGTTAAGATAACATCATTTGTTTAGAATCCAAAAATCTTCTATGCAAGCACATTGAAACAGTAAGAAACAAGCATTTTAAATTCTTAATAAGGAAGGTATATAATCCTTACCAATGTGTCAGGATTAAGAATCAGCTCCTCATTTATCCTAAGGAAATATCAGAGATGTGCATAAAGACTTATGTACAGTGATAGGCATCATACTCATTATACTGAAAAATAGAAAACAATCTAAATGACCAACAGGGGATTGGTTAATTAATCATAATACATCTATTCATATGTAGGAATACTATGCAATGGTTAAAATCAGGGCCTCAAAGAAAAATTAATGATGGAAAGATATGCTTGCAATATATTAAATTAAAAAGGATACAAACTACATTGTACAACCCCAATTATGTACTCCCCCTCCCAACATGTGTGCATGTTATATGTCAAAGCATATATAAAATCTTATCATTGGTTACCTGGGTCACAGGATTTTCTTCTTTGTACTGTATTTTCAAAATTATATGTACTTAATATATAATAGCTTTACAAAGATAAAAAACAATTAATGTAATTAGAATAATCCATTTATTCTTTAATGTAATTAGAATAATCCATTTATTCTAATTAAGGTGCCCATATGCCTGCTTTGCTATTCCTCCAGCAACTAAGGGCCTGCCAGTATTCAAGGGTGTTCTATTTTCTAGACAAGGGTAGGAATAACCTCTGGTTATCTTCATTTTAAGAAGCTTTTTCTTTCCTTTGGTCCTGTCGTTGTGGCATCAGAAAACAGATATATTTTAAACCTGAATCCACCTCATTTTTTTTTGGAGTGTACTCCTAAGGGGAATTATGCTTATGAAACAAGAGTATGTTGAGATAAGAATAAATTTTTTTTTAAAAAGGAAAACACAGTAGCCAAAATTAAATCTGCGTTGTGAATAGCAACTATTAGAATTGACACTGCAGAAAACAGAATCCATGCTATGGAGGGCAAACTTGAGTAAATGAAAAAGGAAATGAAAGAAAAGATTTTAAAACTATGGAGGACAGACACAGAAATAATCTATGAATAACAGATGTTCCTAAAGAAAAAAAAACAGAGCAGTTTAATCAATCAAAAGTATAAGAAAACTTTCCAGTTCCGAAAAAAAAAAATACCTGAGACTGGAGACTGAGAAGGTTCAACAGAGATCATCAACACCAAGACATGTCCTGGCAAATGTTTTTAAATTTCAAGGATAAAGATATAATCCTACAAGCATACAAAGCAGAAAAAAAAAAAATAGGTTATTTTCAAAGGAACTAAAACCCGATTGACCTCCAAGTTTTCCTCTGCAATAATAAAATGCCAGAAGACAATGAAGTAATGACTTACTGAGAGTTGAAAGGGAAAAATTATGATCTAAGAATTTTATACCTTGTCCTAGTTTCTCATGTACAAAGGTCATAGGAAATTATTCTCAGCTCTGCAAAGTCTTACAAAATGTCACCAACCTGGTAGTAGTATCTTTTTTTTCATAAATTGTTCAAAGGTGTGTCCTAGACTATTGAAAGAGAACCAAAGTAAGAATTCAAGAATATTGAGGTAGGAAAGAATGGGTGAAGTATACTGACACCAACTTAATACCTAGAAATAACTGAACAGAATAATTAACTCCACTAAAAAAAGAAAGGGTCAAGTGAAGAATAAATAATCAATATAGTATATAAACAATATAAAACTTTAAAAGGTGAGATAGGTAACCACAGGCTAAATTAATATGGGCTCAAAATAAAAGTTAGTAGAAGAAAGAAGAAACAAAGATTCTAGATTTTCTCTTTCCTAAAAGAATATTTAAAAACCACTATTTTTAGTAATTAGCTAGTAAATATAAACTTTGCAGTGTTTTTGAAAAATGATACAATAACCAAGAATTTTATTTATTTATCCTAGTACGGTACAAATTACTAGAAGACAATAACTGGCAAACACTGAATAGTATTTTCAGCAGGCATTGCATTCAACTCTAAGAACAAGAGGTAGGGATAATCATCCTTTACAGATGAGGAAACAAAGGCTCAGCAAAGTTAATTAGTGAGTGGCAGAAGCAGGATCCAAACCCAGGTCTTTCCAGTTCCATAATTCTTTCTCCACTATTCAAAACCTCAACAAAACAATCCAAGTAAAAAATAAAATAAGATGAATGAAATCATTCCAAAAGTAATAATGTAAAAAATGTTAAGTTTAAAGTAACTATTTAAAATCAAGGGTCTTATTGTATATTTGATGCTATTACAAAATTATTGATGTCTTTGTGAATGATGATGGTACGATAGTTATGTGTTTTTTAAAGTCTTTAAGAAATATAAATGTCAATACCCACATCTAAGTTGATGTATCTAGGATTAGCTTCCAAATAATCCACTGGAACCAGGGAGGGGAAGAGATAGAACCTGTGTGGCAGGCAGAGTGGTAATTCTTGAAGCTGGGTTATAAGAATATAGTGGTTCATCATACTATTCTCTCTACTTTGGCATGTGTTTAAAATGCTTGATAACAAAAACCGTAAAAGGTTAAAATACCCATACAATCACTTACTACTTTAAAGAGAAACAGAAATGAAGCTTAAGTATAAAAAGGCATAAAGAAAAAGAGAGCAAGCATTTGTAAGATTAATGCCAAAAATAAATTGTGAGACAAAAATCTTAAGCTGATTTAAAAGGTCATTTAATTTAGGCTAGAAATATAATTAGCACTTAATACATAAAGTAAAAATAATTGCTACCATTTACTGAGCAATTACCATGCACCAGGCAAGTACTAAGTACTACAGGTCATCTTTGATGCTTCTGACAACTCTGTGAAGCATTATCACTAATTTACAAATGAAGAAATTAAGCCAAGATGAGTATGTCTATCTTTTTAAGCACTGTGTCCTCTGCCCCTAGCAAAAATGCCTGGCACATAGTACATGCTCAATAAAAATTTGTTGAGTAACTGAAAAAGTCTAATATTCTGCTATAAGGAGCATAGCCTGAATTCAAACCCAAATCTGATTACAAAACCCCTACTCCAAATCACATTTAAAATTTTAAATAATGATTATTTGATAGCAATGGTAGAGATGTGTCATTTCCTTATGTTTGTTTCTTTTTCAGACTTTCTATAGTTAGCATATGTTTTCAAACAAGCCATTAAAATAATAAATGCAAACTAGTTTTGAACATTTAATCACAGACTTAACCTAACCACAAAACACAAAGATATTTTGGGGAATGCAACATGAAATAAATGGAAACAAAATAGAAGGGAAAACTTTACCACACTAATAGCTACCATAATAAAATAAGGACAAAGCATATGAAATAATTTATATTGAAACAGGTAGACACTGAATTTTATAATGTAAAGTGAATATAAATTCTTTTCAAGTATCTGAAAAATTATAGACTGATCTAAAGCACTTGTTTAGAAATATATTCTTCTAAAAAACTACTGGCTCAAGGACATGAGTTAAAATAGATATCATTTGCAAAGCTCATTTTGTTCACAGTGTTACGTTATGTTACACATATTCTCTCATTTAATCCCAATTAATCATTAAACTATGAGGTATGTTATTATGTATAGTAGAGAAAAAAAGTTAGGTTGAGATTTAATTAACTTGTTTAAGATCACAGAGCTATTAAGTTTGCAGATAAAATCATTGAACCCAAGTCTGGATCAACAGCTCATACCACTACACAGAAATGCTGTCATATATTATTGTTGGAATTCATGTATAGGCATCTAGTTATGCTCCTTTTTCTCTATTTATAAAGTCTTATAATAAAAAGTGGAAAAAACTAGAGTTCTCCCTTTACATGTTCTGAAAGTGTTCATTTGTTAAACACACTATTGTAAGAAGGTAATGGTTCATTTTTCTAACATATCATTGATCAGATATAATATTTCAAATTGCATAATTTTTAAAAGAGATTCCTTTGAATGTATTTGTATTCTCAGTAAGACAACTGAAAAAGAAGCTTTAAAAGTAAAGAAGATAATGCAAACCTGATTTGTCACAATTTATTTCTAAAAAACAGTGTGACCTTGGAAAAGTCACTATTTTCTGGTACTTATATGCAATACCTAAGAGTTTGATGGAACCTTGGCAGGATTTGATGGAACAGTAGCAGATTTAAAAATCTGCCACTGCTGTGTATAAACCCTTAAACCTCTCTGAGTTGTGGCTTTTCTCATGCCTAAAATAGGTATATACCCAAGAGCTCTTTCAGCTTGGAAATGTTATAATCCCGTGACATTAAGGATTAAAGTTGTTTAAAGAGTTTGTGGGGGTTTACACCTAAGGAAATTACTGATTCTGTATTTAAAGCTGTTTTATATTATTTTTAAGTCCTTCTTTCTCTTCTATGTCCAAAATAGTTTAATTTATATCCTTCAATGGTGCCTTTGTACCCAAATGTAAGCAAGAAGAATGCCAAAGAATGGATTGCACAAATGCTGAAAGAGAAATACTAATAGAAAAATAAAACATCGTTTTTTCGTGCAGATTAAGGAAACTAAGGCAATGCTATAATTTCCACAATCCAATCTCATTGTTCTTACTTTGCTGGTGTTGAAACTATTAAAGTGTCAGCTATTTTTTAAGCACCTCTGTCTACTCTTAACCAGTCCTATTCCTGCCTTCCTAATACCTTCTAACCCCACTTGTTAATACTCATGGAGCTGGGCAGTATTTCCCAAACCTGCCCCATGATCAGAATCACCTAAGATTCCCGTTAATGATACACCACCTGGCCTTACTCCAAACCTAAAATGAATCATAAGTTCCAGAATCCCCATGACCCAGTATTTCATTTTTTAAAGACACTTTAGATGTTTCCTATGATTCGACAATCTGGGAAGTCACAATGTAGAGAAAAGATCATGGGTTTTGCAGCCTGACCCATCAAGTTCCAAAATATGGCTTTGCCTTTATTATAGGTGTGACTTTGGGCATGTTATTAAACATTAAGTCTCAGTATTCTATCCACAAGATTTGGATACTAGTTATGTTGAAGGTTGTGGGGAAGTTCAGTATGCCTAGCCATGTTCGGTATTCAGTAAGTGTTAGCTCTCCTTTCCCCAGCTCATCTTGCCACAGAAAGTGACAAATACAAATATCTGAGGGCATTCTGATGAGTTCCCTACCCTAAGGGGTTCCCCCATTCCCCTTTGGTAACCACCATACTTCAACTGCACCTTAACACAAAATGGTTTAGGCAAGTTTGAAGTTGACTGAGGAAAAAAAAAAATCAATCCAAACTACTCACCCAATTTTTAGTAAGTGTGTATTTAAATATTATCATAGGTATAAACACACAACCTGGCAACAAGACAGTTCTGAAAAAGTAATCAGAAATACAGTTTCTAATTACAGTTCCATGATTAATTCTAGCTACATATATATTATGCATATATGCTATTAACAGAATTTTTTCTAAAAACCATTAACATTATTCAAATAAGCTGCAAAATAATTAAATGGAATTTTAAAAACTAAAATCTGGGAATATTTAAGACATAAGGAAAAGTTACCCTCAATTCTTAATAAAAAATAAACAAACCTCAAATCCTATTGAAAGTAATTTAAAGAACTACAGCTTTTCTCTTGATTTATTCAAATTATTCTTTAATGCAACTGAGTTTCATTCAGTTCCTACCCTTTGCTTATGTTTATTTCCAGACATTTAATATTTTTACTGCAAGTTTGAATGAGATTTTTTTCCATTATGGTTTCTACCTAGGAATGCTATTTATTGATTTCTGATGATATTTTGTATAAAACCACCTTATTAGACTGTCATTAGTTCTAACAAACCTTTTTAGTGGTTTTCTTACATTACCTAAGTAGATGATATTTATCATCTATAAATAGTAATCTTTTGTCCTTCTTTTGAATATCTCTGACTTTCTTGTCTAATTGCAATAGCAAACTCTTCTAGAACATAAAATAGAGGTGAAAACAGCAGGCATAGTTTTAATGAGACTAATTACGTATCCATATCAAGCATGATGTTAGCTATTGGTCTGAGGTATTTTTTAACATTAAGGACATACCCTTTATATCTATTTTACTAAACTTTTAATTGAGAATAGACATTGCATTTTGTCTTATGCTTTATGATTAAAATTTTTTTTAAATTAGAAATTATTATAGGTTCAAGGAAGTTGCAAAAATAGTAGAGAAAGGTTTCATATACCTTAACCCAGCAGTTTCATCTTACATAAGTCCCTATCAAATACAGGAAATGTATACTGGTACAATGCCCAGACTTTATTCAGATTTCACTGGTTTTACAGGTTCTTGTGTGTACATGCTATTTATTTTACCACATGCATAGGTTCATGTATCTACCACCACAGTAAAGATACTGACAATTCATTACCACCAAGGTCCTGTGTGTTGCCCCTTTATAACCATACCCACCTCCCTCCCTCTCTTCTCTAACCTTGGTAACCACTTATGTAGTCTCCACTCCTACAGTTTTGTCATTTCAAGAATGTTATATTAACATAATCACATAACATGTAACCTGTTTTCACTCAGAATGAATTCCCTTGGTTTTTGTGTGTGTCAATAATTCATTTAATTCATTCCTTCTAATTGCTGGGTAGTATTGGATGGTGTGGATGTACCACAGCTTGTTTAATTATTCATCTACAGAAGGCCGTTTGGTTTCTAATTTTTGGATATTACAAAAGTAAGCTGCTATGAACACTTGTGTACAGACCTTTGTGTGGATATATATTTTCATTTCTCTGGGATAAATGCCCAGGAGTATGACTGCTGGCTCATATAAGTAATGGCCAAACTCTTTTCCAGGAAGGCTGTATCATTTTACATTCCCACTGCCAGCTTGTCTATATCCTCACCGACATTTGCTATTCTTGCTATTTTTCATTCTGGCTCTTCTAATAGGTGTATAATGATATCTCATCATGATTTGTTCATTTCCCTGACAGCTAACCATGTTGACATTTTTTCATACGCCTATGTGCTAACCACATATCCTCTTTGGTGAAATGTCTTCCACCTCTTCTGTCTAACTTCTAATTGTATTATTTGTCTTCATTACCATTAGGTTTTGAAAGTTCTTTATATATTCTAGATACAAGTTCTGTCTCAGATATAGGTTTGAAAATATTTTCACCCAATCTGTGACTTGTCTTTTCATTCCCTTAACTGGACCTTTTCCATAAAGAAGATTTGCATTTTAATAGTCCTTTTTTTTTTTTTTTTTTTCATTTATGGATCATGTTTTTGGTGTTTGGTCTAAGGACTTTTCACTTAGCCCACTTCCTGAAGATTTCCCCCTACATCTAGATTGTAAAAGCTTTATAGTTTTACATTTACCTATGGATGTGTAAATTGCTCCAAGCACCACTGTTAAAAAGGCTATCTTTCCACCATTGAATTGTTTTTGTATCTTTTGACAAAAATCAGTTGACCAAACTTGTATGGGTTTATTTCTGGGTTCTCTATTCTGTTTCATTGATCTTTGTATTTATCCTTTTACCAATACTAGAGAATTCTGGTTACTGAAGCTATATGGTTAAGTCTTAAAACTGGGTGGAGCCCTGGCTGGTGTGGCACAGTGAACTGAGCATCAGTCTACGAACTGAAAAGTAGCCAATTTGAAAGCCCTGGCTGCTGTGGCACAGTGGATTGAGTGTCAGCCTGGGAGCCAAACCGTTGCTGGTTTGATTCCCAGTCAGGGCACATGCCTGGGTTGTAAGCCGTTAGGGATGTGTGAGAGTCAACCAAATGATGTTTCCACACATTGGTGCTTCTCTCCCTCTTTCTTCTTCCCTTCTCCTCTCTCTGAAAAAAATCTTTTTTAAAAAACGGGGTAGAGTGATTCCTCCCACTTTACTTGTATCTTTTTTTCCCAATATTTTAGTTCCTTTACCTTCCCATGTAATTTTTAGAATAAGCTTGTGATAAACATATATATTAGGGGAGAACTGCCATCTTCACTATGGTGAATCTTCCTTTCATTGGCACTTTTTAGTTTTCACCAAACAAATTCTATCATTATATTCGTACCTGAGTTTACCTTTGAGTAATTTCAAATTATATTGTTTTTCATTTGATTCCACAAATTACTAGTATAGAGATTCAGTTTACCCTTATATGCTGATTTTGTATCATAACTTTGCTGAATTCACTTATTACTTCTAGGTTTATGTATATATTTCTTAACATTTTGATCAGAGACCATCGTGTCACTTGCAAATAGGGGCAGTCTTATTTCTTCCTTTCAAATCTGTATGTCTTTTATTAATTCCTCTTCTTGCCTATTATGCTAGTAAGAACTTTCAAGACAATGTTGAATAGCAGTGGTGAGAGTGGACATCCTTGTCTTGTTCCTGGTATTAAGGGGAAAGCACTCGGTCTTTCACTTTTTGTAATGTGAGTTGTACATTTTTTGTTTTTATTTTCAATTGTATTTTTCCATTAAATATTCTTTATCAAGTTAAGGAAGGCCAGTTTTACTTTCCTGAGTTTTTATCATGAATATTTAACTTAGTTTAATGCATTTTCTGCATTAATATAATGATTTTTCTACAACTTATTCATATGGTGGACCACATAGGTATTTTTGAATAATGAACCAGTCTTACATCCTTGGAATAAAACTCGCTTGGTAACACTGTATAGTGTTTTATGTCACTCGGTTTGTTTTGTTAATATTTTGTTAAGGATTGCACACTCTATATCTTGAGGAATACTGGTCTGTAGTTTTCTGTACTATCTTTAGGTTTTGGGATCAGGGTAGTACTGGCCTAATAATAAAAGTTGCGAAGTGTTTCCTCTTCTATTTCCTAGAAAAGACCATATAGAATTCATGTTATTCTTGATGTTCCAGATCCTTTTACAACTTCCTTTCTGCTTGAATAACTACTGGCAGTTATTTCAGGGTTTGGTACAGACAAATTCCCTTAGCTTTCCTTCATCTGAGGCTATTTTCATTGCACCTTCATTTCTGAAGAATATTTTCACTGGGTATAGAACACTGGATGGACAGATCCTTTCTTTCAGCTCTTGAAAAACAGTGTGGCATTTTCCTCTGGCTTCCACGGTTTCTGATGTAGGATCTGCTGTCATTTGAATCATTGCTCCCCTCAAGCTAACAGTTCATTTCTCTCTAGTTGCTTTCTAGATTCTGCCTTTATTTCCAGTGTGAATTTTTTTAAATCATAAAGCTGTAGTAATATACACGTAAAATTTATCTTAGGCAGTTTTAGTGCACAGTTCAATATGCTAAGTATATTCACATTGTACATCCAATCTCCAGAACTTTTTTCATCTTGTAATACTGAAACTCTATACCCATTATACAACTTCTCATTTCCACAGGTTTGACTTTGATGTGTCTGGCTATGAAGTACAGGGTTCAGTCAGTTTCTTGACTCTGTAGGCCTATATCTGTTGCCAAATTGGGAACATTGCAGCCATTATTTCTTCAGGTCCACATTTTTTCCTGCTTTCTGAAACTCTGATGACATGTCCCCTAGACCCCTATGGCTCTTTTCATATTTTCCCCCAATTTTCTTTTGTTGTTCTGAGTGGGTAATTTCTATTGTTCTATATTTTTACCAATGCTTGTCACCTTCATTCTTCTGTTGACCCTACGTAAGTTTATTTCAGTTATTGTAGTTTTCAGTTTTAAAATTTCCATTTTCTGCTTTATGTCTTTTATTTCTTTTCTGAGACTAATACTTCATTTGTTTTAAATGCATTTGTGATTGTTCACTGAAACCTTTCTATGGTGGCTGCTTTAAAATCCTTGTCATGGCCCTGGCTGGTGTGACTTAGTGGATCGAGCACTGGCCTGTGAACCCAAGGGTCACCAATTCCCTGTCATTGCACATAACCAGGTTGCAAGCCAGGTCTCCAGCCAGGTCCGTAGCTGGAGGCAGGTGAAAGGCAACCATACATTGAAGCTTCTCTCCCTTTCTTCCTCCCTTCCTTCCCCTCACACTAAAAATAATAAAATCTTTTAAAAAATGAAATAAAATCCTTGTCAGATTGTTATCTGTTGACTATTTTCTCATTTGTGTTTTATTTTCCTGGTTCTTAGAGTAAACGACCTTCAATTGTATAATGGACATTTTCCAGATTACAAGGCTCTGGATCTTATTTAATTTTTTTTTTCAGCAGGCCATCCATCAGTTGAGATGTAGTTTGAGGGCAAGGTGAGTATGTATGTTCAACTTCCTGCTGGGCTCCACCAACATCACCCTGGCAAAAGTGGAGCAATGAGTCACACGGCTTTTTTGCCAGATGGGTGAGATGCAAGTTCAGCTCTACTCTTGCTCTTGGTCCCAGTGAAAGTGGGGCACCAACCTGTACCACCTCATTGCCTCTGTAAGGGTGTGAGCTCAGCTCCCTGACGGATCCCACTGACAATAGGGAGGAGGGAAGCAGAAAGCTGACTCACACTGCTTTGTTGCTGTAAGGTGGAGTGGAAAGCTCAGTTCCCTGAAGGGCCCCACTAACAATGGGGGAGGGGAGAGGAGGAAATGGAGTGCCAACTAGCCCTGCCATTTACCATTGTGTTCCACCTGTAGATGCGAGTGGAGGCTTGGCTTCCCATTGGGCCCCACTGACATCAGGGGAGGACGGAAGCAGTGTTAACTAGCCCACCTCCAACCATCTTGCTCTGCCTTGTTGATGTTGGGTGAGGGTGGAGGCTCAGCTCCTCACTGACACAGGGTGTGGGGAGGCTTAGCGGAGATTATCCCTGCCTCACACCATCTTGATACGTCTCACTGCTTCTAGGTTAGGGTGAAGGCTCAACTGGCTGCTGGGCACTGCTAACACTACCCTACTGAACGCCACCTCCTTCTGCAGGGGTGGGATGAGGGGGATGAAGAAGGATCAGGTCCCTGATCACCCTGCTAAAACCACCCAGTAGAGGGAATCAAAGTGCTATCTGCTTTTTGCTAGGCAAGGAATGAAAATATTAAGTCCCTAATCTACCCAGCCAACACCACTGGGTGGGGGAATCTGAACACCGCCACTTGCTTCCTTCAAGTAGGGCGTTTTTCTGTTGATATTTGACCACAGTAAAGTGGAGAGTGCAAAAAAAAAAAAAAAGTGTTTACTATTGTTAGGCTACCCTTTCCACTGTCATCTTGCTGAAGAGAACAGGCTTTCCTTGGGGCTCATTTTTTTCTGCACCTGTTGGTGATTTTAGGCTGGAGGCTTTTACAGCAGCCAATTCAGGGTATATGGGAGACAACAGGAAAACCCAGGGAATTATTTGTGTCATGTCTTGAGTCCCCAAATCTGCAGGCATCTGCCTGGTTAGTTCCACCTTTCAGGGTATTCCTGTGCTTGTGTGTTATGTCTAAGGTGTTTTAGTTATACAGGAGGGCTCCTCTTCCCTGGCAGAACCAGATGGCATTTGTTCTCTCTCTCTCTCTCTCTCTCTCTACGTGTGTGCACGTGTGTTAAAAGCAACTTTATTGGGTGGCAAGGGTAAAAAATGTTATTTTTTATTTTTCCACATTATGATATAGAATTATAGATGAAAATTTTGCCCTAAAGATCCAATTACATCTATTTGTATCATTCCTGGCTAATCTAGTTTGCTTCATGTTTTTCGACTGCCTGTCTGCCTCAGTACTTTTAGAGTATGGTGTTCCAAAAGAAAGAGTTCTATTTCATTCATCATCACCTAGTACTATGCTATACACTCTCAGAATAGCCAGGGGAGAAAGATTACTTTCAAACTTATTTATGAACTCCTTTTTAAAAAAATCCAAGGGAAATCTTATGGTTAACTTGGTTGTGACGTTTGTCTCTTTAAGTAACCCATCTTACTGCTGTTACTATCCATTGTGATATTTCCCTTGAATTATACCAATAGCTAGCAGGAACTTGAAGAAAAGAAGGCAAACAGGGATTTTACTGCACATTTTTACTCAACACCTGCATATTTCACTTGAAAGAGATGAGTTCTTGAAAAGAATTCATTTATCTGTTAACATTTAATTTCAGATATTCTAGACTTTGTTTTGATTGACCTTCAATTAATGTCTATACTTTTGCTTTAAGTAACTACAAAATAGTATAACAAAACCGAGGAGACTGGAAGAAAAACATTACTGCCTCAATCTTTGCTTTCTTTTCTATAATTTTCTATAATTAACATTCAACTCTTTGTTGTGTTCCTTTAGGAGCTCAGGCTGGGAAAGTGGTGTCCCAGGTGAAGAGGTATCCTAAGGTACTTCCACAGAAAACGGGCTCTATTAACCCAGTTGGAAAACCACTGTTCTAGGAAGCAGCTTTGTATTGCTCACATCTGAAAGTGAAGAAATCTTTTAGAAGCACAAACTGAAACTAAGTTTTCTGAGAACTGTATATAACGTAACATAGATAAGGATCTTTTATATCAGCATTAGAGCAAAATTCCATTTAGGTCCCCAAATCAGTAACATAATAAACATGAGCTATGTACACATGCAGACAGTAAGCACATGAAAAGATCCTTAACATCTTTAGCCACTAGGAGAATGCAAATTATAGGCAATAGTGAGATACCATTTTATACACCAGGATGGCTATAATGAAAAAAAACAAGAACAAGTGTTGGTAAGCATGTAGAGAAATTAGAACGCTCATACACTGCTGGTAAGAATGTATGTAATTAAATAAGTTGGAAAACAAGTTGGCAGTTCTTCAAGATGTTAAACATAGACTTACCACATGACAAAGCAATTCCATTCCTAGGTATGTATGTGTATATATATATATATATATATATATATATAAACACACACACACATAAAAGAACTGAAAACATATGATCACATAAAAACCTGTATACAAATGTTCATAGCAGTATTATTCATAGTAGCCAAAAAGTGGAAACACCCCAAATATCCATCAACTGATGAATGGATAAACAAATGTGGTATACCTATACAGTGGACTATTATTCAACCATAAAAAGCATTGATACATGCCATAACATGGATGAACTTTGAAAACATGTTAAGTGAATGATGTCGGACACAAAAGACACATATTACACACTCTCGTTAATATGACATGTCAAGACAGGCAAATCTAGAGACAGAAAGATTATTGGTTGCTAGGGGTTGGGGGAAGGAGGAATAGGGAGTGACTGTTAATGAGAATGGGATTTATTTGGGGGGTGATAAAAATGTCCTGGAATTAGACAATGGTGATTGTTGCACAGCCTTGTGAATATACTAAATGCCACTGAATTGCATACCTTCCAAGGGTGAGTTTTGTGGTATGTAAGTCATCTCAGTTTTTAAAAAGATTAATTAGGGCTATTTGGCCTAAGTTTAAAAACCCAAAGAAAAGAAATCCCAATGACTTTTTAACTTTAAAAAAAAATTTCCTGTTCTTATACTATAGCAAGATAATTGGCAACTTTTTCAGGTTGAGCCACATACTGTTTTCTGGAACTTAATGTGAGTGTCAATAGATTTTTCTGAAAAGAAGAGGCAAATATAAAGAGGTAATGGTTTAATACACTACAATTAAAAAACAGAACACAGTTACTCAACACACAGCTAGGCACTTCTGTATGGAGAGCTGTTAAGTAACATCAAGGCAGTCTCCTTTTTCCAAGTACAATAGTTTTTGTTTCAAATATCCATTTGTAAGACAGCTATTTAGAGATCTCAAGACATTTTCCCAGGCCAGCTCACAAAAGCCTATTTATCCAAACAGTATTTAGAGAATGATACTGATATAAACTTTTTGACTTTACCTATACATTCCCTTAAAAACATCTTCTCATGCAAATGATTGGAACTTCTTTCCCTATAGGAGATTTCATCTAGACTCAATCACTCACTCCAACTCAAGCAGGGCCGTCTAGTGGGAAGGCAATGGAATTCACAATCTGAGACTTGGGTTTGAACTCAGCCTTGTACATACTAGCTATGCAGACATGAGCAAGTTACTTAACCTCTCTTGGCTTTAGTTTCCTCATAGGTTAAGTTGAGAATAATTGTGTCTACCTCATTCAAATGGGTATACAAAAGTGTCTAGTCAGAGAAGGCATTCAGTATAGCTTAGTCTGTGAGATGCACCAATTCCCCTTTCCAGAGTGTTAATATAGCACAGTATAGTGGACAATGCAACATATTTTAGGGTTATCCCCGGAAGGAGAAATGCCACTGTGAAACTAGTGAAGTTGTAGAAAATGCAGAATGGTGATTTGAGGGGCATGTACCACTTAGCAGGGTTTATCAAAATCTTCAGGGTTAGGAGAGAGACAAAACAAAGCCAATTAAGCTATAATTTGAAAATGTCTATTAAATATTCATTTAGAAAAAGCTTTAGCCTATTAATTTCAATACACAAATAATAAAAAGTAGAGTTGAAAAACACCAGCATAGGAAAAATGGGTTCAGTTTGTACTAATCCTATAACCCTAGAACTGTGCTGTTCAACATGTTAGCCAATAGCCACAGGTGACTATTTTAAATTTAAATTAATTAAAAATAGCCCTGGCTGGTGGCACAGTGGATAAGGCATCAGCCTGTGAATCCAAAGGTTGCTGGTTCGATTCCAAGCCAGGTCTCCAGTCAGGTCCCCAGCTGGAGGCAGGTGAAAGGCAACCATACATTGATGTCTCTCTCCCTCTCTCCCTCTCTCCCTTCCCCGCTCTCTAAAAATAATAAATAAAATTTTTTTAAATAAATTAAAAATGCAGTTCCTTAGCCACACTAGCCATATTTCAAGTGCTCAATAGCTTGTGACTAGTGGCTACTGAACAATGCCAACCTAGAAGTTAAAAAAAATTTTTTTAAGTGTATCTTTCCTGTGATTTTATATGGTTTTTAGGAAGACACCTTTGTCCCTAAAAGTGAATAAGGAAAATAACATTCTGGTAACAGAGGTTTTTGATACAGGTTCTACAAGATTTCTGGAGTGAAGGTTTCTCTCAAAACATTTCACTTGAGATGCACTTCAAGCTATTAATGTCAAAATGATCTTTTGCTTCAGGCTATCATTTGACATCTGCTTCTAACACATATCAAATGACTGAATCGAGTTTCCTATGACAAGCTTTGTGGACCAAAGGATTAGAGGCCAAGCTCTCAGAAATCTAGATGACCAGGTCGGATTTGAAGATGAGATCATCATCATATGTCAGATTATAAAAATCAATTTACATGGTGCATAAAACATAATTAGTTTTAAGGTATGTAAGAAACCATAGATTTATTAGTTAATATGGGAAATCTAATTTGCTATGTATTGCTGTGATTCTATTTATATTAACAAAGGAAAAGGATGACAGGAAATATAAAAGCACTTTTGGACTTACACATAAGTGTAAGGTATCTAATATTTAGGAAACTAGCACTATTTCATGACCTTCCACCCTCAAACAACCTAAAAGATAATGTGGAGACCTGACTCCAGGTGGGGCAGCAGGCTAGCTTTTCGTCTTCAAGCTGCTTATTCTTTAGTTCATTCACATTCCTTTCTGGCTGATACCTTCAAGAGAGAAAGGTAAATATGCAGACTAGGCAACAGCAGTAATTGAGCCATTTTGTTATGATACGTTGAAAATGGCTGCATCAAAATATCATTAACCTTACGTATCTGTTTTGTAGTAATTACAAGTTAGAAGCAATTTTTAAAAAATAAATAGACATCAAGACCTTTAAAGATTTTATTTATTATTTTTCTGAGAGAAGGGAGGGAGAGAGGAAGAGAGGGAGAGAGACATCAATGTATGGTTGCCTTTCACCTGCCTCCAGCTACAGACCTGTCTGGAGACCTGGCTTGCAACCTGGTTATATTGCCCTGGCTGGGAACTGAAGAAGCAATTAAAAAAAAAAAAAAAAGGAATGGGAGAAGGAGGCAGGCTGACAGCAGCATAAAGTAGCAAATGATAAAAGAAAGTCTTTAATAACTATGACTATTAGTTGTAAGTTACAGAGCAAGTCAATGTAGAGGCCATTTTAGCAGGGGCAATTAGTTTGATGTTGAGTTAGAACATGGCCATTAATTTTCAGAACACTGAATTTAAAAGTTGACATTATTTTAAATTTTTATTTAAACTCTTAGTTCACTATTAAGATGGAAAATTGTTGTACAATTTAACTTTCAAAAATTTCAATTTAAAATGAAACAAAAAACTCTTGATAGTTAAAAGAAAAAAACTTTGATACAGTCAATTAAACATAATGGCTCATATCCAGGCAACACTGGATCACGTTACTATACTTTTCGGACTTTCCAAAACTGTTCTGCAAAGCATTTGTGTCCTTTGAGACTTTATAGCTGGTACAGAAAAAAGGGGTTCTCACATCAAACCTCAAGTGCTGGGGCTATACCCTTTTTGTAGATTCAAGTACATCATCATCATAAAAGTTCTAAGAAGTTGTGCAGTAAAAGACATTGGTCAAAACTTACTTAACTCCATAATTCCTAAATTTATTTATGTCATGCTCCTTTGTTTCTTTTTGAGGGGGAGAGATGGTGTTGGGGTACAGATACACCTTTAACATTTCCAGAGACTTTTCAGTTAAAAATATTGTAAGTACTAATTAAAGTTTCTTAAGTGTCAATACCACATAAGAGATCAAATCCAAAGGATTATATTTCTAAACAGGTAAATCCAGTTACCTGTGACATATTAGAAAACAAAACAAAACAAGTATGTTTAGAGTAATGGGGAAGGAGGTGTACCATACCAAATTTTGTTCCAAAAAATGAAATGAACAGAAAATTCATCCTAAAATTGAGAACCTGTGCACATGTTTTCCATTGGTATGTTTTCGAAAGTTTAAAATTCTACCTATAGATGTTATATATTGACTTCATCCATTTCGTTAGGGACACACTTCCTTCAAGAGGATGACATACAGGACATATCACATTTCACTGATTACAACACCATCATATGTAAGATGCACTATTATCTTATATGTCACTAAGGCAAAAGCCTACTCCTAATTAAGTAGCATGTCATGGATTGTAAGACACCTTCCAACCTGAGCAATATTGAAATGTGAATGTACTTTCCTTTCTTCTTTCTTCCAAACACATTGTTCAAAATGTTTATCTTTTTTTCCCTTTAGAAGACAATACTGAGCCCTGGCCAGTGTGGCTCAGGTGCCTGGGCATCATCTGGCAAAGTGAAAGGTTGCTGGTTTGATTCCCAGTCCAGGGCACACGCCTGGTTTGCAGGTTTGGTCCCTGGTGGTCATGGCAAGTACGAGAGACAGCCAATCTCGATGTATCTCTTCCTTTCTTTCTCCCTCCCTTTCCCTCTCTCTAAAAATTAAAAAAAAAAAAAAAAAAACTTTTTTAAAAAGACAATATTGAAGAGGGTAACAGTTCAAAAAAGAACAAGATTCAGATTTCTGTTCACCTTACCCATACACCTATGTTCAGATAATAATAACGGCTCTGTTTAAATAGACCAAACAAATCATTTTCTTTTATCCTCACTGGAGGACATGCTTCTTGATTTTAGACAGAGGGGAAGTGAGGGGGAGAGAGAGGGAGAGAAACACTGATGTGATAAACATCCTTAGTTGCCTCTTGTATGTGCACCCACCGGGGATAACCTAGGTGTGTGTCCTGGCTGGGAATTGGGAATTGAAGTACAATCTTTCGTTTTACGGGACTGAGCCACACCGGCCAGTGTTCAAACAAATCATTGTTCTGCTTAATTCTGAAAAAAAAAAAAAACACAGAACTCCCTCATAGATGATTCATTATAACTATTACTTATTTAACACTTAATCCATGTACTGAATCAAGTGCTTTCCATTTAATTCTCACCACAACTCCATGAGGTAGATATTATTTTTATCCCTATTTTACAGACTTGGATGTTGAAATACAGAAACATTAAAAAATGTGCATAAGATCACAAAATTATTAAGTGGCAGAGCCAGTACTCAAACCCAGGTCTTTATGACCCCAAAGCTATGTTCTTTAACACTCCACCATACATCCAAATTATCCCATAAAGTGCCTTCCGAATTTTAAGTAGATAAAATTGAAATAATTTAAATGCTAGTAACTAACGTATTCACTTAAAATAAGCCAAATGTATTAAATAATAGTTATGTTCTATATGCATACATTTTATCCTGAGTGTTTTATAAACTGTATATATTTGCGTTGGTTTTGTTAACATTATTTTACTTAATAATTAAGATTTATAGTTGTTTTACCTTTGCTTTTATGTTATTTGGTATTAAACTGACAAACTGGATTATCTATGGTCTGATAAGTTTCCAGATATATGATACAGGAAAAACTATATCAACTTTGAAAGGGAGGGGGCATCTAATGCCAAGATTTAAAATATAGTTCCTTCTTTTGCCTTTCTATTATGTGCATTGGGGAATAGAATATGTAATATATACTTGTACAATAGCATTTCAATGCTTTAATAAAACTTGTTACCTACCAAAGTACATATACACCTGGGCACTATCACACTCATATATTACCAAAAAGAGACTACCAAGATGTCACTACCATATACTGGGGTCTAAATCATCTGGTCTGCACTGGCAAACCTGGCCACTTGATGTCACCCACCATTCCCAGGCTGGCAGAATCACATGTCCCTGAGCATGGTACTTTAGAATTTTGTCAATCTTGTCAATGACCACAATAGTATGAATCTTTTAGTGGATGATAAATTTTAAAAAATCTTTAGAACAGTTCATCTGCAATTCAGACTTCTGATAAGTGATGTGCTATATTTTTGATCATTCTATAATTTACTACATGCCATATTCTTGGTCAAGAGTACACATCCCAATTATGTCACTTTTCTTACATAAAATAGATAATTTCCAGAAACATACTAAAGAAAAGGCAAAGTCTGCCTATACAATTAGATAAGTTTATCTCTTTATCTTAAAATTTAAATGCACCAAAAAAGTTTCACATTCTGGATCAAGCTGCCAAAATAAAGCAAACTTTCCTAACTTTTAGTTTAACAAAGACTGACATCCTATATTACAATCACTGAAAATGATGAAGTGTTCAGTAATATGTCACAGTTACTTGACAGATGACATGTAACAATACCTGTCCTCTCCTCAGATCTTCACTTGAGGGAAAGAAAAAAACCTGAAAGATGCTAAATGAAACAGGAAAAGGAAAAGAAACTTAATAAAACATTTTTTTTTGCAAAATCAACGATCATACTTTAATAGAATGTTTTCCCCTACAGATGAAATATAAGAAATCTAATATTGATATAGGAAAAAAATACTATAGAAGCCAATATAATCTTTAAGGTTAAAAATGGGCGCACAACCACTGAAGATGGTTTCTAACACAACAACCTCATCTTTTAGAAGGAAAATATTGATATAGTTACTATTTTTCCAATGTATTATGGGTACTTGTCATTTAAAGGAATTCAACGTGCCTATTTTTATATAACATGGTTTTGTAGTGCAAAAATAACCTCTTTGATTTTATTTTTGAAAACTGTTCCTATTTTACTATCATTTATCCTTACTCTACTGAAACTAACAAAACAAAGTGTCAATTTAGGTCAGGCTTATGATTTAGTAAACATTGTCCCTGAGAGCAGTGACAAGGAACCTGTAGAACAAAATAGCCACAATTCTTTAAAATCCATTTCCTAAACAGTCAAATTAAAAAAAAAAATCTACCATCTTTAAATAACTCTTTAAAAAGAGTTCTGAGTTCACCTGGACTATTTAGGAAGCTATTTTGCTTTTAATCTTGTACCAACCTTGATTTTGTTAACATAGTATTTCCTTTATTATCCTAAACTTGCTTCTTTAAACATTTGGCCTTATTCTAGCCTATCATATTCCGACCCATGTTTGAGTTCAACCACAAGGGTTTTTGTTTTGCTTTGAGCACCACGAGACCTATGTGAGGTCTTGAAGCAGGAAGGGCCCCTGAAGGAATCAAGAAACTGCCTATACTTTTGGTGACGTACTCGGGTGTCTTAAAATTGTTCGTATTTCAATGTAAGAGTAAAATAAGAACAGAGGTAAGAATGATAATCACCCTATGTCTGGCCATCATAATTCATTCAGCGAACATCTATTGAGTCTATAATACATATATGCCAGGCACTGTGTTACCTGCTGAGGATGCAGAGAAGAAAAATTTCTGCTTTCAAGAGTACTACTAGGGATGAGACCATAAAATTCTTATAGAGACCAACCCTGAAATCTTTTAGTCTGGAGAGCAAAATTTTTATTATCTGTTCAAGTTAATGGCTATTTAAAAAAATAATTTGGATTGACTTTGAGGGGAATGGGTGGGTGGGGAGGGGGACAGAGGGAAGCAAAAAGGGGATGGATGTAATACAACAACAATAAAATTAATAATAATAATAATAATAATTTTAGTCTGGTAAAATACAATTATTATCTGCTAAGAATTTGCTTGGGAGGAGATGCCCACAATAGTGGGCATAAGGTTAAGTCCAATATTAGATTTTTGAATGAAAATTCTCAACCTTTTCCTTACTGGCTTCAATATTTTCAAATTGGTATCAGAAGCAATTTACTTGAAACAGCTGAACCAAAGGCAACAAAATATTTAAAGGCTATTTGTTAAAATCTAGTTTTAATAAATCTAGGCAACACTGGCTCTGTCTGCCATAACTTATGCCAAAATATCAAGAAAATTCTTTCAAAATGGCAAATTGTGTAATCCTATCTGCCAGGTTCTGGAAACCATGACAGTAACTGAAATAACTAGGTTTTAACACATGACATCTCTTATAATAGGTACCGTAATTGTTTCCAAAAAATACGTGACCTCCAACTACTGGCTTATTTATTTATACCATGAATTTTTCCATAAAGGATTTGATTTGAAGCAGCTACTCTAATATAAAGCAAAGCACATGAATTATATCCACCTGGCTTTGAGTTATAGCTGTGCCATTTATTATTTATAATATTTGTCCCTTTAACTTCTCAGATTCAGCTTCTTAGTCTGGGGCCATAATCCTACCCTCTTTGGCTATAGGAAGGATAAAATGAAATAGCATGTAGCATAGTCTCTGGCATACAGTTTGTGCCTCCTTTATCCAAATGTATGATATACAGAAAAAGGATAAGGTGAAAATTTAAATGTTTTTTTTTTTTTAACACATTGATACATGCCAAGCAGAAATGTGGACTGATTATGAGTTGCAAATGTTAACCTTTGCATCTAAAAATCAGGCTGAAAGCAAATTAAATTTCTTTCCACAAGGTCAGCACTTTGAGAAGATATTTTATTAACCTTTCAGTTATATTATTTAATGAAAAAAACTTCTGAGGGAAAAAATGTAAAGAGCCCCAGAATACTATTTTTCACACTACCCAATCAAAGAATGAGTAAACATTCTAAATTAGATTTTCTTATAAAAGATTTAGAGTATTAGTCCGGCTAACAATTTTAAATAAAATTAATGTAATTTTGGCACTTAAAAGCATGATTTCCTTTTTTAAAAAATGTAGGTAACATAGATGAATGTCTTTTCTATTTAAAGAACAGCATTTAGTGCAGGGTTTTAAAATGTGATCCAAGTCGCAAAATAAAATACCAAGTACCGATCCTAAGCACTATTACAACTTCACTTGCATTGGGCAGAGCATGTCAACATTTCATACAGCAGTGGAAGTGACTAGGAAAAAAACTGAAAAGCGATTTGAACTGATCCCTCTCCCCTTCCCCACCATTATTCCCGAACATTGTGTCCCGCATCCCAGATCAAACGGAGCCCGTCTCAACTGACGTAACCAGTAACCCTATCCACCGCTCGCACTGCGGAGGCCGGCAGGGCAGCGGCTGCCGCCAAGTACACCACTCATCAGAGCCTGCCCCCTTCCACCCCCGCGTTTCAGTCATGCTTTCCAGAAATGGGGTCACTCACACAGCAACTATTACACACGCGCCGCCTATCATCCTGCAATCCCCCAAAGTCCGCTGCGGGGACAGAACACAGAAAAAAGTCAAGAAGGAAGAATCACAGACGCGCCACCATCAGGAACTGATTTTCCACTCCGGAGAGGAGCGCGGATGCCCTGGAATGGGTCCTGTCTGGGTTATTTTCACAGACCCCGAGTTGGTTCTGGGACGGGGGAGCCTGCGAAAAACTCGGTGCTCTGGTGTGTCCGGGGAAACTCTATTTTGTCCTGTTTGGGTATTTTTGGGGTTTCTGGCAGTCGGGTAGCTGTCTCAGGGACCGTCACCAGATCTTGGGCGACGAAAACCAGAAAGCCTTTAACGGCGCTGCCAATCTCCTTGAATATCACCCTCTCACCTCCAGGGACAGGAAACTCAAGTTAAACTCGCAGGAACGGGGTCCTGGAGCTTAGCGACCTCAGAAACGGAGGGGAGGGACGGTGAGGACCTCTGGCTTCCACTTTCTCCTTTGCAGCAGCAGAAACCGCTGCGGCAGATGGGGGTGGGGGCCGAAACCACTGGCTGTCCTGCACCCCTTACCTGAAACCCCCACAGGTCGCCAACACTACCCTGGGCGGTTCCTGTCCCCGCGCGCTCGTCTCCCCGCAGCAGTCCCGTCCCCGGGCGGGACTCAAGAGTCTCTGCTCCCCAGCGAACACAATCCACATCCCTCACTCATCTCCCAAAGCCGCCAGGTTCCACGGAAGACCCCAACCACGCGGGGCTCAACTTCCCAACTCCTCGCAAAACCCCGCTCCGCCTCCCTCTTCCCCCACGCAAAGTTGATTAAATCGGCTTCTTGCAAAGCCCCAGCGCCCACTACAAATCCCACGCGCCATCACACCGCAGCCCCCCGAGCGAGGGAGGGGAGTGCACGGGCGGGTGGCACAGAAGGGCAAACAGACCCATCCCAACGACCCGAACCCGAATGCCGGAGCGGGGATGCACGCGAGCGGCGGAAGGGGTCGAGTGGCCAGCTCCGCGGAGGAGAGCCAGCCGGCGGGGTGGAGGGGAGGGGGCGCGCCGGCCCCGGCCGCCCGGCTGCACTCACCTCTGCGCTGTCCGACGGGCTCTCCACAGCCATCTTCTGCCACGGGTCCGCCAGCTGCGCCAGCGGCATCTTCCCCCCCGGCCCGCCGCCTTCACCGCCTCCTCCCTCCCCACCCGCCCCGCGGCCGGCCCCACTCAGTCGCCGCCCGAGCCCCACGGCAGCGGCGGCGGCGGCGGCGGCGGCAGCAACAGCAGCAGCAGCAGCAGCAGCAGCAGCAGCGCCCGCTCGGGAGACGGCTCGGCGTAGACGCGGACCCTCGAACACCGCGCGCCCAGCTGAAGACGCCCGCGCGCCAAGCGAGAGCCTCGCGCCGCTGCCCGGCACCGGGTCTCGCCCCTTTCTTCCTCTCCTCCTTCCGCCGCGGGGACTACAGCTCCGCCCCCCGCCGCCGGTTCCCGCGCCCGCTCCCAGCAGAACAGCAGCCAGCAGCCGCCGCGCGCCCCCCCACTTCCGCTCACAACATGGCGCCTAAGCGGTACCTGTCTCTCAGAGCAAAGCTCTGCCGCTGCCGCCGCCGCCGCCGCCGCCGCGCGCGCACCCGGGGCGGGGCTTGGGGAGACACGCCCCCCGCCTCCAGGCCTGGCCCCTCCCTCCTTCCTCACCCCAGCTTCGGCTTCTGGGCCTCGCCTACTTTCAGGAAGGGCGAGCCCCAGAGATCTGGGGGCGTCGGCAGGAGGCGGGGGGGGGGGGCAGAAAAAGGGGAAAGGCAGGAGGGGCGAAAAGCTGAAAGCCTTGAATTGCCTTGGGTCGGAGCAGGTCGGAGGCTCCCTGAGGATGCAGAGAACAGCGGTCCCTGCCTAGCTGGGGAGGGAGATGGGCGAGGCGCAGGGGGCGCAGTCCGGTGTCAAAGACCAGGCAATGCGTGTGCGGTGTCTATTCGGCCTCACTCCGTGGGAGCGTGTGGGCGCGCCGAGTCTAAGGGCACATCCCGTAATGCCAGGACCCGCCCTCCTCAGTATCACCCGCTGGGCATTCACCTGCCCCCCACCACCACACAACACCTCCTCCCAAGACGGGTACACTGAAGGTTTCCTGCCCGGGGGCCCCCTGGGGTGAGGCGCTCTGTTGAATTCAAGTCTCTCCAAATGAATGCTCTCCTGTTACATTTTTAATATTTGGAATTCATTCGTCTCACAAAAGTCGGCCCCCTCCAAGCCCGCAGAGCTCTTAAACCCCCCACTCCTTGCTGCCTAAATCTTCACGAAGGAGATTCCTTATCTTCACAAGGAGATAAGGGTTCCTAAATCTTCACAAAGAGGTTCTTTAAAGCTGCCCGCGATTGTCGGCAGCGGTTAGGGAACTATTCTAAAATATCTTGTTGACAGGAGCCCGGGGTTCCCGCTACTCTGTTGACTTTAAATAAAAGATTAGATTAAAAATCGGGCAGGCTGTGGGTGGAGGAGGGGGAGAGAGGGAGGAGTTCAAACTCCTCCCTGCCAAGATCGGGAAGCCCTGGGTTAGGAAACCCAATCCCCAGATGGTGGCGGCGCCCGAGAGGACGAGGGGAGAGTGTAGGGAGAGGCCTGGGCATCTGGAGTGGGCCCCGGGGGACAAGAGGTGCGACCCGAGTGCCCCGTGCCAGGTACCCTGGCGAGCTCACTGAGCCCAGGCAGAAAAGTGTCAAAGTCTCCGGGCCGACTGGAAAGCTAGGGCAGCCATGGGCCAATCGCCCTACAAAAAGAAGGAAAAAAAGTCAAGGGAACTCTCCAGGCTGGCTAGCGCCCTCATTCCCTCAGGCCTCAGCCTAGGCGTCCCGGGCCTCCCACGCCCAGCTACCGCAAAGCGTCTCCCGCTGCGCTCCCAGCGCCAGCCTTTAAACAGCTCCCTTCCCTCGTCCCGGGACCCAGACACCTAGAGAACTCTCGCCTTCCTTCCGAAAGCAGGTGTGAGGATGAGATTAGAGCCCCACTTCTAGTCGGCGGGTGGTGCAAGTCTTCTCGCTGACCTGGAGAGATTTAGGTGATGGGCTCTTTATGGCCTCCGCCAGGCGCGCCCCTTGGCACAAGCCACCTAAAGAGGCTCCATCTGTTTAGGGAGCCCGAGGAGGAGGCCACAAATCCTCGCTGCCCTCCCTCTCCCGGAACCTTAGGATTCTGGGGAACTGCTCAGGATCGAGCAACATTTTGGCAGGCTCCGTGTGGTCTGGGGGGTGGGGAGGATTTAGCTCGTGATTTTGTCACCTACCCCAGCATACTTGATGCAAGTACTGCAGATTCAATCTGGATCCTAACTCAGCGCAGTCTGCGTAATTCCTGACGTAAAACCCGCTTGCAGAAGTTCGAACATGAGTTGTGTATTATTTTGCATTTGTGTACAAAGTGCACAAATTTACACTGCAAAGCCACATTACCATTCCTTATAGCAAATATAAAGTGGTCAATTTGGTTAAAGGTAAATCACCCCAAAGAGTGATCAATTAACATTCCTGCTTTACTAAAAACATCCGTAGTTCAGACAATTTGTGTGTGTCTAGCCCTGTTCAATGCTAATTACTCCATTCAAAGATGGAACTAATCTTGAAATAAACCAAGTTGTTTGTATACTGAAAAGTTTATTTTGGTGTCAACTTTATTCATTTCTTTTTACCTTGAGAACTAGAGGAATAATTTTTAAAGCAAAGTTAATTGATCTGCAAGAGTAATGTGAATAGTCTTCACATTGCAGGAATTAAGCATTAAATAAACTGTTAATAATGGGCTGAAGTACCACTTGATCTTACACATAGGATCAACTTGGTAATATTGGTGAATTGATTTAGAACAACACTATTGATCCCCCCTTTTGCCTCCAAAGAAAAGAAAATATTTTCTTTTGGTTAACAATAAACTTTTTGAAAGTTTTTTTTTTTTTAATTCATTGATGGGGGAAAGAGAAACATCGATTTGTTGTTCCATTTACTTGTATTTTTTAAAATTTATTTTTAGAGAAGGGAAGAGAGGCAGAAGGTAAGTGAGAGAAACATCAATGTGTGGTTGCCTCCTGCGTCACCCCAACTGGGGACCTGGCCCGAAACACAGGCATGTGTCCCGACCAGAAATCACACCTGCAACCCTTGGTTTCTCAGCCTGGTGCTCAACCCACTGAGCTGCACCAGCCAGGGCTTACTTGTATTTTCATTGATTGAGTCTTGAATGCATTTCTTCTTCTTCTTCTTCTTCTTCTTCTCCTTCTCCTTCTCCTTCTCCTTCTCCTTCTCCTTCTCCTTCTCCTTCTCCTTCTCCTTCTCCTTCTCCTTGTTATATTACATTCATCTCATTCTTCCCCCTCTGCTTGCCCCTTCCCCACCCTCCTTATCCCATCCCGGACAGTCAATCCCAGGGGTTGTGTCCGTGGGTCATCCATCCTAGTTCCTGGACTACACTGTTCCCCTTCCTTGCCTCCTTCTCCCCCTCCCCCACTCCCCTACCATCTACACACTGAAAGTGTGTTCCCTGTATTCATGTCTCTGGTTCTGTTTTGTTTGCTTCTTTGTTTGTTCATTAGTCTCCTGTATTAAGTGAAAATATGTGGTATTTAATTTTTGCTGCCTGGCTTATCTCACTAAGCATGATTCTCTCCAGCTTCATCCATGCTATCGCAAATGGTAGGAGTTTTCTCTTTCTTTCTGCTGCATAGAACTCCATTGTGTAAATATACCAAAGCTTTTTGATCCATTCATCCACTGAAGGGCACTTAAGTTGTTTCCAACACTTGACTATTGTAAATGAATGTACTTCTTGAATGTATGTGCCCTGATAGGGGAATGAATCTGCCATGTAGGTGTATTGGGACAGCACTCTAACCAACTGAACTACCAGGCCAGGGCTCTTTTTTTCTTTTGTTAAACCTCAGAGTGGGGCAACTGCTCTCTCCAGCTGGGTGAATTTGGGGAAATCAAATGAGCCTGGGGGATTATTTTTGTAGGTGGCAACAAAAGGAATGATTTGAACACAGAAGCTGATATTGTTCTGAGCAGGATTACTTTTTCCCTGTTTAACAAAGAAAAAATGCTAAGTGTAGTTATTCAAAGAAAAAAACTGCCTCTAGAGATCACCCTGTGCAGGCTGATGTGGTAGCCGCTAGCCACAGGTGGCTCTTAAGCACTTACAATAAGCTTAGCTGGTTGCAGTTGAGATGTACAGGTGCAAAGTTCACACCAGACTTCAAAGACTTAGTACCAAAACAACAACAACAAAAAAGCATGTAAAGTATCTCATTAATAATTGTTATTTTGGCTACATGGTGAAATGATATTTTGAATATATTGAGTTAAAAATATTTTGTTACAATTGATTTCACCTGTTCCTTTTTCCTTTTTATATAACTAAGTTCTATCTTTACGTCTGTGGCGTACTTGTCAAGACTGGCGTTATATTTCTATAAGACAGTACTGTTTTAGAACTTCGTTTTACCTTGAACCTTTCATGTAGTCCTACAAGTCATATAATGGAATAGCCTCATATTACACTGTCTTTTGGGCTCCTGTGTGCGAAATCAGCAGAAAGGGCTGATTCAGTTACCTACTGATTCTATGCCATCATCACCGGCCCACACACATACACATACAGATAAACTTCTCAGAACCAAAATATTGGAAAGTTATTGCTTGAAACGACAGCAAAGGGAAAACAGCAAACCTCAGTTGAAAATATGGACTTGATTTCCAAGAAATCATTCCTAATGTATGACAGGACCAGATTTAACCTCCTCTATCCCCAACAATTTCCTGCTATAATTATAACCTTTGTATACAAGTTTAAATGGGCATTTACTGAGCAAAATAACATTTTTTTAAAAAAAATGGAGTTACATCAGTCTGGAAAAGTTCCAAGATGACTAACTGTGGCTCATCGCATAATATCTACATCACATATATCCAAAATTCACAGCTCTTTTACATATGAGTTTGTCACTACTATAGAAAGCTCAAAGTGTAATCATCATCTTTCTGGAAAAGCTTTTTCCCTTTACACTATCTGAAGCATATTTATTTTATTTTATCTTTATTGTATTTTTTCCATTACCATTTAATCCCCTTATACCCCCTCCCCTCAGCAATCACCACAATGCTGTCCACGCGTATTTATTTTTCGCACAAAAAGAAAAAGTAATCACTAGAAACTAGTTAACTTTCTTTCCAGGGAGAAAGAAAGGTAAAGGTTAGACTCAAATTTTAACTCATGTAAAACAGTAGTGAAACAAAATACATGGTAAAATCTTTGATGTGTATAAATTTGGGGTTTCTTTGAAATTTCGCAAATAAAAATTAAGCATATTTTCCCAATTGGCACATATCTCAAAAGACAATAGGAATAACCACATCTATTTGAGGGAATTCAAATTTAAGGATCTTCTCTAGGTTCCCCTCCAGATATAAATTTCCATGATTCTAGAGTTGTATATGGTGAAAGATGCTAGTAAGCTATTAAGGAGCTAAGGGGGAGACATTCTATGATACAAATACTTGAAATGTTTACTTCAACATTCTTCCCAGTTAGGCAGTATGGGATCATGATAAAAGCAAACAGAGGTCTGTGTCCAAACTCCAGGTTCCTTTACATCTTCAAGCTTCAACTTAAAGGCCTAGAACAGTGTCTGGTATGGAGTAGTTGCTCAACAAATACTTGCAGAATAAGCTTTATTTTCCTTAACTGGAAATGAGGATAATAGTATCCACCTTTTAGAACTGTGGGGAGGGTTAAATGGAGATAATGTCTGTAAAGCATTAAGCACAGTGCCTGCCACATAGGAAGCACTCAATAAAATGGAGCTATTGTTATCAGCTTCAGAAAGGGAGGATTCCTGCATACATAATGTAATTCAAATACTTCATTCTTGAAAGTTATTTCTTACCATTTGTTATGTGAGCATTTTCTTGTGGTATAATCTATTTCTTTAGTGCACTCTTGTATCTCACACACACACACACACACACACACACACACACACAAGATACTGAGTAACTTCATATGGAATTCAATAAAAGAGCATGTAGGGGAACTTATTGCTCTGTTTTTCAAGCCACATATGTTGAAATGCAAATAATTACAGGTCAATTGCTACATAGGCTATGATCAAAACTTTGTTTATGTAATGCTCAAAAGAAACTAACAAATGTATGATTCAAAGTTAACATGATCTGACTCATAGTTATGTTGGGAGTATGGGAGGAACAAGGAAGTATGGAGGAGAGGTCTGTGTCAGACATGCTTTAATGTTTTCTTTTATTGGTTTCCAAAATGTTTAATCCTTAGAGGTGCCATTTTATTTCAGAGTTGTTTGAAGGGAAAGAATTATGGGGCTTTGAGACTTGACAAGGAACTTAGAAGCCATTTTTGGAGCTTTAATAAGCTGTTCTTTTTGTTTGTTTGTTTTTTTAGTTTTCATTTTACTAGAACAGAAAATGTCCACTAAATGTTCTTGTTTATAAACATTTATTCATAAGAGAGAGATAATACATCAAAATTTAATTTTTAAACTGATATTAAAATGGCAGCCTTAACATTAACCAAAAATATCACAGTATTCAGTATTCCTTCAGAGGATAAACATTCCCATTTTATAACTATCAATTTAGTTTGGTTGGTTAGAGCAGTGGTTCTCAATTTTTTTCAGTCCACAAACTGGTTTGCAGCAAAAATCCAAGGACCACCAGTTCCTACTCATCACTATGAATAAAACTCCAAAGCTCTATGAAACTGTTGTTCAAGAACATGGCTGTTATTGTGGTTATGTTTTTTTTTTTAAGTTTGTATCTGTGCTTTTGAATGTAGATTTGTGCCTGCAGCTAGAAAGGATACTTTAAAAGAATATATCCTTAATTTTTTAGTGACTTGCATTTAAGACTAGCCCATAATCAGACCTCAATTGGAGAAGTGACTTGGGAAAAACTATGGAATTAAATGGAATTCTTATTTCTTGATCACCAACTGAATCCCAAATCTCTATGCTTGGGAAATAGGCAGTTTCAGTCACAAAAATCCTGTGAGTGAGGCAGCATCAAATGAAGTCTATTGCTGGAAAAACTGGCTGTTGATTAATAATACTGTATTTGTTAATGAAGTACATTTTTTTTTTTTTTTAAGATTTTATTTCATTAGTTTCAGAAAGAGGGGAAGGGAGAGAGACATCAATGTATGGTTACTTTTCACCTGCCTCCAGCCACAGACCTGATTGGAGACCTGGTTTGCAACCTTGTTATGTGCCCCAGTTGGGGAATCGAACCTGTGACGTTTGGGTTCGCAGGCTGGCACCTTAACCACTGTGCTACCAGCCAGGGCCTGAAGTACATTTTCAACAAAAAACACTTCAATGATGATTTTAGTAGCTTATTTTCAAGTCATGTTCCTGGTAACTAGTAAAATAAATACTTTGGGAGGAATAAATATTAAGAAATTCCTTTATTAAAAAGAAATCAATGCCCTGGCTGGTGGCCCAGTGGAATGGTGCCAGCCTGCGAACCCAAAGGTCGCTGGTTCGACTCCCAGTCAGGGCACATAACCAGGTTGCAAGCCAGGTCTCCAGCCAGGTCCAAAGCTGGAGGCAGGTGAAAGGCAATCATAAGCTGATGTTTCTCTCCCTCTCTTTCTCCCTCCTCTTCCCTCTCTCTAAAAATAAAGAAATAAAATCTTAAAAAGAAAGAAAGAAATCAGGCCCTGGCTGGTGGCTCAGTGGATAGGTGCTGGTCTGCAAACCCAAAGGTTGCTGGTTCAATTCCAAGTCAGGGTTCATAACCAGGTTGCAAGCCAGGTCCGTAGCTGGAGGCCGGTGAAAGGCAACCATACTTTGATGTTTCCCTTTCTTTCTTCCTCCCTCCCTGCTCTTCTCTCTAAAAAATAATGAATAAAATATTTTAAAAATTAAATCAAATTTAAATAATATAATTATCTGTTAAATAAGGGATGAACTTTATAGATTAAATGAACTTTTAAGAAACCCCATCTATGAATCTAGATTTAATGTTGAGTTCATAGGTAAGCAAGAATAAACCAATTGGAAATAGTGTTGACAGTTTTGGACACTTTACACTCTTATGTAATGATGATTATGTTGACAGTAATAGCTAGACATGTATTGAGTATATATATGTGTCAGGTAGAATTATAAGTGTTTCACATGTACTAACTTCTTTGATCATTGGTGCACTGCTAAGAATACTAAATATATATTAATAGCATTTTTTATTGTTGACACTATTACAAATGTCTCCCATTTCTCTCCCTTTTCCCCTCTCCACCCAGCATCCCCACCCCCTCACCACATTGTTTTCTGTGTCCAGGGGCTATGGGGCTATGTATATATGCACATACATCCTTTGGCATTTAACAGCTACTGAGTACTTGCAAAATGTTAAATGGCTTACATACACTATCTCTTTTCACTATAACAATAAGTTTTGTTAGCAAAAGTTAGTGTTTTATTCTGATAAAGAATGTTTTTTAACTATAATTAATTCTTTCAAAATGTCAGGAAAATGGTTGAGGAAAATGTGTATCATAAAAGATAATTGTTAAATTCTTAAAAGTCTCTTTATTAAATTTATCTGCCTCTCATATCACTTTCTTATTCTGTGTCTTATTTTACTTCAGTGGAGATAGCAACTTTCTGTGAATGTCATTTTGCGAAAAAGAAAGTTTTGGTTTCTCCAAGGAGCAATATAAAGCTTTTGAAAGGATGCTAGAGGAGATAATTTTCAAATAAAAACTTTATTTTCCGTAGTTCATAATGAGTCTTCAGACCATTGTCATAGGTTGAATTACGTCCCCCCACACAGTAACCTGTTGAAGTCTTAACACCCAATATTTAAGAATGTAACCTTATTTGGAAACAGGGTCACTGTTGATATAATTAGTTAAGATGAGGTCATACTTGAACAGAGTGGTCCCCTAATCCAATATGACTGGTGACCTTATAAGAAGATGCCTATGTGAAGCCAGAGACACTGGGAGCATGCCATGTAAAGACAGAGGATTGGAATGATGGATCTACAAGCCAAGGAATGCCAACGATTGCTGGCAAAACACCAGATGCTAGGAAGAGGCAAGGAAGGATTCCCTTACAGGTTTTGAAAGGATCATGGCCTTGCTACTACCTTGATTTTTGACTTCTAGCCCCCAGAACTGTGAGGAATAAATTTCTGTCGTTTTAAAGCACCCTGTTGGTAGTACTTTATTATGGCAGCTCTAGCAAACTAATACAAACATTGAGAAAATGTTTGCTTATGTAGTTGCATAGCATTTTTCACTTCTGAAACTACTGTATCTATTATGAATTTTCTAAAATAATAGGTACATCCCTGTACACAATAGGGGAAAATAATGATAGAAAGATATTTGAAATATGTTTGAAAATGGATAGGAACAGGGCCTAGAATTTATTTTTTTTTCAGGTGAAATACAATGCTAGCAAAATAATCCCTGATTTTTATTTATAGATCTCGGGAATCCAGACAATTCTATATGAGCAATTTCCCCATAGTATAGAATGGTATTCGCTCACATTGTTTATTAGACTGAAATGAAAAAAAAATTATGCTGTAGTTTCCTAAATCTTTCCTTCTGTCTGGGAGGTCCGTATTTGAGCCAATTTAGTTTTTAATTTAGAAAATAACTTCTACTTCTCTTCCTGTACTCCCCAAGGTGGTTTGGGGGCATTATTATCTAACTAGTTCACCAAATTAGAAATCTGGAGTTCAGCCTGTCATCCTACCATATTTCCTCTCATCCCATCCTCCACATTATCTGACAGTTGATTCTGCTTTCTAATCTAGGTACTTTCAAACTCCCCTACTCCATCACCCCACCCCCACCCCAAAGTTCAGGCCCTCCCCATCTCTGGCCCTGTATTATGATATATCCCTTTAGGATCTAACTTTCACCTATTCTCCCACCATGGCCAAAGGGTGCTTCCTAAAATGAAAATGTCATGTTGTTCATTCCCTGTTTATGACCCACAACAGCTTCCATAACTTAGAATAAAATTCTAGCACTGTTGCATAGATACAAGAAGCCTGGCTTTTTCTCCAGCCATTGATAGCAATTAAAGAAAAATAAGAATTTATCTTGCCTTTTTTTTTAAAGATTTTATTTCATTATTTTTAGAAAGAGGGGAAGGGAGAGAGACAGAGAGGGAGAGAGACATCAATGCATGGTTGCTTTTCACCTGCCTCCAGCCACAGACCTGACTGGAGACCTGGTTTGCAACCTTGTTATGTGCCCTGGATGGGGAATCGAACCTGCAACCGTTGGGTTTGCAGGCCAGCGCCTTATCCACTGTGCTACCAGCCAGGGCTATGTTGCCTTTTCTTGTATGAACTGTATTCCACATAATATTAGTTGATGAAAGTTATTTATAGAAAAATACTGGCTTTTAAATGTAGAAGGAATTATAGACCTAGAAAAACACCATAATGAAAGAATTGATCCAGGCAGCAATTGTAAATAAATAAAAGTCATTAACTGAAAGGTGGATGGTGAACTTGAAATTGCAAGGATTAGGGTAGCATCAAAAAAGCTGAAACAATCAAACACTAGTATAGCCCTTTTATGTCAATGCAATAGGAAGCATATAGTACTACCTATGAAGCATTACCCCTTCCCCTTTTTTATTCATTCCAATGACATGTTGCAGAAGCTGGATCAACTAAACCTGAAGAATATATCACCTTCAAAGTATCTGTCTAATGGACAACATGTGGGGATTGACTTAGGGTTGCTTCCTCTTGGCTATTGTGAGTAATGCCTCCACGAAAATGGGTGTGCAAATCCAAAGTTCTTTTACTACATGGTAGATTGCAAAATAGCCATAAAGTATTCCCCTTTCTGTATCCGCATGCCTTTGTGATTTGACTTTGCAGTTTTTCCTATCGAAGTGTGGAGTTTATTTCCTTACTACTTGAATCTGGGACAAACTGTGATTAGCTTTGGCCCATGGAATGAGAGAGAAGTAATACGCTACTGGTCCCAAGTCTGCACTTTAAGAGCTCATGCACACTTCTGCTTGTTCTCTTCGAACCCATGTAACAAGCCCAGGCTAGGCTATTGGAGGATGAGAGAGCATATGGAGCAGAGATGAGCAGACCTGAAAGTTGTGCATTCTACATAATGGATAAGTAGCAATTATGGAGTCATCCTCATAATATTTGAATGGTGAGTTTTATCAAAATCCGTTTCAACATAATTCCAACAATTGTTAGCAAAGCTGACCCGGCAGCTGCGCAGGTGTACAAGTGAGCCTACAAGAGAGCAGCATGAATTTTTTTTTGTTTGCTTGTTTGTTTGCTTTAGTATCAGAAAGATACATTAGAAACTTGTCACCCCTGAACTGTGTAGCATGTGATGCAGTCCTTCCACTCATTAAAATTGACTGGAGGAAATAAGCCTGTTTCCAAAGCAGTCCTTATATAAAAATGTATAAAAAGCAGTTTCTGATGTGACTTGTGCTCTGCACCTCTGCCCCCTGACATTCCAACGTGTCCCACCAATGGCTATAAGTACCCATTTCACAGATGGGAGACTGAGGCACCAGGAAGCTGTTGTACCAGTGGTTGTTAGGAGCTGTCCTTTTCTGCCCAGCCCAGATGAAAGATGATGGGAGGCAGACTAAGGACACTGGGTGGGAGATGGAAGATCTGTGTGGTGTCTTCCCCAACCCCTGAAGGAGGTGGGAAGGTGCTCAGCCCAGATTGCTAATCTACAGAATTATAAGCTACAATATAGTGTATTGTAAGCATTTTTGATTTGCTATGTAGCAATAGATAACTAATACATATTATTTCTCTTTCAACTATATGCATTCTTTCCTGGAAGTTGAATCCAATTTCATAGGGACTTTAATAATCACTTCTATATTGAATGACTCAAAATCACTTTCCCTAGTGCTGACTGGCCTTTTGCATAGCTCTATTTTGAATTTGAAACTCCATGTTGGATACTCCATTGGAATATCATGTGAACACTTCAAGCTCAGTATTTTGAAAGATGAATTTGTCATCAAAATCCAAGCCTTGTATCTCTATTGACATTTTTATCACTATTGGTGGTACTATCATTCTTTAAGTCAATCATACTTGAAACTTCAGTGTCATCTCTGATTCCTTCCACTTTTTTCTATAGTCAGTCAGATGATATTTTTCAAAGTAACTTTTTGCCATTTTCCTCTCTTTATATCTGTAGAACTACTCACTCATCAAAGCTTCCTTACTGTTTCCCCATCTCTGGCCTCTGCATCCTTAAGATAATCTTACACAATGATTTAAGATTCATTCTTCCAAGATACAGAGTGATGAGTTCACTCCTCAGCTTTATTCATTACAAGCATATTTTCCTTATGTCTGCTTATTTCAACATCTGGGTCATCCCGATTGGTTCTCTCCACTGATTGTTTTTTCTCTTGAGTATGGGTAATGTTTTCTTATTTCTTCATATGACTAATAATTTTGGATTGTCTCCTGGATATTGTAAATGACACGTTTTTGAGATTCTGGATTCTGTTCTGTTCCTCCAAAGGAACGTTTCGTTTGTTTTTTCAGGCAGTTAAGTTGACTGAACTCAGATTCCAAACTGTCTCCCCTGTGGTGGGCAGCAGCTGAAATCTTGATTCAGATTTTTTAAGAAAACCTTGCATAGGCTTCTTGGAGTCTGCCCTGCACATGTGTACTTCCAGAATCAGCCAGTAATTTAGGCAAAGTTTAAATACAGAACTTAAAGTACTCACTTTCTGTCTCTCTTCATTCAGATATTTCCACCCACCCTCCCTCACTCTAAACTCTTAACTTCAAGTTAATAAGACTGAGAGTTTAGCTGCCCTGCTTGGTGAAGACTGGGACTTGCCATTATGCAAAAAGTTGTAAAATAAACATAGGAAACTCACAAAGAGCTGATGCTATCCTTCAAATGTTGATCGCTTTCAGGATCTGCCTGCTTTCATTTGCTGTCCAATGTGTTCAGGTAGGATTAAACAAAAAATCTTGTCCACTGGGTGGAGAGGGGTAAGGGGGATGGGGCAACTGTAATAGCATAAACAATAAAACACTTAAAAAATCTTGTCCAGGATTTATAGTTATTACATAAAGAAAGATGGTCACAAAGGAGCCACATGGACATTTTCAGGAGCGGAATCGCTTCACAAATGAAAAACCTTCCATAATTCTTCAGTGAAGTTTGTGGACCAAATCTTGAACTTGATATCTATTATAGACTCTCTCTAAATGGGTAACCCATGCCCATGCTTCCCCACTTCTGCTAAACATTTTTCTATCTCTGAGCCTTTGTTTACTTTGTTTCTTCCTGTTAATGCCTTTCTCATCTCTGTCTATCCCAATGTTATCCATCTTTCAAGTGACCCAGGACCTGGTCTTCGGTCTCTATTCTACCCTATCAATACTTTCTCCCTATTGATCTTATCCAGGTCCATGGCTTTAAATACATATATATGCTAATGATTCACAGCCCTAATGTCTCCACTGAGCTCCAGATCTGTATATGTAATTGTCTACTTGATATCTCTACTTGGATGTTTAACAGATATCTCAAACTTAACATGGTCAAATTAGAATACTTGTTTATCTCTCCCCTCAGCCTCACTCCCTTTGCACGCTTTCTCAATTTCATTAAATGTCACTGCTATTCACAAGCCAAAAGTCTAGGAGTCATTCTTTTTTTTTTTTTAAGATTTTTTTTTTATTGATTATTTTTAGAGAGAAGTGCAGGGAGGGAGGAAGAAAGGGAGAGAAACATCAATGTATGGTTGCCTTTCATCTGCCTCTAGCTACGGACCTGGCTGGAGACCCAGCTTTGCAACCTGGTTATGTGCCCTGACTGGGATAATCAGTGACCTTGGGGTTCCCAGGCTGGCGCCTATCCACTGACCCACCAGCCAGGGCTAGGAGTCATCTTTAAGTCCCCTTCTCCCCCTCACATTCCATGTGCAATTCATCAGGAAGTCCTTTTGGCTCTATCTTCACAATAGATCTTAAATCTGTCTACTTCCTTCCAGCCCCTGGCTACCATAGAATTTAAGTCACCATGGTCTCTCACCTGAACTCTTCCATTCACCTCCTGAGAGGTATCCTTGCTCCTACTCTTACGTAGCTACAATCCTTTCTCCACCCTGCAGCTACAGTGGTCTTTTAAAAATGTAAACCAGCCCTGATTGGTGTGGCTCAGTGCACTGAGGTCTGGCCTGTGAACCAAAGGGTCCCTAGTTCAATTCCCAGTCAAGGCACATGCCTGGGTTGCAGGCCAGGTCCCCAGTTGGGGACTCTCAAGAGTCAACCACAAATTGATGTTTCTCTCCTCTCTTGTCCTTTCTCTAAAAATAAATAAATAAATAAATAAATAAATAAACTCACTCACTCTTCATAAAAACGCAAACCAGATTGTTATTCTCCTACTCAATCAACCCTTCAGTAGCTTCTCAAAGTACTCTCCTATGGCCTATGTGGTCTTATATAATTTGAACCCTATTTACCCTTTTGACATCATCTACTATTACTCTCCCCTCTTCTCATTACACTCTGCCCATATCACTGTACTTCTTAAGATTTTATTTTCAGAGAGAGGGGCAGGGAGAGAGGCAGAGAGGCAGAGAGACATCAATGTATGGCTGCCTTTCACCTGCCTCCAGCTACAGACCTGGCTGGAGACCTGGCTTGCAACCTGAGTATGTGCCCTGGCTGGGAATTGAACCAGCGACCTTTGGGTTCACAGGTCAGTGCTCAATCCACTGAGCTACCAGCCAGGAGTTACCCTACTTCTATTTCTTGACTTTGCCCAGCTCCTTCCCTTTTACTGGACTGCAATTTCTGTGAGGGCAGGGACCTTTCCAGTAAATTTTTCTTGAAAGATGAAATGAATTCAGCATCAGTGCGTTGCCTCCACAAAGACTTTCCTATACCTCTCTGATGGCAATATACTCTCACTCTCTCTGAATTTTATGTCCACATCTCTTTTAGCATTTACCATTTTCTACAGTATTTCATGTTATTTCTCTGTGTGTTTTATCCTCTCAAGTTGACTGTGATATTAGAATGGGCAGAACCCCTGTCTGATTCATCTGAATATTCCCCACATGGCTTACTACAGCTTTGCATAGAGGGATGCTGATAAATGTTGAGTGAATGAATAAATAACCAAATCAATATTTATTTCTATTGAAGGGGATTATCATTAACATTAAAAATAATGCCAACACTATCTTAGTTAGGCTATTGCCAAATTCCTTTAGAATAAATAAAACATAATTCACCAAAATATATTTTATGAAATGTTTTAAGTGGTTTGTAATGTTTTAGTGCTTAATTAGAAATGGGAGAACTACTGCAGTATTCTGATTGAGGTACATTTGAACAACACTGTCTGAAATGTCCAAGCAACCAATACATCTAAATGTTCTAAAAACATACCAATGAGTCATGACTAATTTAGCCAGCCCAATTCCATGGATATGTTCTATATAATGGATAGGTAGCAATTATGGGCTCATGCTCATAAAGTTTGAATGGTGAGTTTTATCAAAATTCATTTCAACATAATTCTAGTCCCTGAAATGGAAAAGTTTTCACTTTAATCATACAAATCTCAGACCTAAACCTCAAATAGACTGCTTTTCATGATCTCATCTTCTTCCTTGGCTCTGTTTTACTTTTTCTTTCTAGTCTTACAGTCATTGCTGCTGAACTATGCCTTTTCCTGGTACTCTTTCAAGCTTCTACTTAGCATCTAAACTCATTCACCAATTCCATTAATGTCATAACACCTTCACCTCAGACAGAAATACTTTTCAATATATTTTCAGCTGATAGAACTATTTGCAAATTTTATTGCCATAGTTTGCTGGTCATTTTTTGCTCTTTTTACTTGCTTTATTGACTTTTTTTGTATAGCAAGATCAGTATTTTAGACTGTGGGTTACCTAGTTGGGGGTGATTATTTATTTCCACTTTTATACTTTTGTATTTTGCAATTTTTCTGTTGTGTTTTACTCAAGTTCGGCAAAGAAGAGTTTTAATAAATTGGAAAGAGGAATTGAAGCATAGCCAACATGGAAAAAGTATAATTGAAAACTATGTGACCAAGGTAAATGAAATGTAAAGTTAAGATGCTCCTAATCTTGAACTGCAAAAGACATTGCTCATAAGTGACATTATGGAACAAAGTATTAAATAATTCAATACCACTGATGTCATTGTTATCTGCATAAAAATATTTGACTGAAGATAAATAATCTTTTCTCTCTTCAAGTTACTTTGTGTGAGAGATTTTCCTCTTCTCATGCAATTTCAATTCTATTCATCTTTTTATCCCAATAGTTAAGTTTTTAGAGTAATGCACAGGTGTAGTTAACAAAAAATTAAGCTAAAGTATTGCCCTTTTATATTTATACCAGGGGTGGTTTATCAGGATTTTTTTTTTTTTACTTCAAAGAGCTGAAAATGTAACTAAAATAAACTTAAAGAATAAGGAAATTTGTTATCTTATGTAATAAAAGGACTAAAAGTAAAATGCATCATTAATTATTTCAGTGAGTTGACAGTATTATTAAAAGCCTGGGCTCTTTCCATTTTTTTACTCTGCCATGTGCAGACAATTGGTTTGGTCCTCAGGTTTGTTGTATCATGGTGGCAAGATGACCACAAAAGTTCCAGTTATCATATGTAGACAAAAGAAATTTTCTCTCTCATAGTTTCTGTTGGCTAGAACTGCAAAATCAGTTGCTGACAGGATTGGTTTCTTCTGGAAATTTTAAGGGAGAATCTGTTTCATGCTTCTCTCCTGGCTTCTGCTGGTTGCCAGTAATCCTTGGTGTTCCTTGTAAATACATCCCCTCCAATAATACCTCTTATCATGCTGTTCTTTTTCCTGTGTCTCTGTGTTCTCACATGGTTGTCTTACAAGGTTACCAGTTGATGAATTAGAAGGTCTTCTTAATCCAGTGTGACCTCATCTTAACTAAATGCATCTGCAAAGACCCCATTTGAGGGACCAGGAAGACATGAATACGGGGGTGGGGGGGACACTATTTAACTCAATCCAGTGGTTAAATGCTTTCTACACCCATGTGATCCTTTGACAACTTAATGGGAAAGAAAAAATAATTTTTCCAAAGGGAAATCAGTAGCCTATCTGAAGGAAAGTGATATGAAGAACATTGTAAGAAAGTTCCATCATTATTTAAAATGATAATCCAGTCATGGCCAGTGTGGCTCAGCTGGTTGAGCATCAGATGGTAAACTGAAGGGTCACAGGTTCCTGGTCAGGGCACATGCTTGGGTTGCAGGTTCAGTCCCAGTCAGGGCATGTATGAGAGGCAACCAGTCAATGTTTCTCCCCTGCCTCCCCATCCCTTCCTCTCTCTCTAAAATCAAATTTAAAAATTATTTGAAAATTATACTCCATACATAAACTTTTTAACACATTATGAAGTATACAACTCTGTCAAACCTCTGTATGTTTATGCACATATATGTATACATGTATGAGACTACATGAATACTCTAGGTAGCAGCAACTTGCTTTGTAGTGAGTAATTAATGGTAAATATGCATTTGATGAAGTTTCAATAAAAACATATTAAAAGAAAGCAGAAACAGAAATATCAAATTCTGATTATATAGTATTTAACAATGGAGGATTCTCAAAACAATATAATTTCCTCAAATATGTCCAATCAGTTGTAAGACTCCTGATGTAGTCTTTCCCAAGGCTTTTTCCTTTCACAAATATAAAGTCAAGGAAATCCATTTTTAAATATCTCTGGCACTATTATCGTTCAACTGTTAGATGTTAAGGTGAGCACAGATTTTAACATGCTATACTCTCAGTGTACAGCCGACCAGCAATTTATCAGAGTTTAATGGAAAATTGCTGAACTCAGACCACTCCCCAACATTGCTAGAAAGGGCAGGAAAGAGGATAGGGGAGCGAGGAACTAGTTAATGTCCTGGAAAACTTTTTTTTTTTTATATTTATGACAAATATGGGTAACAGATACAATGTTCTTTCCTTGTCCTAAAGATCTAGAAAAACTGGTGGATAAATTGTTACAAATATAGAAGCATTCTCTTCTTTTGCATATGTAACAATGGTCACACTTATAATTATTTATTTGTGATCTTCCTTGTTCTAATGTAGGTCCCATGAGAACAGGGACTAAGCCTGACTTTATTTATTTTTGCGTCCCCAGAGCTTGGAACAGTGACTGATAAAGGGAAAATGAACTGTTTGTTAAAGTGAATTGTAATAGAAAAGGTCTTAAATGCTATGGATATAGATAATTCTAGTCTTAAATATTGAACGACATTTACTGTTCCTTTTTTTAGAAATGTTGATTTTTTAAAATGATGTATATGACTGATATTGCAAGGTGGTCCCCAGTAATCACTCTCCCCACCTGTAGTTGGGAGCAAGCATGACCACCCAAAATGAAGACTACACCTCCCAGTTTCCCTTGTAACTTAGTGTAGCCAATGCAATATTAACAGAAACGGTGTGTGGCAGTTTCTAAGAAACTTAAAAGATAGCCAGTGTGTGCCTTTTGCCTCCTATCTTATTTTCCCTTTCATTATCTTTCTGCCTAAAGCAGAAGTATGATGACAGGAGCTCTAGTCACTATTTTAGACCACAAGGATGAGAGTCACACCCTAGCCTGTAAGAAGCTTGGGTTCTTGGGGGCTTTGTGAAGCAGGGCTGCTGCATCAGCCCTGGAATGCTTATTTCTCAGTTTCTATGTGCGGGAGAAATATATTTTTATGTTATTTTAGCCACAATTATTTTGGGTCCTTATTATTTGCTATCAGATCTAATATAATTGATAGATAGAGATAAGATTTTAGCCCATAACAGTGGGAAGATAGCACCTTAGAAGTCACCGCTCTCATTTGACAGCTGATAGCCATAGAGGTTAAATCATATAACCAGGTAACAAAGCTGGAATAGGGGTAAAGCCAAGTCTAAAATCCAAGTTCACTTGAGATCTCCTTCTTACTCAAAAGCGTTTGTAACCCAATTCCCACTTTCCCATTGACTTTAGTTATAATATTACATCTATTACCAGTCACAAATAATCTTGTAGCAGACTGACTTGAATAATTTGGTGAAAAGGAGGTGTTTATTGCATATCTACTAATCCCTTAGCTATATGCTTGAAAATTATCAGAATTTTTTCTCTGTTTATGAGGATAATAAATTGGGCTAATAGAGCAGGATTATAAACTAATGCTTCACAATTGGTGCAGTCCTGTGCAATATAATCTACCTCAACTTGAATACTCTTTAGACACGATTTTAGGTTAGTATAGAAAACTACCTTTTTATCAAGTGTGCATACCAAGTTTACCAATAAGACATACTTTTTTGTGGACTGTGTAATACAAGCTGAATAAGGAGGTCATGAGAGTTGATGCAGTTTTCAGAAGTCATTACCTTAAGAAGAAGCTCAGGTATTGGGAGAAATCCTTAAGTGTAAACTACATTAAGAGTAATCAAGGACAGAGGCAAGGACTTCTCTAGCTGAGTTGTGGTTCTCAATCCAAAATAGTTCATGCTCCATTTTTTTACTAGTATAAATCCTGTAATTACCATTGCTAGACCTTAATCAAAGATCACATACACAATAATGATTATTTTTTAACATGATTGATACCTCCCATTACAGTAAATGGAATAATAACACACAACTAGAAAAACAGTCAAACAGTGCCAAGAGGTTGACTATGAAGTGTACCTGACTGGCATAATAAAGTTGCTAATTTTATTTTAATAATTTAGAATTTGTGGGTTTATTCTATTTACTTTGCATAAAACTTAAGAAAGTTTAAATAATAATCTAGTGTAGAAGTATTGAAGGGAGTACATATTTATCCGCCCTGGTGTGGGAGAGTGTTAAAGGATATATGCTATAGTAAGGCAGTAGTTCATAAACAATTTGAGGTCTAGATACCTAGAAAATTTGAAGGAATTTATGCATCTACCCCAAGAAAATGACCATACTCAAGAGAGTATATGTATATTGGGATTATCTATCTCAGCTCTTCTCGTCTGGAAACTGCCTTTATATCTACTTGGTTATCATAGAATCCCCAGTACCAATGCGACACGAGCTCACCTGTGGCTGCATCGGACTGGTCAGTAAACGATCACCTGACTCAGAGTCTAAGACCAACTTTTTAGAACAGAAGAGGAAAAAACAGGACCAGTGTGTCTTTAGATATTTGAAAACGTAAGCTTGTAGGCTCTGAACTCATTGTTAGTCATGTTTTCCATCACATGGAGAAAGTCAGTTTTCAGTAAGGGACAAGGATAAAGCCAAACAGAGAGAAGTATGATAGAATTCACCAGGTGTGTCTCTTACTCTAGTGGTGTCTAAGGCTCAGCCAGTCACATCTCTGACTTTGGATTCTGTGAGAAATCCTCATCCTAACTTCCTCTTTCTGCTTGAACAAGGTTACTTTGAGTTTTATTCATTTGCAACAGAGAATACTACCTATAACACAAGATACAGGGGATTTACCAGGGGTGGACTCTGTGTATTTGTGTAATTGATTGTGATCAAATGGTTTTGGCTACTTAGACATAAATTATCTACTAAATAAAGTAAATTCAACACATCTCATATCTACAAAAGTTTGTAAGCAGGTTTGATTATTATATACATGTATGATTTAAAACTTTGTTTCATTATCAGTGTCCTATGATCCAGACTTGTTCCTATTTCAAATTTCTTCATCTATATTTATCAATAATTTTAAAGTTTTTAAAAGTGCTTTTAACATTAATGTATTGATTTTCCTTTTGAATATAAAATGAGAGAGAAAAGAAACAATTGCATGTCACTTCATTTCCACCTGCTCCAGGAAGCAATCAGGTCCCAGCAAAGCATAAAATAAAATTTATAGGTGTCCAGTTTGTGAACCATATGAAAATTTTATTAATTTATGCAGGGGTATGGATATTTCTAGTGACTTAAGCCACAGAGTCTTCTCTCCAAGGTACTCTCTTCCTGGTATACCTAGGAACATCTTATTTATCAGAAGGTCAAGTAGATGAGGGTGGAATTATACAGAGAAGAAATTGGATAATTATAAGAGTTGTAGTATCTGGGCTTTGATGGATCCTAATGAACTACTTTTCTCCAAAACAGAACTGCAGTCAATGGGAACGATCTAGATATCCTTTTCATTGCACTGATACATTTTTTCCTTGGCATCTGTTCTGTGGATGGATCCTGGATATTTGCTTGAATTTTTAATTTGCATCAGAGACATTGTCTTCTCACTGACTTTTGACTGATTCAATATCCATGTAGTTCCCAGCCTTTGCCTTTACCTCTTTATTACCCTCCAAGTCCAGGAGGTCTGACCAAGAGAAGGTCATCAGAAAGCTGACTACTGAGAGCAGCTCTACTTCCTGTACTGTAAGAATAAATTTAATAAAACAGAAAGAAAAATATAGAACAACAATTTATGTAAATTGTAGGGTCATAACCTAAGACTAAACATGTAGCCTAATTCGGAAAGGAGAGCCTGAGGTCTTTAAAGATGGAGTAATTTTCTCCAGCCAAGTCTACTTCTATCTAACAAAACATGAGGCCTCCCGTTTAGTAAATTGGTAGATGTTACAGAGTCTCCATGCTGAGAGATATTGCCTTTTATTATGTTTGCAATAGCGTAGAGACTATACACCGCATTTCATCAAAAAGATTTTCGTCAAAAACCTGGGCCTCTCATATTTCCTGCTTTAAAATATTCATTGCTCTTTTCTTACTGTCCTCTTGATCTCACAAATGCTGTGTTTCCAAAAGAGAACAGTTACAGACTATAGAAATGTACATGGTTATGACATTTGTTGCCAGGGCCTGACATTTAGATGGGTTCATATTCAAAACACGTCTTTCAAAATTAGCATAGGAGCCAAGGAAATACAGTCAGAGAAAGGTAACTATGTACACACTTCAGTGTTTTACTTCAGATATTAAGTAGGAAATGAATTGGTGTTCTTGTGAGTAAACCATCTTAGAAGTGGATCCTCTAGCCCCAGTCAAACCTTCAAATGACTGCAACCTCAAGAGAGACCAGGAACCCAAACTTCCCAGCTAAAGGATTGATAAATCTTTGACCCATAGAGACTATGAAGTATAAAAACAAATGTTTATTATTGCTCTAAGTTGCTAATTTTGAGGTGATTTGTTATGCAGTAATAGATAACCCAATGCAGCCCACAAGGCACTACATTATCTTGCCCAAGGCTACTTCTTTTACTATTACCTTATACCACTATTCTCATTGCCCATTGCTTACAGCCATGGTGATCTTTTTATTATTTATTGCCTCATTAAGCATGTTCCCTCATCATTAAGCATGTCTGGTCTTTTCCTTCTACCTGGAGGGCTATTACCCCAGCTCTCTACATAAAGTACTCCTTCAATTCAATTGTAAAAATAACATACGTAGTTTAAAAATCAATCATTTTTTCTCTTTTCTACTAATAAATACCTAGAAAGGGAAATTTTAAAACACCCATTCCATTTATATTATTGGAAAAAACACACAAGATTAATAAAAACAAGCTAATAAGAAAGATTCAGAACTACCATAAAAGGCTTATAAATTTGAATTGAGGGTCATAAAACAAGGTCTGATCAAATGAAAAGACACTTCTAATCTTGGAGGAGACAATATAAAAACTTTTCTTTAAATTAATATAGTAATTTAATTAATTCTAGTTAGAATGCTAGTAGGTGAATTTTTGTATTTAAAAAAATATTTTTTATTCATTATTTTTGGAGAGAAGGTCAGGGAGGAGGAAGAAAGGGAGAGAAGCATAATGTATGGTTGCCCTTCATCTGCTTCCAGCTACAGATCTGGCTGGAGACCTAGATCGCAGCCTGGTTATGTGCCCTGACTAGGGAATCGAACCAGTGACCTTTGGGTTTGCAGGCCAGTGCCTATCCACTGAGCCACCAGCCACGGCCTGTATTTTTTTTTAGTGAATAAAAATCCTTCATTTCTTAGGTGGAAGATTAAATGTCTGAGAAGAGTCAAGGTGTTTTGTTTAAGTCAGAAATAGAAGGGGCAATGCTTTGCCAGATGAGAGAAAATATTATAATGCCCATTTAATATGGTAATTGATAAGAATAAACACATGGTTTAATGGAAAAATATAGAGTCCAGAAAAATATAGAGTCCAGAAAACATATATAAGAATTTAATAATGATAAGCAATTCTGGGAAAGAATAGAGAATTTCAAAAGAAACAAGGAATTATGTGAGAGGAAATTTTGAGAACAAAGAATTATGAGAGAGACATAGAACTGTGGGAGAGACAAGGAATTGGGGGAAAGTTTTGGGAGTGACCAAAAGTCGTGGGAGATACAAGGAATTTTGGAAGAGGCAAAGAACTATGGAAGAAACCAGAAAATCATGGGAGAAGATGGAGAATGTGGGAGAAAAGGATTTGTGGGAAAGAATGGAGCACTGTAAGAGAAGGGAGAAGTGTGGGAGAAATATGGACTATTCATTCATTCATTCATTCATTCATTCTTCATTGAGGGGAGAGTACAAATGCAGTTCCCTACTGCTACAAATTATGCAGTACAGTTTTCCACTTTGGGGAAATCACAGGGGTCAGTACATCCAGAGTGCAATGGATAAACCTTACCCTGGGAAAACCACTTTAGTGATCATGGTATCTTCCCTGCCAGGTAAGTATGAAAGATGGACTATTTAATACATTGGGTAGGCTTAACTGGCCTGGCTGTCTGGAAGAAACTAAAATTGGACCTTATATCTTGTACACAAATTTCAGGTGGGTTAAGCTCTTTTTTTTACTATTATTATTTTTAGAGAGAGGCAGAGAGACATCAATGTATGGTTGCCTTTCACCTGCCTCCAGCTACGGATCTGGCTGGAGACCTAGTTTGCAACCTGGTTATGTGCCCTGGTTGGGAATTGAACCAGAGACCTTTGGGTTCACAGGCTGGCACCTTACCCACTGTGCCACCAGCCAGGACCTATGATAAGAACTTTTTAACTCAATGTAAAAATGGGCAACAAATTTAAAGAGGCAATTATTTCAAAACTTACTCTTGGACATAATTTATTATTGACCTATGTTCTCAAAGGAGCACATTCAACAACTGAGAAACATTTAAAAATGTAGACCAGCTTACACTATGTATGTTTCAAAATATTCTTTAGAATAGGCAATATGAAGTATCCAAAAATTCTAGTTATATATCCAAAAATTTCTAAATGTCTATTTTATGCATTTAATTTCTCTGCCACTTAAAAAATTAGACCAAAATGCAAATCCAGATAATCAATGTTGAAAAGATGCTATTAACAAAGGGAAAGGCAAATTAAGGAAACAATAAGACATTGTTCAAGAAACAGGTACACCCTGGCTGGTGTGGCTCTAGTGGATTGAGTGCTGGTCTATAAACCAAAGGGTTGCAGGTTCAATTCCCAGTCAGGCCACAAACCTGGGTTACAGGCCAGGTCCCCAGTTGGGGGCGTGCAAGAGGAACCACACATTGATGTTTCTCTCCTTTTCTTTCTCCCTCCCTTCTCCTCTCTCTAAAATAAATAAATAAATAAAATCTTAAAAAGAAACAGGTACAAAATTTAAAAGGATCTATAACTCTTATTGCTGACTGAATTCAGGTAAAAGGGAACTCTCATTCATTGCTGGATGAAATTTTACCTTCTACAACTTTTTGCAAAACAATCTGGCAGGATCTATTAAAACTAAAAATATCCATGTCACTTGACCTAGTCATCCAACTATTAGAAATACAGACACATTACTTCTAGTGGCAGAAGATGGTTATCAAAGTAAATGTCCATCAGTAGGTAATGGTTGAATAAATGATGGTCTAGCCATTCAGTGGAATATTGTGCAATCAACTAAATAAATGAATGGGGCATAATCCAGTTAACTTGGATATTTCAAAAATGGCGTTTTTGAGTGAGAAAGCGAGATACAGAAAATCATGTATAATATAATCCTCTCTTTATAAAATAATGATCAAAACAACCCTTTAAATGTATATGTGCAGGCATTTGTATGTGTGTGTATAAAATATAAATTTGGAGAAAATGTATTGAGCAGAGAGAGACCAAGTTATTATCATGAATTATTTGGAAGGGAGATAAATGATGGAGATGGGGGCAAGAGCTGGGGAGAGGGAAAGGAAACTGAATGGGAAAAGTAGAAAAAGACTGTACCAAAAACCCAAATGTGTACAATATGATCACATTTATGCCTTTTTGCAAAATTACAGTTTTGAGTAGAAATGTGAAAAAGAAAACATTTAAAATGTGAATACCCAGTTATTTTTTAGAAAAGGAAAGTAAGTATTCTGAGCTCAGGGCATAATTTGAAAACATTTTTGTAAGGTGAATTCCTGCCATGAAATTCTTTTCATTTTTCTCTTTTCCTTTTCCTCTTTCACTAGGAGCCAAAGACCAGAAGAGAAGTGCTAATGCAAAAGTTCTAATTGCCTTATGGTTATCATAAATTTTCCTTAAAGAACGAGAATTATGTTTATCAGCACACCCTGAAATTTTCCACAGAGATGTCCTTTAGCAGAGAACAATAAGTTTATATTTTGCATTTTCTCTTTAATAGATCTATGTTTATGAGAATATAAGAATATTTACATTACTTAGTCAAATTATTTAATATCCTGTTTGACTGTCAGGGTCTTGCCTAGACACAGATGACACATTCAACCTGAGTAACTGAAGAGGGTTTGATAGATGGGCTACTTAACAAAAGCATCCGCAGGGTTTATGGAAACCAGAAAGGGATAGTGCATTATCCCAGAAGTAGCATTATTGAGGAGCAAGGTGAGGGAGTGGCTATTGGGACCCATTTATATGGTCTGGGTTGTCTGAAAGTGGCCTTTAGCAGAAGGATGTAGCCAACCTGTAGCAATTCTGTGGAGATAGAGTTGAAGGAGTCAATACCCCAACCTCCTGTTTTTCCTGCCTTCTGATGCTGCCCATTCTTCAAACCTAACTGGAAGCTAGAAGACAAAGGAGTTCAGTGATACAGTCCATAGAGATCAGCTTCCAGGAGCACATAACTGGGTAGAGAAAGATGGAGAGTGGATCTGAAGGGGCAAAGATTTCATCACTCTTTTCCACAACCAATTTCTTCAGATAATTAGATAGTTTGTAAAGGGGGATCATATTATTCAATCCATGGCTTCAATTGTCATATGAACTTGGCCTTATACTATAGGGAATCTATATTTGAAAACTTAAAGTCATATGATGATCACTGTCAGGTAACTTGATTAAATTATATGCCACCCAAAACACAGAAGAGGAACTCCCAAGTTTAAGACTCAGGAAAAGAAACCTCTGAGATAGGAGTTGGGAAGGGAGAATAGATAAAAGGAAATTTAAGTTTTCTTAAGGGAGAAGGGAAATCTCAGGTCACAGAGGATGACATTTAGAAGATAAATTCACTAATGTAACAGTTTTGCTAATGTTGGTTACACTCAGATGTATGTATTCTATATGCAGAGCAGAGATCATTTGTTCAGGATAGAATACCTGGGTTCTGGAGCCCTGCTACTACTTAGTTCTTACAATTGGGGTAACCCATTTTCAAATAGTCCAGAACATTCTGAACAAAAGCCTAATTCAAATTATGATTTCAAGCAACTTCAAATTTTCTTCTTAGGAAACCTCACCATAGAATTCATTAGGCTACTAAGAGACAATAAACCTCCCTATTTAATGAATACCAAGTTCACAATGTTACATCCTTAGGAAACAGGATCGGTGGGTACAGTGGAGTACTCTAGGAACAGGCAGTAAAAAGTGGGGGATAATTTGGTTTTAGTATATTGTATTACAGCTGAAAACCATTAAATAATCCATACCCTACTTCTTGTAGTATCACACAGAAATCTGAGAAGAACAACACTGGAGAGAATGTAAAAGGAATGGAAAATATACAAAGATGGATCCATGGTATAGTATGGCCTATTTTACCCCTTCCTAGTTAGCAAAGAAAATGCCTCTCTCAAGACTATCTCAAAATTACATGATCAGGTATAAAAACAGGTATAACATTGCTCTGGTATGCTGAGAAAATGGCAATTGAAGCTGCAGTTTGATTTTTTTCTTTACTTATGTATGTATCAAATGATATGTTGTTAGAGCATTTTAATAAATGCATTTTTCTCTCTCTCATGCTGGAGAAATAGTATTGATATCTATAGAAACATTTTTGGGAATGATAGTTGCTACCAAGAGTGTCTTAATTTTAGAGCTACATTAATTTAGGTCTACTTGATTCACTCATATCAATAAAAAAAAAAAAAAGAGGGTCCCCAAAATAGGGTAGAAGTGAAACCAATGTATAATTTGTCAAAGTATGAGTATGAGTAACTTTATTTTAGGTATATAAAGCCCCAGGAGAAGCAACGACATCTAGTAGCCTGGAAAGTCAATATTCTATGATAGTCTATTGTATGGAAGATCATATTCTACAGTACAATATGGCATGGTCTGCTAGTCAATGTTGCTTGGGGAAAGATTAAGACAAGCTAGGACTTGAGATTTGGCTCTCCTGCTAGGGACAGAGCACTGGGTGTTGGGAAAAGAGAAGATCAAGTTTGGCAGATAAAGTACGGTATCCATAGGGAGTAGTAAAATATTTGTGTTCCAGGCAAGCAACCAACACTAGAAGTTTAGGGGGGGATACTTGACAGTCCTAATGAATGGGTTTGAATACATTTAGAGGAAATCTGTGGAGGGGAGAGAAGGGTGAATCAAGGTAGACAGGCAGTAAGGGTAAGCTGGTAGTAGGGCTCTCTGCTAGATTTTGTAATAGGATTGTATGTATATGTTTGCTAGAGCTGCCATAACAAAGTGCCACACACTGGATTTTAAGCAACAGAAAGTTACTGTCTCACAGTTCTGAAGGCTAGAAGTCCAAAATTAAGGTGTCAGCAGAGTTCCTCCTGAAAGCCATGTGGGTAAGGCCTGTCCCAAGTCTTTCTCCAAGGCTGCCTGCCATCTCCTTGTGCCTCTTCGCATCATCTTCCTTCAATGCACATCTGTCCAAATTTTCCCTTTTCATAAGGACACCACTCATACTGAATTAGGACTTGTCCTAGTGAACTCATTTTAATTTGATTACCTCTGTAAAGACCCTGTGTTTCAAATAAGGCCACATTCTAATGAGGGTCAGGACTTGAACATGAATTTATTTTTCAGTTGGGGGTGAGGAGGGGCATGCTTAAACTCATAATAAGGACTGATGAGCACTGGATGAAGCCCAAGTTCTAGAATGGGTTGGGGGATGAAGCCAGGATAGAAATTCAGACAAAGAAACAAAGACAGAACTTGGATATTAGGGCAGGGGTACATGGTGGGCAGAGTCTTGGAAATGAGACAGACTCTGGCACCTAAATTGAGGTAGAACTGCTGAAGGATGGCTACCTAAGCCTGTATGTAGTGTCAAGAGGAGGTCTCAAGTTCTAGGAGAGGGAGACTAGCCAAAGCTAAAACACTACAGTGCTCTGTGAAGAATGAGAAAGTTTCATGGGAAATGAAAAATCAAAGTGGGAGGCACTGACTCAGTATACTCTCTAGTGAAGCCTGTATAGACAAATTCTTGGGATGACTGCTTGCTCCTTCTCAATGCCCAAATGGGTGTAGCCAGAAGCTGATTATTTTTGCTCTTTATTTCCTTAAAACTGGAATGTGGTAACCTTAGGTTCTCAAAGGCATGTGAGGCACAGGGTACTTGAAGAAGGCACAGGATAAATAGGTTTCATATTCCTAGGGCATCACTTTAACTTGGACATCATAATGGAATTAAATATAGAATTAATGTGAATTTTAATAATAAATTATGAGGCTTGAGAGAAATTTCATGCTTGCAGAGTGCAGCTATTTGGGTACAATCCATGTCCCCTTGCCATTCACCATTCCTGTACAGGCCTATTGGTGTCTTACAGTAAACACCTGAAACTCTCCACACAAGGGTTTTCTCTTGGTTACAGTAGAAGGCAGTTAACAATCTTGGAAATAGCCCTTAGACAATGATTAATGGAAGCTGGAATATAAATGCCATGGTTTCCTTGACCTTGGTGGGAAAGCGTAAGGGCATGGGGAGGGGAAAGGAAACTTTGACTTACGTTCTACACTGTCTCCCAGAGTTTCCCAGTAGGATTGGGCCCCATGCCCACAGAGGTAATGGGCTCATTAATGTATTCTGGATTGACTTCCTTCCCTTCCTGGTTCACTTTCCACATTCTCAGGCTTCTTGGGATCACCTACTGAGTAAACCACTCAAATTCTCATCTCCAGGTCTACTTCTGGAGCAACCTTCCAAGAAGACAACTGAGTGTGATCTGAACCAAGCCCCTAACTACAGTGGGTGGAGTGACAGTGGAGTTTTTTAAATTGAATTTTTAATGAAAAACATTTTAAAGAATATATTTATTTTTAGAGAGAGGGAAAGGGAGGAAGAAAGAGAGGAAGAGAAACATCAATATGTAATTGCCTCTTGCACATCCCCAACTGGGGACCTGGCCTGGGAACCTGGCCTGCAACCCAGACATGTGCCCTGACTGGGAACAGAACCAGCGACTCTTTGCTTTGCAGGCTGGCACTCAATCCACTGAGCCACACCAGCCAGTGCAATGGTTGAGTTTTAAGAGTTTATATCCCTGTGCCTTTACAGGCACTTTGCTGGTAAATTAAGAAATGCTGGCTTTAAGAGACTTAATCATATTGCACTTGAAACTGTTAAACCAGTGGCCCTTAATCTTTTTTCTTCCCTAACTCATCTGTGAGGATCCACATACGATTTTCAATAATTCAAGTGAATCCTGACAAAAATACTTCAGGTTATTCTCCTTTTATTGCCACTACAAATAGAAATCTAAAAGTAGCAAGAAGCCAAAAGCAACACACCAGCCCACACTGAACCCCAGTGCCCTAAGAACACATACAGCAGGGTAGCTGAAGAATCACCATCATGATTCCCCCCAAACTAGCTTCATTTCCTCAAGGGCTCTTTACCTTTTATTGGAAAGATATGCATATAAAAAAGTAAAAATGGATTTCTGAATTATTAGAAATGATTCTTTATCTTTGTTATTTAAAAATGAGGACTCTTTATCGTTGCTTAATAACACGCATTTAGTAGCAGAGGTGTCCCTGGTCTTGAGCTCAAACAGTACAAAGCGGTAAGTATGAATTACTATTCTCTTGCCCTTCACCCTGCTCGTGCTTTATTACTTAATAATAGTGCTTTACACAGAGTGTAAGCTGGTGACCTAAGAAATGATTGCGGCAGCATGCTAAAGAGGAGGCACAATGCTGCCGGTGCTTCTGCAAATGTTACTGCATGATCTATGCACAATTTTTACTTCAATCTTCTTTTATTATTTCTGTAAACAAATTTTGGTAGCAAATAAAGGACTACAATAAATAAACAAAACAATAAAGAACTTGCTTTTGGAGTAAATTGAATGCTAGGAGAGGCATGTTACTATTGATCATTTAACTAAAATCTTTATAGTTTACCATCATTCTTTATCAAAAAGCACAGTGAAAAAAGTGCAGTGATAATAAGCTGTACCAATTTAGTCTCCTGCCCCTTAAAGGATTTCTTAAGATAAACAAGCAGGTATGTTTGAAAAAAAATATTTAAATAACAATGGTAGAATTGCCAAGAAAGGTATATTTAAAGTGAATCTACTGGGATGCTAGAATGTTTTCTATTTAATTTTGTTTGTTTTTACTCACATTTCTATGCAAGAATGTGGGATGTGGGATAATTAAGATATTCCTAAGGAAATGAACATAATTGTTGATTTGCAATGTTATTTATGGAGAAACCACTAGCAAGATGCATTTATGTCTAGGGTTTACTTTTGTCTTGATTAGAAAGGAACCTCATAAAATTAGTGTTATCCTAAATGGATTATTCATCTCATTTGTTGACTGAAACACTGAATTTTATTTTTAGACCTGGACCTAAAAGGAATGGTAGAGCCCTTTCTTCACTTTTTCTTTTACTTTTTAAAATTAATTTATTGTTGTTGTATTACAATTGTTTCATTCCCCCCCATTGCTCTCCCTGCCCCACCCTCCCCATCCCCCTTCCCACAGTCAATCCCCACCTTGTTGACCATGTCCATGGGTCTTTCACATTAGCTCCTTGACTCAACCCTCCCTCTTCTCTCCCCATTTTTCTAAGTTTAGAGACTTACTCTAGTTTTAAAGACATTTTTCCCCTGCAAGAATTGAATCTCTGGGCTCTGCGTTTCCATTTTTTTTTTTTTTTTGTCCTTGGAAAAGCAATCTGTATATATTATGAAGTAATTTTAGTAACACATTTATTATTTATAATCTTTAAAATATAGTCGTCTTTTCATGAGGAGTTATAGTGATTTTCTCTTGCAACTTGATCCAGATTCTGGGATCATGCAAAATAGCTTAAATTCTCTGTATTCTGGGATTAAGAAAAAAAGGCTGCTAAGGCATTTGTAATAAGTAGGATGCATGTGACATTAAAACCATAGGATTATGATTGTCCTACTGTGACCACTTTGATTTATTTAGGACATTATTTAAAGGTCAGAGAAATGGTCACATATAAATGTGTCAATGAAACTAAATGCTGATTTGAAATTCAAAATAAATTTGAATATTGCAATGATATCATATCCTCTGTGCAGTAAAATTGGCTTTCTCACCCTACTTTCTATCCTGTTCTTATTTTTTATTATAACATTTAAGAGTTAAGAGAAAATAAAGAATATTCCTAACACTGCTATCATTTCTATTATTTCCCATACACCTGCATATTTTAAATTTTTATTTATTTATTTATTTTTAGAGAGAGGGGAGGGAGAAAGAGGGAGAGAAACACCAATGTGTGATTGCCTCTCACGCACCCCCAACTGGGGACCCAGCCCAAAACCCAGGCATGTGCCCTGACCAGGAATTGAACTGGTGGCCCCTCAGTTCACAAGATGGTACTTCACCCACTGAGCCACACCAGCCAGGGCCACAAGTATATTTTTAAACATAGTAGCAATCACGCTATATGTACAATATTGTATTCTGCTTTTTATTGTTAACCCCCTTTTGAAAAGAGATCTGGAATTTCTGTAAGGTGACTGCAAAATTGGACTAAGGAAGTTGTGTCAAGTCAGCTAGGGGGAAAAGAAGAGGGAACATGTGTTGATTGTGTGAGTTTCAAGTTTTTCAAAAATGATGTAACATTTACCTTAGATTTTCTTAACCAGAGATTTGAACCCAACCATTTTGGGTTAGAAAAGGGTAGAGAATATAATTAAGCTAAATTTTGTGAATGAAAGTAGAACAGAATTTGCTTTCTGCCAAATTGCTAATTAAATGCCACAGAAGACTTGCATATTTAATTTTAGCCATGTAAAGAATGTGCAATAGTTGGTAGGCAATGGTTTTAGCCAGGAAATATATTTTTAGATCATTTGCTACTTCTGTTAATTTATTATTCTTTGATGTAGCTGAAGTATAGAAATAGACAAGTTTCTTCATTTGATACAGAGTTAGGCTTTTGCCAGGCACAAGAGCAAGGTACTTGAGGCTATTGGCAAAAGAATGGTTGAAATGATGTCATGAGTTCTAGATAGAAGAGGGAAGGACATGGAGACAGAGGAAGGCTGATAGATGGAGACAAAGCAGGATATGTCAAGGGGCAGAGGTCTCTTTAATAAGAATAGACATAATGGTAAAAATATAGCAAGAGAATCTGAAGATTGAAGGGCAGTATTCAGTTGGTTTATTAAAACTAAAATAAAATTTGAAATGTAGGTGAGTGGGCCTATTAAAATTTTTTTTGTTTTGTCTTGGTTTTAATGTTGTAATTCATTTGAACTAGAACAGAGAACAAGGCATGAGAATTTAAATCTATTCATCAATTCATTTATGCATTAATTTGACATTTACCTTGCTAAGCCCTGCCTATGTACCAGGTACTATTTTATGGGCTGGGTAATATAGTAGGGAAAAAGGCAGGAAAAAAGTTGATGGTTTGAAATTTATACTCTAATGGAGAAGTTGGACACTTAAATAAAATTTCAAATTGTAATAAGAAAAATTATAGCAAGGACATAGAGGCATGAGAGCTGGGGAGCTATTTTAAGCATGACAGATGATTAGAGAAGTGAAGAGAGAAGATGGAAGGGAGAACATGAAGGAAGTGAGGGAGGAAGCCAAGCAGACATCGGGGGGAAGGATGTTCTAGGCATCAGAACAGCAAGTGTGAAGGCCTAGGGCGGGGAATGCGCTTGGCAGGCCCGTCCCTAACATTTGTGAAGCCCAGGGCAAGAGTACAAATGGAGGTCCATGAACTCTATGTCTAGATGTTAAAAGTTACAAAACATAACCTGCCAGCCAAATTTGACTAACATACCTCCATGTTGGCTCGGAAGGTCAGTTTTAGATGTAAAGTTCTTGGACTCCTCAGAGTTTTGCACCAGAACCTGGTGATGAAGAAGCAGCTGGCATCTGATCCCAGCCAGAGGTGCACCCCTGTCCCTTCACACCCAAGGGTTCTCCTATCACCATGAGGTCTTGCACAGTGTGAGCAGACAGCCCTGCCTGCATGTCCAAGCTCTATCCATACAGCCCCTATCAGCTGCCCTCTGATTGTTCCCTGGGAACATGACCCAGGGAAGAGGACCAGGCTAGCCCTGGAAGCCAGCTCTTGGCCATTTGGCAGCATTTTCATGGATCCTGAGTACCCAGGATATGGTCTAGCTGGGGCACAGGCTTTAAATAGGCATCGTCCCTCGGTCTCACTGACTCTGCCCTGTGGGGAAGGGTGTGGCTGAGGGTTAGAAAGTAAGACCCTCCAGGTCATAGGACTTGGGACAGTGGGCTCCTTTTGCCAGGACTTACGTGTGGCACTTTCGCTATCATACTTGAAGAGGAACAAGAAGGCTATTTCTTAGATCTCAGGATTTGAACTGTGATGGTGGAGAAGATATGAAACCTCCATTTCTGGAGAGTCTATAAAAAGTAAAGGAAGGAAGAAAAGGAAACCAAAATACATGGAGAATCTGTGCCAAGCCCGGCTGTGTGCAATATGCTTTTGCTCGTGTGATCTAATCTTACAAACAATCCTGGGAAGTAGACTTCATACCTTCCTGCATACAGGTTAAAAACAACAACAACAATAACAACAACAACAACAACCCAGGGAGGTTACTTCCTTGTTCAGAGTCACACAGTCAATGAGCCTTGAAGCAGGAGCTCAAATCCAGGGCTCGAGCTAATTCTAAAGCCTATATTCTTTCTACTACACCACATTGCCTTTGAAAGATATTCTCAAAGAAAGACTTCATCTGTAACAACAGTGAGCAGCAATAAAGAAAGTAAAATCTTATATTGTTCATAGAGGGAAACAAATGCAGGGATCCTTAATGCCGAGCTGATTCCTACCCTGAGGCCCCCAGAGCTCCTGGGAGTCCATGAGGGTAGTATGTGAGTTTAGTCTTTAGGTATTTTTCCTTTAAATGATGTAAAATCTATACATGTAGTGGATGCACAGATCTTACAAGTACAATTTGAAGATGTTAATTTTGCAAATGCAAACATCTGTGTAACCATTACCCCAATGAAGGTATTTCTTCCAGACATGTCCCTCCTTCCAGAAATTTCTTCTACATATTTCCAGGTAATCTCCTCCTTCAAGAGTCTATCACCTGATTTCTGATAGAAAACTGTTCTGATTCTATCACTGTGGATTCATTCTGCCTGGTTTTAGAGATTCGTGTAAATAGAATCATGCAGTAGGTATTCTTTATATTTGGCTTCTTTTGCTCTGCATTTTTTTTTTTTTTTGAGATTTATCCATATCATGGTAAAAAACAGCTCTCTTCTTTTTATAAACCAGTCCGTTGTATGATTATACCATAATTTATTTGCCTGTTCACTTCTTGTTAGGCATTTGGGCTGCTTCCTATTTTGGGCTATTATGAATAAAGGTCTTCTAACCATTATATGTATTCTAACCATATATGTATTCATTTATCATAGGTCTATATCTAGGAGGAGGATTTCTGGGTCATATGGTAGGTGTAGATTTCACTTTTTAAGAAACTGCCACACTTTTCCAAGTTGGCACTTTTACACTCCCACCAGTAATGTATAAGAGTTTCAGTTGATGATGTTATTTTAAATTCAACATGTTTAAGTTGGAAATATTTCAAACAAAAAGAATTATATTAATATCTGACAACCTTTATTCTACCACTCAAATTTAGCATATTAACAATTATCTGTACTTGCCTCAGATCTTAATAAATGAAATATTACAGATGTACTTGGAGATTCTCTCCTCATCACTTTCCTCTTCCTCTCCCTCACCCCTGGAAATTAGCATCATCTCAAAGTTGAGGCATATCTTCCTAGGTCTGTCTATTTTTAAATTTGACATATTATATGAGCCATTTTCAATATTTCACCAAGTCTAACAAAGAGGGCATATTTTCCTGTGATAATCCTGGGCACAGTATTTGAAACAGCAACATCTTAATAAATAAGTCTATTTGATTCTTAAAATGTTAAAATGTCCTATTTTTTTATTGTTCTAGTGCATATTAATTAGGTTGATTATACGTAATCAAGACTATTCAATAAGTAGAAAATGAGGACTACTAATTTTTGTTAAAAGGCAGTTTACATGGCAGATGAAAATCCTTCCAAGCTTGGAACCCTTGAAAAGAAAAGTAATGAGAAGTCTTGGCACTTGAGCTAGTGAGAACTGTAGAGCTAGTACTACCTTCTCATATCACAGATAAGGAAACTGAGTCACATACCAGTTGTGACTTGCTAGGTTTTTACAGCTAAAGAGTGCCAGGCCACTACCAGAACCAGGCCTTCTGATGTCCATTTTAGAATTCCCTTGACCTCACCATGTGGCTTCTATGCCACTGAAGGTGATCAAAGATAAAGGAAGAAGGAAGGAGAGAAGAAAATGTGATGTGGAGGCAGGAGGAAGCAAAAACTTCATAAAAACAAGCCAGCAGAAATGTGGTATTTTAAGGAAGAGGTTTGCCCTTCATTTGAATGATTCTTGGATTTTGGTGTATATTTTTGGTAGCAGTATGCGGTGAGTCACTAACAAAGAGCTTAAGACAGATGAGTTAACATAAATGGACCAAAATAAGCTGTGGTCTCTAGGCTGAGCAGCTGTTGGACAAACCTGCCAATATTTTATTTCCCAGAGACCCTTGCAGTAGGTTTAAGTGAGCAGGCGGTGAATGCCGCATTAGAAAATTCCATACCATTCAGCGTTCCCTGTGCCTGAGGTGTGGCTACCCAGGGGAAAGAGGAAACCCCCCAGCTAGGGATTGAAGTTCCACTTTGCAGAAAAAGGTAGGCAGGGCCGCAGGCCACAGCAGGGTGCGCAAGTGGAGGGATAATGCAGAGTCACAGCAAACAGCCCTGACTGTGCCACTTAGCCATGTAATCTTTGGCTCCTCTGTGGCTCTATTTTTCATCTTCTGAATGAGTGGCTTAGATAGGATGACCTCCTAAGTCCCTTCCAGTTTAAAAATGTAAATAACTCACATTTATTGGGCACTTACTTGGTGCCAGGCACTTTGTGAAGTGTTTTAGACAGGAATTTTTCCTCCTCTGTTAAACCTTCGAGGTTGTTTCAACAGCACTCCCTTTTTGCAGATAAAGAAACTGAGGCTTAAAGAAGATAAGAGGACTTTCCTGAAGTCATATAGTGAGCAATGGCAGAGCCTGAACTCAAATCTTGGGGCTGTCTCAGAACCCTGGCTTTCTAATCACCATTTTGCACTGTGCCTTCACCCTAAACAGGAAATTAGGTATGAGTTGCCTTCATACCCTTCTTCCTCTCCATAGCTTTATTTCTGTTTCACATTGTTATGATTCAATTACATTGTAGTGGATTTTTGGATCCTAACATGAGCCCCTTACTGCATCCACACACTGCACTGTGGGTGAATGGTGTTAAAGATAGTAATCAAATTCAGGACACACACTTCACACAGGACAGAAATAGCTTTGAGTGGGGCACGGCAGGGCCATTTGATTTATAGGATCATCATCATCTTGAATATTTTGTATGTTCTCTCCAGTGGACACTCTGTACTTGGTGTTCCTGCTGATGTCACTGGCAGAGATGTCTCACAAAGAGACACACTGTTTGAAAAGCCGATTCAGTAACCTTCTCTATCCTGATTTAATATGATATGGCCATGGCAACAGTGGTAATAACGGCAGCTCCTCTGTTCCTTGTCATTAATGACAATTTACATGCCTCTTCCATTGCCACTCTTCCGATAGAGACTCCAGACATAGAAAGAGCATCCCTTCCTCCAATACAAAATAAAATAAAAAAGCTCAAAGATTGTGGGTATTTTCACTTAACTCCTGTTCAAGATCAATTTTCAATTGGTGACTGACAATCCTGCTTTTACAGCCTTTTGGGATATTCATGACTGAAATACCACTTTCCATAATTCTTCCTTTGATGTATACATATACAGGAATGGAGAACTGAAGGAATACCTCACCTGATAATTCAAACCAATAAAAGCACTGCTGCTTCTTATTTAGTTGGAAGTTTTAAGACAGAACCTTTGAGCTGAAAAGGGAAGGGAAAATACACTCAACCTGCTGCATTTTTATACACCTGTAATGAGCTATCACAGGGAGGGAAACTAAGAAAACAATCCCATTTACAAATTGCTTCAAAAAGATAAAAATACCTAGGAATAAATTTAACCAAGGAGGTAAAGGACCTGTACTCAGAGAATTATAAGATACTAAAGAAAGAAACTAAAGGAGATACAAATAAATGGAAGCACTTACCTGAAGAATTAACATAATTAAAATGTCCATACTACACAGAGCAATCTATAGATTCAATGCAATTCCTATCAAAATACCAATGGTGTGTTTCACAGGGCTAGAACAAATAATCCAAAAAATTTATATAGAACCATAAAAGACTCTGAATAGTCATGCTACCTTATATCAAATTATACTAAGCAAGTAAGTAAATGTGGATTTGTATTAAAAATGTTTTTAAACCAAAAATCAAGTCAACTTTCATTGAATATCTTTTCCATGTGTTACATACAGTAGAGGAATCAAAGGTGAATTGGTCTAATTAGAAATACACAACTGATCATATAAAATGGCAGCATGCAATAAATGCTATAAAAAGAGATGCCAGCACTGGCTGGTGTGGCTCAGTGGACTGGTGCTGGCCCACAAACCCAAAGGTCACTGGTTCGATTCACAGCCAGGGCACATAACTAGGTTGCAAGCCAGGTCTCCAGCCAGGTCCTTAGTTGGAGGCAGGTGAAAGGCAACCATACATGGATGCTTCTCTCCCTTTCTTCCTCCCTCCCTGCTGTTCTCCCTGAAAATAATGAATAAAATCTTAAAAACAAAACAAAACAAAACAGATGCCAAACAAAGTATTAGCAAACCTAGAGAGATGTTTTCATTGCTGCTTTGGGGAAGTGATATTTGATCTGGCACTAGAAGTATTTCTGCAGTTTGGGCTGGGTAGGAGAGAAGATAAAGAAGGGGATGGATGTGAGTAGCAGGGAACAATGCCTCTGAGGCAGGAGGTCCAGGATGCACATTTATGAAATTGAGAAACCTGAAGTGGCCACAATCAGGGGTGGAGAGTCATGGGAGAGTGACAAATAAGAGTCTATCAAAGAAGGCTGGGGCCTGCTCCTAGAGGGCCTGGTCTACTTTGCAAAGACTTTGGCCTTCGCTCCACCTATAGAGATGAAGTTTCAAAGGTTTCAAAGCACAAGGGTGATTTTGAAGGGACAATTATTATCCTTCCTAAATTAATACTAAAAACTAAATTCAACACAAAGAATAGAGAAACCTGATATCATCACTGCTAACACTTTCATATGTCAACTCTAAGATACTTGAAAAAAGTTATGTAATTCTCATATCATCAAACTGAACATTTTAAAGTGTACGATTCATTGGGTTTTAGTATAGTCACAAGGTTGTGCAACTATCACCACTGTCCAACTCCAGGACATTTTCATCACCTCAAAAAAAACCCAAAAAAACAAAAAAAACCCACACCCATTAGCAGTCACTCTCCAGCCTCCTTCTCTCCAGTTCCTGGCAACCACTGATCTCCTTTTTGTCTCTATGGATTTTCCCAAGACACTTTTCGATGAATACATGTGCAGATATATATTATATTTATATTAATATAATTATATAGATTCGCTTTGTCCTGACCCAAACCAACAGATCTGTACATATTGCAAAGTAAGTTGTTGACTCTTGAGCATGTCATCTAGGTTTGTGAAAAATGAGTCTGGGTGATAGAGCAAGGATGAATTGTAAGAAAGCAGTTGTGGGCAGGGACTGTTTAGCAATGCCTGCAGCAGGGTAGAAAAGAAGTTGTACAGGCATGAGCTAGGATGTGCTGTGGTGTGCTTCTACCACATGTGGAGTGCCTCCCCACTTCAGGACTGAGGCACTCATTAGCCCAGTTGCAGGAAATGCTGGTGGCTGATGGATCTCAGCTGAGTCTCCTGGATCTGACACTTACCTGAACAGAGCTTGCTAGCCCCTAAACACACTCTTTCTCTACACCCAATGATTGGTCAGTGGCGGGGTTGGGGAGGGTGGATGTAAAGGCCCAGACACCTTCCTCAGTTTGGACAATCTCTGAAGTGCCATCCCAGCTCTGGAACTCCCTAAAAGCTGAGGCTTTTATTGTGACTGTATTGCAGCCCAACTCCTCCCTTTGTCCAACCCTGCTGCCCTCACTCCTTCAGAGGCATTGTTCCTAAAACAAAATTCTTCCACTCATATCTGTTTTACAGAAGATCCAACCTGTAGCAAATCATGAGGATGGAAATAGAACCGGGATAGGTAGATGTCTTTGTAGAGCAACTGAGTGGACAGAGCATGGTGATAGATTGGAGATGTGGTATGGGAAGGATGTCAGAGTTAGAAGGACCGAAACAAATATACATGTATACATAATTTATACATTCAGTTTATACATATACATATATATACATAAACACATGCATTGTTTATATATGTAAATACATAAGATAACCGCAGGCACTTACTTAATGCCTACTTTGTACTATAAACAGTTCTTGAAACTGAGCTACCAGGTGAGTTGGATCTGGTTATTTTACTCACTGAATCCACAGCATTTGGGGGAATACAGAGAATAAAACAGATAATTCTAATACAATTTGTTGCTTGTTGTACACCACAATAAATGATAAGGAAAGGTGGTGAGGAAAGATTAAGGGAGTGAAGATACCACCAAGGTTCTAAGCCAAGGTGCCTGGAAAGATGGTGAAGCTACCATATGACATGGGGAATGCAGATGATATTGCAATTAAAAATAAATGTCAAGGTTAATATGTCTTCCAAAGAGTCGGAAATATGGGTTTGGAACTTCTCAGGAAGGTCATGAAAAGAAATATATATTTAGTTGGCATCTGTAGAGAAATGATACTTAATGCCTTGGGAGTAGATAAGATTGTCAAGGGAGATCACGTAAACTGGAAACCTGAGAAAGATCTACAGCAGAGCTGACTAATGTCTAAACTCAGGCTACCATTTCCTATGTCAATACCCGTGACAGACATAGCTCATTGAAGATACGGCCTCAGAATCCTTCTCAACACATGACTTCAGGCAGCCATTCTCAATAAATCTACTCACCACTCCTAGTTTCTTCTCAAATTCAGGTGTGGTGACCAGGAACAATTGTGGGCTTCCAGGGAAGAGTGAGCTTCTCTGGTTATTAGGAGCAGAGAGAGCACCTAGGAAGGCAGGGGGAGTTTGAGGGGGAGAGCGGGGGTCCCTAGAAAGAAGAAAAGTGTTTCAAGAAGAAAATAGTAACATTTGTCTGATTAGGTTGAGGACTTGAAAAGATAAATGAGATTTGAAGTGGGAGGCTAGTGGTGGCCTTATGGAGAGTGGTTTTACTACAAGTTTGCAAGAGAAGTGAGATGAAGGAAGTCTGAGTAGGAAATGAGAGGTACGTATTTCCAAATGCTTCTCTCTCTGTGGAAGCTTGTTGAAGATGAATTTCTAGGATTCACCCCACAGCCATGGCCTCAGGCTGTAGTTTCGTCTCTTAGAAGTGCTTTGATCACGGTTAACCGTGGGGTACAGAGAACCTAGATGCTACAGGAGGGTACTCACTGTAGCAGATGATGTTGCTATCCCTTTCAAGTGCATTCGCCATTCGCCATTCGGTACACATTGCTGGCATCATCCTTAAGTGCAAGTGACTCTGCCTGGGATTTTCTCTGGCCATTGAAGCCTGCAGGTCTGCTTGCCAGAAATGCCAGAGATGAACTTCCCAGGCAACAGCTCTCAACCGAAAAAGGACAGAGGTTGCTGGATAAATATGTCAGCTCCCTCACCTCTTACATGGAATAACTCATGGCTTGTTATATACAGTTTTCCAGTGGTCTCTAGCTGGACTGAGCCTGAGGTACAAGAGTATGCTCATTAACATGCTCTCTACTGGCTTCCTTCTTTCTATCTCACTTCCCTACTCTTTTCCCTAGATGTCCTGAGATCAGCTCTCACCTCTGCTATTAACCTTGTCTCATATCCCTGTCTGAGAGTTGGCTCTTGGGGAAACCCAAAACTCACGATCTCATTTCCTTGTCCCGGGCACACAGAACAACTACATATTCCTGTGACTCTTGCAGTCTCGTTGAGCCCAAGTGACTAGGCTCTGAGACACAGGCAGAAGTGATATACAGCCCCTCCAGGGCTGGTTACAAAACTCTTGGTGTGATCATCCTTTCCATGGTGACTTCAGAGGCCATGTGTTTAAGGTTAGCATCACAAGATAGAAGATGCCTGGATTCTTGAGCCATCAGTTCCAGGGGACCTACGAAGGATAGCTGTCCCACTTGTACCATTCATATTTTTGACATGATTGAATAAGAATAGAATTTACTATGTTAAATCACAGAGATCTTTGTTACAGCAGCTACCATTAATTACTCTAATAAACCTGACCTCTCAGTCTCCCCTCACTCAATTCTCCAAAATTACTGCTCTCCATCCTCCTTTAGCCCTGGCTGGTGTGGCTCAGTGGATTGAACACTAGCCTGCGAACCCACATGCCGCTGGTTGGATTCCCAGCCAGGGCCCATACCCAGGCTGCAAGCCAGGTCTCCAGCCAGGTCCATAGCTGGAGGCAGGTGAAAGGCAACCATACATGGATGTTTCTCTCCCTTTCTTCCTCCTTCCCCTCCTCTCTCTCTAAAAATAATGAATAAAATCTTTTAAAAATTTTTTTCTGTTCCCTCAATGTGGCTGACAACATAATTGAAAATAGCCATGTGTTCTTAAAGACAAGATATGTAATTATCTGATTAAAGTGCACTCAGTTATGAACACTAAGTACCAAGTCAGCTCCCAAAAGACAGTGTTTTCAAATGGATTCCTCCTTGGTAGGATCTTTGAGAGAGACTTTCTTGATGTCTTTTGTGTAAGCATTGGTACAGCTTACTCCCAGCTTTATCTGTGTTGTCCACAAGAAAGAGGGCTCAGTGACTTTTAAGGGGCTGCTGACCTCTGGAATAAAGTCCAAACTTCTTAACCTGGCATTTTCAGGTGTCCCCAGTTGGCCCTAGCCTACATTCCTACCCTGACCTCTGCTGTCCCCACCCCATGAAACTTCTCAAATCATTTTAAAAGAATGTCAGCATTCTGAAAAAAAAAATCTAGGTTTGGCAAGCTATTTTATATACATACATAAGGAGGGATGTGGAGTTTCTGAGTAGTGTCACAAGCATCCTCAGTGCAAGACTTCAAACTTGAATGCCCTTTTATCCTGATTTTGAATTTCTGATCAATGGCAATATTGTTACCACTGCTGTACAGAAACCTTTGTCTTACTTTATTTACAATATCTTTCTCCTTATTTAAGTGGAGTTGGAGTGGAAGAGGAAATTGCAAGTCTCTTTTTCCTCCAGCCTCTGCTGGCCTGCAAGCTGCATGGGGGGAAAAGTCAATAGAGGAAGCGAGAGAGTAAACTGAGAAGTTGAAATCAAAGTGGTGGGCTGTTGAGTCTCAGCTGTGGTATATTTCTTCTCTGAAGTCAAAGCATTTTTAGAGACAGCATTCAGCCCTAGTTAAATAAAATCCCTGTGCTGTAGAGAGGGAAGGCATTAGTAATTCCCATCATCTAAGAGTGGAAACAAAGATACTGACAGGTGCACTGGCTTATCTACTTTGAGTGGGAAAGGCAGTGAGGAATCATGGAAAGAGAACTGATAAAGGAATGAATCTGTTCAGGAGATTTGAAGCAATTTATTACCACCACTGCCAAGTAGTTATGTAACTCAGCAAGTCACATCCTCTCCTAGCCTTGGTACAATTATCTGTAAAATAATGTTTGGAATAGACTAGATCCCCTCTAGGTACCCTTCAGCAATTCTAAAATTCAGCAATCGTGACTTTCAGCATGCATTCAGTGCACATCTGCGGAGTGCCCACTATCAGTCGGGTACTGGGCTAGGATGAGCGCGACCTAGTTTGCATTCTCCCAGCATGGTGGTCGTAATGGTGGAGGGAAAGCATGTATGCAAAGAATTGTGAGAAGGGACATATGATTAACAAGTTCAAGGTACAATAGTGTTATGAAGGAGATAGTAAGCAACTTCCCCTGGGAAGCAGAATGCTTCCCAGAGGAAGTGACCATGGTGTTGAACTGAGTCTTGAATGTGGAGACAGGGTATTCTAGGCAGAAGGTTCATGATTGTTTGTGGACTGGATGTATTAATACTATGGATTTGCTGTAACACAGTGTGTGTGAGGGAAAGTGAGGGTAACGAGGCTGGAGTAGTAGCTAGCCAGGACCAGATCTTGGGCAACGGTTGCTATTTTGCCAGGCAGAGAGGAGTTTGAGGGGTAGGGTAAGACTCAAGGCAAAGAGATCACTGGGGAGGAAATCTATTGAAGAAGATAAAGAACACAGGACTGAGAGATATGGGGTGATGAAGAGTGACTAGAGACATGTTTAGGACAAAGAATTGAGTGTTGGGGTGACAGAGAGGGAGCACTATCACGAGATTCTCGTGTTTCTGCGTTGTGCAATGGGCTGGACTGCGGTGCTAAATGCAGTCAGAAGCCCGCAGGAGGAGCAGGCTTGGGAGATGTATACCGAGTCCGGTTTGCCTGGAGCCGTATATGGAGCACCCAAGTGGATATTTCCAACAGGCAGATGTACACGTGCATCTGGAGCTCAGGAGAAGTCTGGGCTAGGGACAGATTGCATGGTTATAGGGGTGAAGAATGGCACCCAGGGAGAGCATCCCTTTAGGAAAGGACTGTGAGAGGGAAAAAATGAGAATTGTATTGCCTTATTAGATCTGGATTCTTGCTGAGATCTTTTTAGCTGTATGATAGTGGGCAAGTAATTTTGAACCTGTTTCATCATTTTTAACAATGATTCCAACTCGTAGACTTAAAAGAGATTTTTGAAAATGCAACTGATGGAACTTCTAAGAGGAGCAGAAAGGGTACCTTAGGACACACGATTGCACTGCTTCTTACAGGTGTCAGGAGGAGCCATTTACTAGGTTCCCTGCACCCACTGCCTTTCTTACCACATCAATTTGTTACAAGCTGCTTAATATGCCTGAGTCTTGGCTTTCTCCTCCGCAAAGTGGAGACAATAACATCACTTCTGGTTATCTCACAGAATTATTTGAAAAATCAAGTGAGGTAAGGTTTGCGTGAATACTGCAAACTGTGATATAAATGTTGGTTATTATAAAAATGAAGGGAACAAAGAGATGTGAGCGATTTGTCAGCATTTTCTGTGCTGTTACCACAGTGGGGTGTGCCTGTCAGCATCAACACAGAGGAATGTTCCAATGAGTCAATGGCAGAACTGGAATAAAATGAAGGGTCCCTGACTTCTGGCCATAGTTACGTTAATCACTGTATGAGACTCTGGCTGATCCAGGAATTACCCAGAATTATGGGGCAGAAAGAAGTAGAACTATGGATTGGAGAATTTGTGAGGTGACCAGGGGCTTGGGGTTTCATTTGATTACTAATTGCCTACTCTGCTATCCCCTCCCCAGTGGGGAAGTGTAAAGATAAACTCTGTCCTTAATGGTCTGATGGCAATTCCTCCTAGAACATCAAATTTTCATCTCCAGGAGGGGAGAGATAACCCCCATTTGCATAAACAGTAGCATTAATGCAATAACATGGAAAGTGTGCCAGCACCCAGAAGGCAGGCAAGAAGTAAAGTGGTGAAAAGCAAGGAACTACAACCTAGACTACTGTATCCAGCAAAGCTAGCATTTAGAATGGAAGCGCAGATTAAGTGCTTCCCAAACGAGGTAAAAAACTAAAGAAGTTCATCATCACAAAGCCATTATTATAAGAAATATTAAAGGAACTTATTTAAGAAAAAGAATAAGATCAAAATTATGAACATTAAAATGACAACAAACTCACAACGATCAACAGAATCTAAAAAATAAAAACAGGCCCTAGCTGGTGGCTCAGTGGAAAGGTGCCAGACTATGAACCCAAAGGTCACTGGTTCGATTCCCTAGCCAGGGCACGAAACCAGGTTGCAAACCAGGTCTCCAGCCAAGTCTGTAGCTGGAGGCTGGTGAAAGGCAACCATACATTGATGTCTCTCTCCCTCTCTGCCTCTCTCCCTTTCCCTCACTCTAAAAATGATAAATAATCTTTAAAAATAAAAAAAATAAAAACAAAACAAACAACCAGAACAGGAACAGAATCATAGACATAGAGATCATATGGAGGGTTATCAGTGGGGAGGGGGAAGGGGGAGAAAGGGAGAAATGGTGCAGGGATTAGGAAGCATAATGGGTAGGAACAAAATAGACAGGGAGATGTTAAGAATAGGCAAGGAAATCATCAGCAAACCAACAAACAACAAGTGTTGGCGAGGATGCAGGGCAAAGGGAACCCTCATACACTGTTGGTGGGAATGCAGGCTGGTGCAGCCGCTGTGGAAAACAATATGGGGTTTCCTTCAAAAACTAAAAATGGAACTGCCTTTTGATCCAGCAATTCCACTACTTGGACTATACCCAAAGAATCCTGAAACACCAATTCATAAGAACCTATGCACACCTATGTTCATAGCGGCACTATTTACAATAGCCAAGTGCTGGAAACAGCCTAAGTGCCCATGGGTGGATGATTGGATCCAAAAACTTTGGTACATTTACACAATGGAATTCTATATAGAAGAAAGAAAGAAGGAACTTGTACCCTTTGCAACAACATGGATGGAACTGGAGAGTATTATGCTTAGTGAAATAAGCTAGTCAGTGAAGGACAAATATCATATGATCTCACCCATTACGGGACAATAATGAGCAAAACTAACAACAAGCAAAACAGAACCAAGTATATGAATACAAGGAATAGGCCTTCAGTGGTCAGGGGAATGGGGTAGGGGGGAGGGGGAGGTAGAGGCAAAGAAGGGGAGCAGCTTAGACAAGAACCTAGTATAAAGGAACCA